>JAMZEH010000017.1:11537500-11847500 GCA_024699665.1 Ostrea denselamellosa | reverse complement strand
ATTCTTCGTGAAGTCAAGCAAAATATTGGAGGGGGTCTACACACGAACGGCGTATTTACGGCTAAAGGGCAAGGAATTTATGTCTTTTTCTTTTCTCTGAACTGCGACCACCTTTCGGAATTTTCCGTTGACATTGTCAAGGACACCACTCAGCTTGCCAGAACGTATTGTGCTGGAGGTGGTGATGGGAAGTGGGTTGTGTCCAGTACGATGGCTACTGCAGTTCTTGCACCAGGTGACGCAGTATGGTTGAAAGTTTCTGGGATTCAACACGCAGCAAAAATTGGTGGAGAAACGTCCTTCTCTGGATTTTTACTCCGCTGATTTAAATATCAAATACTTCCCGTTATCTTACTCTATGATTTACAAGAAAAAAAAAAAAAAGCCAAGCTCTGACATGAGACCAATTTTATCCCCAGTAAATAGTTTTTAAGTAAATATTTCCTATTATGTAACATTTCTATGCATGTTACACTCTACATTATCCAGATAGTACCGATAAACAATTCGGATGATTTTGTTTCTATAAAATAATAAAACAGGATCAAATTTCCGAGCCACAGTGTCACGATTGACCGACATTCTGATCAGTAAATAAAGATTTGTTTTTGATTTTTTTTGGGTTTTTTTGTTGTTGTTTTCTGTTTTGTTTTTTGTTTTTGTTTTTGCTCTTTTATTTTGTTTTGTTTTTTTTTTTTCGTTTTTGTTTTTTGTTTTTGTTTGTTCTTTTTTTTGTTTTTGTTTATATATATATATATATATATATATATATATATATATATATATATATATATCTGTGTGTGTGTGTGTGTGTACAAATATTTACAATAAAAGCATCAATACACATATGTAATTCAAGTGTCTACATCCTACAGCACTGCACGGCCCTCCTTCGTCTCTAGTTGACGGTATGCGGATCCGTTTTCACTTCTACGGACTGCATGTCGAGACGACCGTTCCACGTGCTCGTACACTGCAAGTCGACTTAAGATTTCTCCGCTGGGACGCACGGAATTTACACACGGGAACTTCTTTCCCACATAAGAATCCCCATGATCCTTATCCTCATGTCTGACTGGGAAGTAGGCGGATATTCAGTGCCTCGTCTGTACCCGTCTACTGGCGCAGGTCAATGTCGGGACCTCGTCCTGGCATTATGTGATAAGCCTACCCCCGGAACCTTAAACAATAAAGCTTACATAAGCACAATATGACAATGTCCCTAATATTGAGTCATACAAATATCAGAGCGTTTTGTCACTCAAAATATGTATGCACTTACACACCGTAGAGAACGGCAGACGGTACTAACTGTAATACCTTCATAATACATAACATTCATGAAACACACGTGCCTGACCCCTATACATTGCACAAAGACTGGGTGAAATTCACATAAGAATGTCTTAACTTCAGCTTCGAACACGTGGCAACGATGGTCCGAAAATTTTTAGAATATTACGTTTCAAATAAATTACGGAAAAACTACAAAGAGCAAAATAAGATATTTCAATAAAAATAAGTGAACTTACCCCGTCTGAAGATGATTTTACCATAGAATTTTAGTCAAGTTATGCTGTGTAATTCCGATCTTGTCCCTGGAAAATCGGAACGCTTTAGAGGGTAGCATCACGCTTCAGAGTCTGTAATTTCTCCAGTTTTCAACACTTAATTTTCCTTTTTTAACACCATTTGTATTTCCCATTCCGCAAACAACATTCATTCAACAACTTGATTTATATTGTTACGTTGTGTTTCATGTGTATCCCATTATAGTGATGCCTTGCATTTTATATATATTGTTCTCAGTCGCCTCTTACGACAAGCAAGGGGTACTGAGGACGTATTCTAACCTGGGGGATCCAGGTTAGAATATGTCCTCAGTACCCCTTGCTTGTCGTAAGAGGCGACTAAGTGGATCGGTCCTTCGGGTGAGACCGCAAAACCCGAGGCTCAGTGTCACATTAGGTGTGGCATGAAAAAGATCCTGTCCTGCTTTAAGACTGTAAGCGCCGAGCATAGGCCTATATTTTGCAGCCTTTTACCAGCAATTGTGACGTTTCTATATGAGTAAGAGATTCTCCAGCGGGACGTTAAACAATATACAACCAACCAACATATGCCGTTGTGATTGCTCACTCGTTAGAACGTGCGCTTTCTAAGGTGCTAGGTTAAAGGTTCGAGATTCGATTCAAATTCAAGACTTTAAAAATGGGTAGTGACTGCTCCTTCACCAAACGCTCGGCATTTAGAAGTGAGAGTCACAAGTCATTCAGATGAGGCATTAAGAGAAGTCAGATGACATATTAAAATGAAGTACCTTCACCGCTGCGACGCGAACATTGGTGGTACTTCACCTACAGTTGGTGACGTCTCAACACGATCGAACATTTCTCAAAGGCACGTAACACAAATAAACAAACAAAATCCACGTGATTTTCAGAGGCCAAAGGATGTATTCGGGATATCAAAAGAATTAACCTATAGGAGAGAACGATATCCCGGAAAAATTCACTTTTAAAAATCAACGGTAATTTTTATTTTTAACCATATATATTTCTAAATCTTTGTTCAAATTTGCATTTTGAACCTGAAATTTTGCATTAGCAATTTTTAAATTAACCTTCAAAGTTGGCTAAAACAGCATTTTCTCAGTAAAAATGCTTATTTTGGCACGAATTTTGGCCTAAACGCCCTTCGGGTCAGGCCTGTTCCTAATAAAACTGTGGTATTTTGATAGATTTTGATCTAAGGAATAATTCAAAATAGAATTTTGTAGGGGTACCCTTGCATTGGGTCGTCATTTACAAAACAACCTATAACAATGCGAAAACTTATTTCTATCATCATGGTTCATATTTATGCCGTTTATATTCATAGTTAGTATAGCTCAGATAGTTAGACCACAGACACTCACAATCTGCATTTTTAGTGTCCTGGTTCAAATCCACCTGTGGACACACCTTTACTATTTCGAGACTTCCGGTTTGCAAATGGCAAGGTGAGCACGGTGTATTTTGACTGTCCGAATACAACCGATAGTTTTTGCTGTTTATAGTGAACCACTTGACTGTGTCTTCCCCGGGAAGACTATATATGTATATACTTTGGTGTATTTTGCTTGTTTTGTGTATATAGTGTTGAAATAAGACTGTAAATAGTAATACGAAAACGAGTGTGGATGGCTGCCACGTCAGGTGGTCGCCATTTTGGCGGATCAAAAAATTTGTTTCCTGACAGAAAATACTGTCGAGAAAATACTCTGTTTGTGAATGTCAAAGATAACGCTTCTGTCAAACCTGAAGAAATTATCAAATTCATCCATAACAACTATGGAGTTGGTAGTCTACTAGCATGTGTTCCAAAATCAGGGAATTTGTATGAAATAACATTAGAAGGGAAAGCCCCCTTACAGTACCTCTTAGAAGGGATAAACATAGGAGAAAACACATTCGAATGTCATGAAGTAGTACCTAGCTCGATTGTGGTTAGTTTCATGCACCTCCCTGCTTATATCGATGACCATGAAATTGAGATTACATTAAGATCTATGGGAGTTGAACTTTTATCACCGATCAACAGACGGTTTTATCCAGGCACGACAATAGCAGACGGCACGCGTTATGCAAAAGTCAGATTGCCAGACAACATGACCTCGTTTCTGTACACAATAAAATTCCAGAAAGAGTACTACAGGTGTATCCATAATGGGCAATTAAAAGTGTGTTCGTTGTGCTATTCGAGTGAACATCTCTTTAGGGCATGTCCAGATTTCACCTGTTTTAGATGCAAACGTCAGGGACACTATGCAAAAGCATGTAAATCTACCCGATGTAAACAGTGTGAGGAATGGGAACACAGCTGTTCGTGCCGGGTGAGTGATCATGGAGACGACGAAATGAGTGAAGGTGAAATTGATGAATGGGAGGTGAATAACGGGGACGACGATCATGCGCACAACGACGGAGACGCGGAGGCACCAGAAGGGGACCAGGAAATCGGAGACCAGGCAAAACAAACCAGTGAAGATGAACGCGATGTGGAGAAAGCAGAGGTAGCTGAAGCAGAAACCAAGGATCAAAATGAAAAAAGTGATAACAAAGAAACGGAAGAAACAACAGCCGAAAATGAACCGCCTGATATTACAGATACTGAGATGTGCGATTGTGAAGGGTCATCAACTGTAGAATCGGACCTTGATACGGAAGTGACCGTTAAAAACGCGAAGAAGAGGAAAAGTAAAGTAAAAAATAAGAGCAAAGCTAAAAAGAACAAATGAAATGGAAAGAATATCAATTACTTTTTTCATTTTCATCATGGTTTTTATAACCTCGTGGAATTGTAACGGAATGTGTGATGTTGATAAAATAAAAATGGTATTCAGCGTATTTCAGGATAGAAGATATGACATTGTAGCTTTACAGGAAACTCATTGGAAAGATAGTTTTATTGACAATTATAAACATTTATGGAATGGTGTTATATATTATGATAGTACAAATACGTCATCCAAAGGTGTAGCATTTTTAGTGAAGAATAATATTAAAACAAAAATAGAAATGGTACATGGGTTTGATGGAAGGTATCTACATATCAAATACAAAGAAAATGACAATACATACGACCTTATAAATGTATATGCACCAAATGATGTAAAAGAAAGGGCATTGTTTCTTAAGAATATTATGGACGTAATGCCAAGTTCTACAAATTTACTTATTATGGGAGATTTTAATACTACTCTTGCAGACATAGATAGGTGTGGAAAAACTGCCCACAGGTATGATCAGAGTTACAAAGCGTTAACAGATATGATGAATAAATACCATGTAGTTGATGTTTGCAGAAAAAGAAATGAAAGGAAAAAAGTTTTTTCAAGAAAAGTTATTAGAGAAAATATGCTTGTACAAAGTAAAATTGACTTTATATTGATTATGAAAAGTCTATGTGGTTATGTTAGAAATATTTTTTACGTGGAAACAACAATGAGTGATCACTCAATGATTGTTATGAATTTCAATACAGATGTTTCTGAAAGAGGTCCAGGTGTTTGGATACATAACAATTTACTTTTGAATGATGAATATTATATAAACAAAGTTCATGAATTAATTGAAAGAGAAAAACAATGCATCCTATTTGAACAATAAATTTTGGTCTGGTGGGATAATTTAAAGTACAAAATCAAAAAATTATCACAAAGTTATAGTCAGAATAGAGCAAGAGAAAGAAATAAGGAGTATTACAGAATTCAAAATAGTTTACAAAGATTATCAGAAAGAATTGCTAATGGTGAAAGTATACACGTTGAAAATTATGAAAAGCTTAAAACAGATCTTAGTGAATTTGAAAATGAAAAATGTAGAGGTGTTATTCTAAGATCGAAAGCGCAATGGCCAATGAATCAGATAAGTGTACGAAATTTTTCTTGAATTTAGAAAAAAGTAAACAAGAATCAAATAGTATAAAAGAGATGAGAATGGTGAAGTTACGGGAAATACAGATTCCATTTTAAATCTGCAATATGATTTTTATTCTAAGCTGTATTCATGTGTAGAAATTGATTGTAATAGTAAAAACCAGTTATTATCATTAGTTAATACAAAGCTTGATGAAAATGATGCAGAGTTGTGTGATAAATATATTGATGTTAATGAAATAGAACAAGCCGTGAAGGAAATGGCCAGCAACAAGAGTCCTGGTCCTGATGGATTGACTGTTGAATTTTTTAGAAAGTTTTTACCTCATTTGAAAATCATATTGTATAAACTATTTTTAGAAATAGAAAGGCTAGAAACGTTGTCACATTCTATGAAGATGGGTAATATAACATTATTATATAAGAAGAAAGGTGATAAGAGGTTGTTAAAAAATTGGCGACCAATTAGTCTTTTAAACGTTGATTACAACATAATAGTAAAAATAATGTCAAATAGACTCAAACAGGTGTTACCAAATATTATTTCTAATGATCAAACATGTTGTATTGTTGGAAGAGATATTGCAGACACTTTAGTAAGCATAGGAGATATTACAGAAATGGTTGAAATAGATCAAATGGAAGGTTATATCGTAAAAATTGATCAAGAAAAAGCGTTTGACAGAGTTAGTCATGAATATCTATTAGATGTGTTACAGGTATATGGATTTGGAGATTATTTTAGAAAATGGATCAAGATATTTTATACAGATATCTATAGCAGTGTTAAAAGCAATGGCCATTTAACAAAATATTTCCCAGTTAGAAACTCTGTTAGACAAGGTTGTCCAATATCTGCATCACTATATGTGTTATGTTCAGAACCTTTGAATTGTGCAATTAAAAGTAACAAATTTATTAAAGGAATAGATATTCCTATGTGTGATAAAAATGCATTAGTTTTTCAGCATGCAGATGATACAACGATATCAGTATGTGATAAAAAGTCTATTTTTGAAATATTGAATGTTTTTGAATTATATGGAAAAGTATCTGGTGCCAGAATCAATGTACAAAAATCAGAAGTTATGTGTATAGGGACAGGGGAATTGTTACTAGAAGATAAAAAACTTATCAATATTACAGAAACAAATGTCATGAAGGTTCTTGGAGTTTATTTTGGAAAAAACAAATTGGAATGTGAAAATTTGAACTGGAGAAACAAGGTTCAAAATATAAATCAAATTCTTAATATGTGGAGACAAAGAGTGTTGACAATACACGGAAGAGTTAATGTTATCAATACTTTACATGTGTCTAAATTATGGTATTCTTTGTCTGTAATTTCTATTCCATTTTGGGCTAGAGATGCAATTCAGAAAGAATGTATTAATTTTTTATGGAATTATGGTACACACTTAGTGTCATATAAGACAATTGTCGGAGAAAAAGAAAATGGTGGTTTAAATGTAGATGATATTTACTTGAAAATGCTTTCTTTTCGATTAAAATTTTTAGCTAAGTATTTTTGCACAAGAAAGCATCTTACATGGAAATACACTTTTTGTTATTTTTTATCTAGAATATGTGATATGAAAGGAGGAGTGGAAATGTTTTTTCTACAGTTGAATAAAAAAGATTTACAATGTTTACCTATGTTTTATACAGAAATGTTTAGTGCTTGGTATGCAGTGAAGGATAATATTGAGTATAATGAAAGTACAAATGATGTGTTTAATCACTGTTTGTTTTTTAATCCCAAAATTGTCAGCCAAAACAAGACATTATTGTGGAAATATTTTATAAAAGCAGGGATCACACATATCAGAGACATTTCATATGAAGTGATACCTGGATTTTTACCTGCGTCTTTTATTGTAGAAATTATACATGAATGTGATAATGAAATTAGTACAAAAGAATGGGAAAATGTTATTCAAAATAATGTTTATAAAAAAGAAGCTTGTCTACCAATTTTTTCACTTTGTGTCGAAAATACAAATTATGATTTTTCTTCATGCACTGTAAAAATATTTTACAAATTGCTGATTCAAAAAGTATTTATTCCTCCTAAGTCAAACCAATATTGGTCAGAGAAATTTAAAATAAAAGATACGAAGATGCTTGATGATAGGTGGAATGTACTAAAAGAAAGTGGAAAACCTCCAGATGTTGTGGAGCTTGATTTTAAAATTTTTCACAATGTAATCTTTACCTACGAAAAACTGTTTAAAATTGGTAAGATTGATTCAAACATATGTCCGCTTTGTTTGACAGAAAGTGAAGATTTATTACATATGTTTGTAAATTGCACAGAAATACAAGATTTTAGAAGCAATTTTATTATATATCATTTGGAAACATTGTTGAAAGATTGTGAAAATAGTGTATACAATGTTTTAGATTTTAATGAAATATTTATGACAGCTTTTCCAAATGCTTTGAAAAATGTTAACACTTTTTTTGTTAATTTTTTTCTGTCATTATGTAGATTCACTATCTATAGAAAGAGACAATTATTGTTGCAAACTAATAAAAAAATAAATTTAACAATTTTTGCAAATATTTGCTCAGACATTATATTTATTACAATTATCATTATATGTGTATTGAGAAAAACAACAGGAAAATGTTTTTTACAAAGTTTTTGAAGAACAATCCGCTTTTGAAAGAAACAGATGGGATACTATTGTTTATCTTTTAACGTGTTTTTTATTGAAAAAATTTAAACAATATTAGGATGTGATATTCAATGTGATGACTGTTGTTGTATATATTGTATGTTGATCAATAAAAGATAAAAAAAAAAAAGACCACAGACACTCACAATCTGCATTTTTAGTGTCCTGGTTCAAATCCACCTGTGGGCACACCTTTACTATTTCAAACTTTCGCCTGAATAATCACCATTTTAATTTGTTTTGTATACAGGCTTGTGTATTTTACTTCAATTTCCTTCCATTAATGCATGTTTGCTCTTGATATAAAAGACATTTATGAGAATGCAGATGATAAATTCTTTGCAACTGAAATCAACACCAGAACTATACCTCAGTGTAAGCACACAGGACAAGAATCATTCACTCTGTGTTACTCGATACAAGTGCTACGGAAAAAAAATTATTCTTAGCAAAAAATGCTGCGTTTGCCTTTCAAGAACATCACTGGGATATAATACTGTTGTAAGAGAGATACTGCAGTGTAGATGCAGTTCATTCCTCGGGGAAAAATGTGTGCATTGGCGATATTTTATGCCAAAAATGCAGGAGGAAGATTTACAGTTAGGAAAGAGTGGGGATGGGTCAGTAAAGGTTTTATGTGAAGTAATTGGATTGTTAAAAGTAAACTGAGAAATGCGAAATGACATTTCAAGATAAGGAACTAAAAATGTGTCCACAATTCATGCTGCTCAGATAACGACTGTGAAATGGTTTCTTCTACCTCTACAAGTTACGTGTATTGATTAGAATTAAAGCGATGCATGAGAAACAAATAACTATACGTATGTGGCCTAAAGTCATCGGCCGGAACGGAAATCAATAAGCTTTTTGTGAAGACTGAAATCAATACCAACCCTATAGGTCAACGATATATTTTTGTAGAAGTGTTCTTTTGTCTCGTATTATAATGTACTAGTATGTGGAGTTGGAGGCAATTCTCGATAAAAAAAAAAATACGAATAATGGACACCTTAATATATGCTACATACATTATAAATACGCAGGTATTCTGTTACAGGCCTTGTCTTTTTATGATATATTATAGCAACTTTAAGTCGTTCGTAAAAGTTCCTATAACTTTGAAAAACACAGAAACACATATATCTATACACATACAGAGAATATATAGAGACGCCAAAGGGCTGTCGGTAAATCACACAATTTATGCATAGCATTCACTATTTCAAATATCTATCTTGCATAACATTTCTGAGTTCACATTTGCTGAAATGCTGAAAACAGTTTTAATAATGCAGACAATCGGTGAATCTACCCTCACAAGCGGGGAATATGTTCATGCTGCATACGAAGAGTAAATGTAGACGTGCGGGACCTGTTAAAAGGAATCTGCTGGCAGCCATCGATAAAATAATCATTGAACATATTGTGTATAAAGTTATTCAATAAAAAACAGTTCACAATTTCTACATTTTTTTCTCTAATGAAATTTTCTGTTGATACAAAAAGTGGCGATAATTTGCACAAGCAGTCCCTTTGCCATCGCACATTCTTTGTTCTAAACACGAAAGAGGAAGAGGGTGATTCACCTGACAATTTCCATCACAGAGAACTCGGTTCCACTTCCCTAGGCCATTAGACGCCATGCGCATGAAGATGTTGCATAGGACTTTTGGAGTGGGCCTATTCATATCTTCGTTAAGTTTTAAAAATGTATGTCCCATCCTATATTCAACAGTCAGAAGTTAATTAAAGAGACCTTATTTCAAATCATGAACACTATACAAACATATATGTCTGAGTATCTGCATGTAGTAAATAAATGAATACTTGCGTATATAGATTCAGCGAACGAAAGTTAACTGCGCAAATTTTTCTGACAACAAATCAACATTAAATTCATAAACCCAGCGGAATTGCATTGATATACACAGAAGTTAATTTTTGTTTAATGTTTCAAAATGTTCAACCTCCAGGATTCTGTACTTTGATTTTATTGGGAGGTGATCTTTGTGCAACTTTCCTAAATCATCAGGCACTGTCCACATGAATACTAGGATATTGAAAAGGACTTTGGTGTAGGACCCCTTCACATCCGCGTTTTATTTGAAATGACTATGTACCAGAAAACATTCTTTAAGCAATATAATCTTATATTCAACGCTAAAAGGGAACTTATTTCAAATTATGAGCACAATATAAAGAAATATGCTCGTTTTACAAAATGATAGGAAAAGATATATTCTCATGATTTCTTTCTTATTTGTGGAAGGGGCCTCCGTGGCCGAGTGGTTAGAGCATCGGGCTCAAAATCACAAAGCCTCTCACCTCTGTCGGCGCGTGTTCGAATCTCGGCCGCGGCGTTATGTGAGCAAGTTTGCCAGTTTACTTGCGGAAGGTCGGTGGTCTCTTCCCAGGTACCTGTATCTGGATTCTCTCCTCCACCAACAAAAACTGGACGCCACCAGATAACTGAAAAATTGTTGAGTTTGGCGGAAAGCAATAAATAATCAATCAATCAATCAATCTTATTTGTGAATGACCAGTTCTACATGGATGAGTCCATTGTTGATTAGAGGGGTTCAAGGTTAAGACATACCCCATAACAAGCCTAAGCCCCTGAATATAGTATACGTAAATATTATTATTATTTATTATTAATAATTGAACCAATGTTAACCGTGCGCAAATTTAGGCCGAATAAATCAATATCAAATTAAGAACAGTTCACTTTGATATATAGTAATGTTTGAAAAGATTCAATTCTCTTGAGTACACTCTATAATGTGATTTGTTCAGCTCTCATGAGTACATTCTATAATGTGATTTGTTCAACTGTCATGAGTACATTCTATAATGTGATTTGTTCAACTCTCATGAGTACATTCTAAAATTTGATTTGTTCAGCTCTCATGAGTACATTCTATAATGTCATTTGTTCAACTCTCATGAGTACACTCTCAAATTTGATTTGTTCAGCTCTCATGAGTACATTCTATAATGTCATTTGTTCAACTCTCATGAGTACATTCTATAATGTGATTTGTTCAACTCTCATGAGTACATTCTATAATGTCATTTGTTCAACTCTCATGAGTACATTCTATAATGTGATTTGTTTGGTTTGTTTGTTTGTTTGTTTTTTTGTTTATAGCCGCCTGAGCAATTTTTCAGCTATCCGGCGGCTGTCACCATTACCGGTGACAGGGCTGCAAATTTAGGCCTATGCTCGGCACTCAGGGCCTTTGAGCAAGGAGGGATCTTTATCGTGCCACACCTACTGCGACACGGGACCTCGGTTTATACGGTCTCATCCGAAAGACCGGCACCCACGTCCCACAGTGGGATTCGAACCCCCGACTCAAGGATCTGTTTGGAGCTCTACTGGATTCATACTGACCACGGGAACAGTTTATTGTCATGGGATGTTATTTGTGATAGTGATTCCGCCGGTGTAACAAGGAATTTTGATCTCATCAGAGATTTAAAAAAATTCCAAGCTGTTGAAAATGACCCCGGGTACGAATTTCACGACTTTTGGTCTCAATTTTCAACGAAGAAAAGGCACCCTTGGATCACTATTCAACATTGAAAAACGATCCCCGGGTCCATTTTCAACCCCGGTCAATATTCTTCGTTACACCGGCATATGATTAAAACATTATGAAATGAACTGTAAAGATTTGGAACACGGCGGAGAAGAACTTGACCTGGAGTCCTGTACAATGTAGCGCAGTGTTTTAACTCTAGCACCATAGTTTTCACTTCCTGAATAGCAGTTGTTTACCTCAAGACTGATTATATGCGATTTATCATTTATATATCAACAAATGTTTCGATGGTTGTTTCTTTTACGTTTTTCACTCAGATTGTTTTTACGTTTTTCATTCAGATTGTGACGTCACCAGCTGTACGTGAAGTACCACAAATTTAGACTTATGTTTATCCCCCCCCCCCCCCCCCAATGGTTGTAGCAGTGAGGGTTCTTTAACGTGCCAACGTCTGTTGTAACATGGGATCGTCGTTTTTAAGGTCATATGCGAAAGACTCGATAGATCAGTGATCCCCATGCTCTACCGCTGAGCTAGATGTTAGGAATCATGCATTTACTGCTGTAAGGGGACAATATACGTACTAGATATAAGGAAAATCGATATTTGACGCTTTACAATGGCCATATCTTTCGAGGTGGTTCAGAATTATAGAAGTTTTAGTTGCCAAGCCTGCCTACTGTGTGTGTGTGTGTGTGTGTGTGTGTGTGTGTGTGTGTGTTTAGTCAGTACTGTAGAGAATTTGATTCCATAACGTCATATTTACCAATTTTTAACGATTTAATGATTATTTCTCGCCCGTCACGTGTTGCATATGAACTCTAAATTATGCCACCTTAGAGAAGTAAAGTTACGTGTAGAGAACTAGTTTATATGTTAAATTTTGAAATTCATATTCTGCATGAAACATATAATGAGCACACACGGACTGCTTTTTATCCACGAGACAAACGTATACATATATACACTTTGCCCATTTGTAACTGTCATGCGATATAAGATTTAAAAATAGCTTCAGCGGCCAGGACATGTTTTATTTCGCATGACGTTTTTAATGTAGTCTAGAGCGGTGAAAGATACAACGTACTTTGTAGTTATTCGGTGAATGATATATATATATATATATATATATATATATATATATCGATCGAGAGAGAGAGAGGGGGGGGGGGGTATGTGTGTGTTCCATTTGTGATAACTCATTAACGAATGCAGTTTATATTTACCGTTATAAATAGTTTTTTCATCCATAATCGGTTGTTTCAATTAGTTTTCAAAAATGCACATCCGTGAGTGCATTTGATTATCTAGTCAATGATTAGTGATTCACAATAGCCCTCTTTAATATTGATTTTAGGCGTATTTAAAAGTATTCCAAAATGCGGAAGGGATCCCTCTCTCAACAGTGTTGCTCATTTGTACATCATTCATCAATAAAACAGACTTCCGTATATAAATATGGCACTCTCATCATTTTATTTATGTACACATTGAATGCATTGACAGTCTAATTGTCTGAACTTTAAAGCACTTGAGAATTCTTCCTGTGTGTGTAGCTAATTTGAGAGTTTGTACTGCACACGTGTTTTCTAGAGGCCCTTCTATCAGCAAAGACTTTAAAAAATTGATGTGTCTAACACAAGAATACTACACACCAATGACGTACATATATGGGACATAATTGACTCTGATTATGCCATGCAACAACGGAATTTGAGGGAGTCGAGAATAGCAAGAAAAAGTTATACGTCAACATTATAGGCGATTGTTAGTATTTGTTGTTTCTACATTTTTCAAATAGTACACTGTAATTGATAAGGAGCGGACTGGAGTTAAGCAGTATCGCGATTTATTCATGCGAGGCATTCCGTGTAAGTAAACAGTGATATTCTATCTGCACGGGAGGTGTTGTTTATCGTGATACACAACGGAGATTCACACCCGACATCCTGGGTACTTTATGTCTTGGGAAAAGTGGAAAGTCTGTGTTATATAAGAATTACACATCTCTTTTTCCCGTCAAGGAAGGATGGGAAAGGAAGAGGAATTGTTAAAGACAATACACAACAACGATGAGAAAAAATTACAGGTAAATGCCACACGCGCGACCCGGAAGTAGGTTAAGCGCTATTTTTGTTTGTTGTTATAAGTACGAAAGGATTTAGATAGAAAATGCGTCTTATGCCCAATCCTTTAAAATATTATGTCCACAATGCAATGTTGTGAATGCTAGTACTGGGCAATATATATATATATATATATATATATATATATATATATATATATATATATCTATATATATGATTTACTACATAATATACCAGTCAATGCAATGGTTATATAATTGTGACCTGTATAGATATGTTTGTCAGTGTCTTTAGATTAACACATGAATCATATAAGCTGATAAACCTTGTTTGTTCATGCTTCAAAGTGACTTGTAAAATTGCCCATTATACTTAATTTTTTGGGCCTTGTGATTCATCGGAATGTCGAGCATTTTATAACATGAACATGAAATATATGAGTGCATTTGAGATTAGATATACCATATATAATTCGATTCCTGAAGCTTTATGACAAACTTTATTAATGTTTTAAACAACGAAAACCTCTATTAAGTCTTAACTTATGTAATAATATCGAATTCTAGTAATAAGAACAAGCAAGTAAAAGTGAATATTTCATATACTGAGACGCAGTGAAAGATAAGGGATTTGATCGATTATTTGATATTTTGAACTCCATTTACATTTACCTGCACAGAAACTTTTACTTCCGGAAAAAGAATTTCAAATTCGAAAGGTAGATGTACCAACTTCCGGTACACTGGGAGGTCGGATCCGGATGCAAGTGGTACACGTGGACATCAACTGTCAGGAAAATGGCACGGGATACACGCCACTCATCATCTCCGTTATGAAGGGTATCTTATTCATTTCTACTACGTGCAGAATATATATGTAATAGACTGAAGAATATTGCGTATACATACATTCTAAAAAAAAAAAAAAAAAGATTTGTGTTATACCTCAAGGTAAAAGATTTGTGTTATACCTCAAGGTAACATTGATCACGATCACTGGATGTGTACCTGAATTTGTACAGGTGTTGTTAATATGAAATAGGATTCTGGCCCGAGATATTTAAACAATAAAATGTTTTCTTTTTTGTTTTCTTGAGTGATAAAAGTAGCAAGCATAGCAAAAAAAAAATCATAAACACCTAACTAGATTTGAATAAATATCATATCGTTAAACCGTTTGTTACTTTGAACGGAACAGCCAATCCATCTAAAAACCGGATAGAACTAGATTGCAACACACATGTATTTATTGTCGCAGAGAAAAGCAATGTTAATTCCAAAGAAATATAAAGAAAAGGTTCAGTGAATGTAGCGTAGCTGCCATCGTTTGTCATTTTCTTGCATCTGTGTTAAAATGTGTTTTCAACACTACAAACACAATATTGTTGTGTTGTTAACTGTGGAACATGGTGTATATAGATTTCCCGTAAAAACTGCCATTTTTTGCACTTTAGAATAACAAGTATCATTTCTACATACAATTATAATTCACTGAGTTTTTCTACCATTGGTAAACACCATTTACTGATAAATATTGTTATATAGACAGTCCTATACAGACACGAAGCAAGAGGAAGGTGGTCGCACCCCCCCCCCCCACCCGCAACGTTTTAAACAATGTACTTTTTAGGTTATTATTACATACAAACTTATTTCCACTTATAGTAATGAATGGTAGTGAAAATGTAGGAATGTTAGCTTGAACTGAAGAATTGAACCCATTTAATAAAGAGAATGTATGCCCCCATCCTTCCAAGCGAATTTAGAATTTAACATATATTGTTCATATACTCCTACTAATTTTCGCGACTAAGATAATCTGACACAAATATGAGAAGTATTAAAGGACTAATTAGCATTCGCGAATCTCGCGAAAATTTCTTTCACGCGAATAAAAGTTGAACATTTTAAATGGAAAATATGCAGAAATGTAGGTCTTAATCTTTTTCCCCGAGTCAGGTTTAAGGTATCCTGTGACCTCAAACACAATACTTATATGTACCAAGTTCATTCTACGTTTTATCATAACTCTAATTATTGTCTAAGGAGTGATATCTACGGAAGCCCATATAGGACCTATCAAAAAATATTTTTGAATTTGTTATAACGAATTCTTGAATTTGTTAAAACGAATTTAAATCGTTATAACGAATTGTTGAATCCGTTATAACGAATTTAATTTGTTATAACAAATTTTAGGAATTCGTTATAACGAATTTAATCTGTTATAACAAATTCGCTGAATTCGTTATTTCAAATTTTGAAATCTGTTTTAACAAATTAAATTTGAAATAACGAATTCTTGAATTCGTTATTTCAAAGATTGAATTCGTATTTTCGGTTTTTTAAAATCTGTTATAACGTATTTTCATCCAATTCGTGATAACAAATTAAAGAGTGTCAAAATTTCAATGTTATAAATCCGTTATCACGGACTGTGATCTGTGATAACAAATAAATAAATTTGTTATAACAAATTATAAAATTGTTATTTCAATCTCCAATGCAATCTGATGAAAATACGTTATAACAGATTTTAAAAAACCGAAAATACGAATTCAATCTTTGAAATAACGAATTCAAGAATTCGTTATTTCAAATTTAATTTGTTAAAACAGATTTCAAAATTTGAAATAACGAATTCAGCGAATTTGTTATAACAGATTAAATTCGTTATAACGAATTCCAGGAATTCGTTATAACGAATTTAAATCGTTATAACGGATTCAACAATTCGTTATAACGATTTAAATTCGTTTTAACAAATTCAAGAATTCGTTATATCAAATTCAAAAATATTTTTTAATAGGTCCTAAATGGGCTTCCGTAGATATCAACTTGAATGAAAATACAAGGTTATAACATTGCAATTACAAACTTGAATATTATTTTGTTTAATCATTATTTGTTTTACTTGTTAGGCAATAAAGAAATCATGGAAACGTTACTGTTTTACTCAGCCAGCGTTGATCTTGCCGATCAAAAGGGGTAAGTGGAGAAGAATCACCCAATAGACTTTCTCTACTTTAGTCACAACCTGCTATATATTCCCACTCATGAATGTGGATCATGGTATATGTGGATCATGGTATCTATGTTTCCCAGACAATGTTTGTACAAATACTTTCGTTTCCGGGAGTATTTTCAAACACGGTTCGATGGATCACGGTAAAACCTTCACAGGGTGATAAAGAGTGGTCTGAAGATACACAAAGTCGATCAACCTCCTTTTTCATGCACGTACGCGCATGCGCTTGTAGGCATATTTAATTATTTTCATTATACGTATATTTGCGTTACATAACATACACTTTCTCATTTTTTAAGGAAATTGTTTGAGCTTTATATCGGCGGTATATTTTATGACTGTAAATGAATGGCGTGGTCAAAGTTACCAACCTTCACGTGCATTCATTTTGTGCTTCATTTTGAATGGAGAACGCTAACACGTCTACAACTCTCACGAATGAAGATAACGGGGGTGTCACTGCATAGGTAAATGATATATTAAATATCTATACACAGTTATGGTGGAAAATGCGTACTCGCATGCACGTGCAACGTCTTTTGAAGATACTATCCTTTCAATGACGTTTTATATTTCTCAAACTCTTTTGAAATTTATATAACAGTGTATAATGTATTAATTTTCTTTCATATTTTTGGTTCTAAAATAGCCGTAACATCGTAATTAAAGACTGGAATAAGATAAGTCTTGTGGTAGGTTTGTGGCATGAATGCGTAATGAATGAAGTTAAGAGAAATTCCTTAATTAAATTCGAGTGCAGGACAAAGCATCTGTATTGTGATTTTGGACGTATCGATTTGATTGGCTAAATGTTAAACGCTTATACTTCTTTTATAGATAGGAAAATAGGTCAATACTGATATCATCCCAACATGCCATAATTAACCAATATATAATGCGATTGGTACTTCTGAAATGCATGTGCATGCGCGTGTTTGCAGTGCTTTGTTATTTCTTCGTTTTACATTGAAATCTCTTGAAATTCATGTTGTAGTTACATACATATATTAAGAATTGTAATACAGCAATGTGGTCAAATTTACCCGTACCCAAGCGCATGTACGTGCGCTGAATTTTGAGTTGATAATACGTACACGCTTGTAATAGGTTAGTTATAAAACAGGCACATATTGAAACACTCATCAGACTGATATGGTCAAAATTAATTATTTCAACGCGTATGCTCGTTTCCTTAAGTTTATTTGTATAATACCTAATTGTCTATTAACTTTCTTCTTCTTCAATGAATTTATTTGAAAAATTATACTGCAAAGATACACCACAACACTAAAGATGCGCATGGTTAAAATTACTGACTAGCAAATGCATGCATTTTCAATTGATTTTGATCGGTTATTTAATTGATACAGTTCTGAGGCTTTCGTAACTCAAGGAAATAAGTTAAAGTTACACGCCTCTCAATGAAAGTCTATATTGAACGATTCAATTGAACGTACTCAAACAAAGTGGCACCACTTTGCAGATGGGTAACGTTTGGGGAAGACTGAAGGCATTTATGAAACATCTGTAACGGTCCCTGTTATAATTAGCACTAGTTCTGACATGACTGTAACAAAATGTATCTTTAAAAATATATTGTTAAACTCAATTTTCATTCTACGCATAAGCACTGTGACAATTATAGTAAACTTTTTATCTATCTACAATATTCATTTTCATTCATATATCGACTGGAAATGAACTTGAAATAAGATACTACAGAGTTTTCCATTGGTGTTTCGTATTTGGATATTTTTCTGAACATTCAAGTAAATGTTACGACAAACAAACAACTCAACTCCTTAAAAAACGAGATTGATTCAGCTTCACCATTGTGAACTTTCTGCATTTACGTAATAAATATTCCATTATCACCTTTATATGACGTTTATGTCTCTAAACTGAATTGATATGTGAAAACATGTACTGGATATGATCAATTTTGAACTGAAGTAGGCTACTGATATTATAAGTTGAAGTTACAGTTGTTTAAACAGTCTCGTTTAAAGTCAACATTTCGCAAATGTTTTGGTCGTTATGATGACCGTAATTGTAAACACAACATATGCGGTCGGTCAACTAGGGGTGCTTGCTCCTCCTTGTCATCTGGTCGCACGTCTGTTGTTTCCAAGGACCCGTGTGTGCCCTAATTTTGATATCTGTATTCTTTATGGGATTAATGAGATATATCGTTAATTTTTCATTGATCGTTGCTCGCGATCTTCATCTCCTTCCATTCGTGTACCTTTATTTCTCCATGGAGATTAGAATACCAATAAAAAATGAAGATATCGATCAGTGATCAATCTCTTAAATCCAATATTGAGTCGGACATTTAGGTAACTGCGGATCGTGAGGGTGAGACCTTCAAAAAGTAGGACCCGGCCTTGGTCAAAATTTGTAGCGCTTCATCTACATTTCGTAATGTCTCAATTTGAATATAATATTCTCGCAAGGGTCGTAAAACAGACAAAAACATATCAATATTCCGTTTTTATTTTAATAGGAACACACCTCTTCATTTAGCAGCTTTCATGGGAAGACTGGATATTGTGTACATATTGCTGCGAAACAATGCAAAGGTATAAATACACTATTCTCTATTTTGTGTGTTACTCCAGACTGTGATATTACAGAGTTAAGAAATCGATGTGTTATATGTCACACACACACACACACACACACACACACACACCTCTTTTTATCAGACGATCAAATGGCGCGGTCCTTCGGATGAGACCACAAAACCCGAGGTCCTGTGTCACAGCAGGTGTGGCACGATAAAGATCCCTCTCTGCTGCAAGGCCCTAAGCGCCGAACATAGGCCTAAATTTCACAACTCTTTACCGGCAATGGTGACATCTCCATATGAGTAAAAAGGTCTTGAATGGACGTTAAACAATATACAACCACCATCCACTAAAATGATCAACGACATCAACAATGAATAGACTAACTTGATTCTTGTTCAGAGCAGCACGTATTCCCAGTCATTTGATTATCATTCATATGTAAATATTCTGTCGTCATAACAAAGGCGTGGCTCATTCCGAAAATCAGGCTACTGACAAACAAGTTGATGTTACAAGGGTTGCAATAGTCTCGCTGAAAGTTAGCATTTCACAAATCCTACGGTCGTTATAATGATTTAGTTAATAGTAGTCAATACAACTTGGAAGTAGGTCAAATTCAGTCTGTCACGTTTCAACAAATGATTAAGTCGGTCTTTACAAAATGCTTTTGACTACGGATTACTCCGTTTACTTGATCATGATACAGGGCTCACGTCGGGTGTGACAGGTCGATAGGGGATGCGTACTCCTCCTAGGTACCTCATCTCACCTCTGGTATATCCAGGGATCCGTGTTTGTCCAACTCTTAACTCTGTATTCCTTATAGGATCAATTGTTTGGTTTTTTCCCCGCCATATTCAACAATTTTCCAGTTATCTGGTGGCGTCCATGTTATATTGATGGAAGAGAGAACTCAGATACAATGTAATCGGGAAGAGATTACAGACCTTCCGAAAGTAAACTGGCAAACTTTCTTACATATACCAGTGCGAGTGAGAATCAAACCCGCGTCGACTAGAGGTGAGAGGCCTTGTGATTTTGAGCGCAATGTTCGAACCACTCGGCCACGGAGGCCCCTTTACATAAGTTATGAGATATAGGAGTTATGAGATTAATCACTGTTCGTTATCTTCACCTTATCCGACACTTTAGATGGTGAGTGGTGTTGGTTTATACATACATCCACAGATCCATTCATTCATCCACCCATCTGTCTCGTTGAGATGTTCCATTATATTGGATGCAGCATTGAAGGGACTGATTCACGATTTTCTCCAAAATTTGCTTTTCACTTTTAATGATTAAAGCTTACTGACTAATGTTTTTGAAAGTTTTCACAAAATAAGGTTACGCATTATGACAGAATCTCGTTATAGTGAGTTTATTATTTCTCGTTATAGTGAGTTTATTATTTCTCGTTATAGTGAGTTTATTATTTCTCGTTATAGTGAGTTTATTATTTCTCGTTATAGTGAGTTTATTATTTCTCGTTATAGTGAGTTTATTATTTCTCGTTATAGTGAGTTTATTATTTCTCGTTATAGTGAGTTTATTATTTGTTGTGTAAAGAAAGAATGAAGTACGTTATTATTTATAAAGTGTTGAAAATATATTGCTTTTTGTCTAAAGTAATGATATATATCACAATTCAAGTATTCTTTTAGTAAAATGTACCATTTTAAAGTTGCATTTGTGTCTGTGCAACAAGGTGTGCTTTGAAAGTACAACATTAACAGTTCAATAATTGTTTGGAAACATAAAAAAGGCTCGAGTCTTGTGTACACAGAGTTAAGACTAAAATATTGCTATCATCCTTGCATTAAACAGGTCACATCTTTTTGCTGTCAATTTAAATGAGTTATAGTTTTAATGTTTTGAAATACATGAATATATATATATATATATATATATATATATATATATATATTAAAAACACAACCACACAAAATATGTATAATATTAATCCGAGTTAAATTTTGACAGACCTGATAATGCAAACGGAAATAAAGGTAGATCATGTTAATTAAGTATTATTTTGATTTGCGTCTTGCAGGTAAACATCCAGAACAGTGACGGTAACACGCCTCTACACGTGGTATGCCAGAGTCGAGCAGACGATAGTTTACAACTCGTACATACCTTATTACGTGTATGTGATTCAGTATTATTTATAGTATAGACTATCATTACGTAACCAGAAGGGCTGCATCGCCCAGATCATGTTCCTCCATTGTGTGAGAAAATGTGTAGATGTCAATAAGTAAAATTCAGTTATAACGTAAGGAAGATTCAAGTCAATTGCGTGAAAATCTCTATTGTTTTACAGAGTTCAGTGTCACGGTAATATTGTGTACTATCCCAGGAAACAAATTTCAAAGATTGTATTTTGGGAGATAGCAGTTCTCCTATTATAAGACTGGAGTATAAGACTGGGGGATTTAGATATAACATACATGCACATCACATATCTATTGTATTAACTCCAGTTTTGATAATATTTGTAATGCCATACAAAATACATATGAATTGTACGGTTCTGTACTTTCATTGACCGTAATTAGAAACTGCAAGTTCATCTTAATGTATATATATATAATATATATATATATATATATATATATATATATATATATATATATTAAAATGCATTTTAATTTTGTGATGTAACGTCTTATTTAAACATCTAACATGTTCGCTACTTCTCCCGTATTTTCAGACTGTGCAAGTTTTCCAATGACTTCAAACTTGTTCTCGTCATTCACGTGCTTGAACCTACTCACTGTACATTTTTCTTTATTATACATATGTAATATACAAATCAACTATACATTAACGATATGTATAGCAAACAAATATGAAATGCACATTGCATACAGAATAATGAGTAAATCATTCTTTTCCCAGGCGGGTGCTGATACCAATTTAATCAACAAAAAGGCTGAATTGTCATTAGATGTGGCAGCTATGTACAATAGAAAAGGTCTGGACATTTCTTTAATCTATTTTCCCCGACACTTAATTTAAAGAAATGAAATTTTTAAAAGGATATTAATTGTGAACCGTGCATTTTGTCCTTGAGTTTCTTTCAACTTTTGTTTTTCATTTTAGACCTTGTTTCATGTTTGATGGATAGTGACGTAAGCATGACCGGAAACACGTCCGCCATTATCGAGTCCGCCATTAGAGGTCACACAGATATTGTACAGTTACTACTGGATTTCGGAGTCAATCCCAACGTCATCGACAGAGATCGTAAAACGTGTGCTTTACATGAAGCCACCCGATTTTTCAGGTAAACTTTGCAGAAATTCCGTCCGAGAGGTTGGGAACTAAAGTCACATTGATCAATTGAAAACTAATTGAATATTTCACTATTCAAGATATTAAAAACTCAGATGATTTTATTAAGTAAAGGTATTTTTTCAAACAGCAACTTTTATCCTTTTAGTCTACTATCGGCTTTGCCGAAAGGAACTATTAGTTGACTTCGGTCTGTCCGTCTGTCTGTCATTCTGAATCAGTTTCCCGGACTTGTCTCCGCATTGGATGATATTCAACTGAAATTGTATCTATGACTTTGTCTTGAATAGTTACAGAGTTTCGTTACGCTTGACCTACTTTTAACTGAATTATACCTCATGATGAATGTATGAGGTTTTCCGTATTTGATGACAAATTTGATATGTGGCTTTGTCTTGAATAGTTCAAGTTTGAGTTTCGTTTCGCTTGACCTACTTTTGAGTGCATTATCCTACCGGTAGAGGACGTCGTATTGCCTGTAATACACACAGAATGCTTGTTAATATTAAATACTGACTTTGATAGAGTGAAAGTAGCTGAGGAGTTGTTGAAGTACGGCGCTGATCCAGATAAAGAAAATTCTATGCAAGAGGTACCCACTAATTTCTTAGAAATATATGACTACCTATATGATAACATCAGCAAAATCAGTATACTATTCTCTATAAGAATGTTCTTTTTTCACATAATACAGACTCCTTACAGTATAGCATCCCAACTTCCTTCAGCAAAATCAGCGGATTTCATGAAAATGTTTGAAGGTTTGTAGCTCTTTATCAGATTAACTGTTAGATTTTATGATATTTGATATCGGTCCTCGAATACTTTCAATTCTTTACAGCACATGTTATATCGTTTCTTCTCAGCAATTTCAGGGGTGTTGCAGGTCACTCATATATACCTAGCTGGTTCGACATTCAACATTAAACTATTCGATGAAATACAATTTCTATGGAAATTTTTAAAATCATATGGGAATTTTTAAAGACAAATCATACTGCAGTTTACAAAAATCAAGCCAATTGGATTGGTTGGTTAGTTGTGCATTGTTTAACGTCCCACTGAAAAATTTGTCAGTCGTATGGAGACGTCAACAGTGTCAGTAAAGGACTGTAAAATGTAAGTCTACGTTCGCCGCTTACGACCTTACAGCAGGGAGGGATCTGTATCGCGCCGCACGTGCTGTGACACGGGCCCTCGGTTTTTGCGGGCCTATTCTAATGCAGATCACTAAAGCATTTTGACAGTTGTATATCTATAAATCAAAATCATTTCTACTCATTTTTAAACGATATGCAACCAATAAACTGTCATATTGATACATTGATTGTTGTTTTCCGCCACACTCAACATTTTTTTTCAGTTATCTGGTGGCGTCCAGTTTTTATTGGTGGAGGAGAGAACCCAGATACAATGTACCCGGGAAGAGACCACCGACTTTCCGAAAGTAAACTGGCAAACTTTCTCACATATATCGTCGCGAGCGAGATTCGAACCCACGCCAATTAGAGGCGAGAGCCCTTGTGATTTTGAGCGTGATGGTCTAACCACTCGGCCACGGAGGCCCCATAAACTGTCAGAGAAAGAGATACAACTAAAGCAGAAGTACCTTTTGCACTGTATCAGATAATTGCCCTTCGAGGAGTTTCTGTAGACGGAATGCTTATCGGCTCCAAATATACCATTAGGTACTGGCTTAGGCAAAATATAGGAGAACATGTATTTATTTCTCTTTTTCTGACATTAGTCGAAACAATCGCTCTTTCAAACATCAATTATATTGAATAATCAATATACTTTTATTGAAGTAGTATTTACTAACTCATTTAATTGGATCAAAACCGACATATGTAGAGAACTTTACTGAAAGCAAATTCACTCAAAATGTCATTTTGTTTAGATCGCTTCGAAAGATCTGTTTCACACCATCTGAGGCGTCGGGGAAATCTGTCTTTATTTTGTTTTTGCCCATACTGCACTGCTTTGTTAACTATGCATGCATCTTCAGTTGAGTGATATCTATTTAGATACTTTTAGACTTTCAGTAATATTCATTATCGGTTGACACCTCGGTATCAGTAAACGTTCTCAAGGGACGTGAACCAAACAAACAAGCAACATAGAAAAGTTAATTTGATAGTTTTGACGTAATGATATACAATGCAATAGTTACATTGATAAATAATTCATATAGAGTACAAAGGAAAAGGCCCCACATTGATGCCAAAGTTCCTTCAGGTTTCGTCAGGGAAGCCGAATTTAGATGTCAAAGGTGAGCATATTAAAGATACACACACCAGACATTGAACATGAATGATTAACATTTATGCAATGAAATTCTTTCTTTCGCAAATTAATTAATGTTAGGCTATATCAATTATATGTTTTATATTGGTATTGGTTATCTTGGATCTCAAGTTGTCATTTCTTTGTGTAAGGTGACTGTATTCTTTGTGTAAGGTGACTGTATTCTTTGTGTAAGGTGACTGTATTCTTTGTGTAAGATGACTGTATTCTTTGTGTAAGGTGACAGTATTCTTTGTGTAAGATGACTGTATTCTTTGTGTAAGGTGACTGTATTCTTTGTGTAAGATGATTGTATTCTTTGTGTAAGGTGACTGTATTCTTTGTGTAAGATGACTGTATTCTTTGTGCAAGGTGACTTGTATTCTTTGTTTAAGGTGACTGTATTCTTTGTGTAAGGTGACTGTATTCTTTGCGTAAGGTGACTGTATTCTTTGTTTAAGATGGTTGTATTCTTTGTGTAAGGTGACTGTATTCTTTGCGTAAGATGACTGTATTCTTTGTGTAAGGTGACTGTATTCTTTGTGTAAAGTGACTGTATTCTTTGTGTAAGGTGACTGTATTCTTTGTGTAAGATGACTGTATTCTTTGTGTAAGGTGACTGTATTCTTTGTGTAAGGTGACTGTATTCTTTGTGCAAGATGACTGTATTCTTTGTGTAAGGTGACTGTATTCTTTGTGTAAGGTGACTGTATTCTTTGTGTAAGGTGACAGTATTCTTTGTGTAAGGTGACTGTATTCTTTGTGTAAGATGACTGTATTCTTTGTGTAAGGTGACTGTATTCTTTGTGTAAGGTGACAGTATTCTTTGTGTAAGGTGACTGTATTCTTTGTGTAAGGTGACAGTATTCTTTGTGTAAGATGACTGTATTCTTTGTGTAAGGTGACTGTATTCTTTGTGTAAGGTGACAGTATTCTTTGTGTAAGGTGACTGTATTCTTTGTGTAAGGTGACAGTATTCTTTGTGTAAGGTGACAGTATTCTTTGTGTAAGGTGACTGTATTCTTTGTGTAAGGTGACTGTATTCTTTGTGTAAGGTGACAGTATTCTTTGTGTAAGATGACTGTATTCTTTGTGTAAGGTGACTGTATTCTTTGTGTAAGGTGACTGTATTCTTTGCGTAAGATGACTGTATTCTTTGTGTAAGGTGACAGTATTCTTTGTGTAAGGTGACAGTATTCTTTGTGTAAGGTGACTGTATTCTTTGTGTAAGATGACTGTATTCTTTGTGTAAGGTGACTGTATTCTTTGTGTAAGGTGACTGTATTCTTTGCGTAAGATGACTGTATTCTTTGTGTAAGGTGACAGTATTCTTTGTGTAAGGTGACAGTATTCTTTGTGTAAGGTGACTGTATTCTTTGTGTAAGATGACTGTATTCTTTGTGTAAGGTGACTGTATTCTTTGTGTAAGGTGACTGTATTCTTTGTGTAAGATGACTGTATTCTTTGTGTAAGGTGACTGTATTCTTTGTGTAAGGTGACTGTATTCTTTGTTTAAGGTGACTGTATTCTAATGGTGAGTGGATATTCATTGTAGATTATCCTTTGATTGAAACCGATCCGTCCTGGACAAAAAACAGTCCCGATTTTTGTAACGCCTGCACAGCAAACAACCCCAATACTAATTTGTTAGATGGTAGGTTGCACGTGTATGTTAGATGGTAAGTTGCACGTGTATGTTAGATGGTAAGTTGCACGTGTATGTTAGATGGTAAGTTGCACGGGTATGTTAGATGGTAAGTTGCACGTGTATGTTAGATGGTAAGTTGCACGGGTATGTTAGATGGTAAGTTGCACGTGTATGTTAGATGGTAAGTTGCATGTGTATGTTACATGGTAAGTTGCACGTGTATTTTATATGGTTAATTGTAAATGAATGTTAAATTGTTTTGTTGTTCGTATAAACTTAGATGATAAATAACGTTCTCAGTGTAAGTGTATGTTGTGATATCATCCATCTATACATCTATCAAAATATATTGAAATGAAAGTATAACATCACTTTGAAATGAAAGTACAGCATCAACACGATCTAAATTTGTGGTACATCGTCAACTGTTGGTGACGTCTCAGTATGAGTGAAAAATTCTCGAAGGGACGTAAAACAAACAATCAATCAATACGAAGATATCTCAATCTATTCCACATGTATTTGTTTAATACTTTAGGAAACCTCCGTACTTTTTGGGTGATACCAGCTGTGACTGAGGCGTGGTCAGTCTTTGATTTTCACAGTGTCCACACTATAACGGGCATTTTCATTTATGGTTGGTGAGTACTGTATTTACGAATGTAGTTTTCAAATGTACATATTCTAGATATCCTGAAGCTGAATATTATTTAATGTTACTGGACAACACATTTGACAATTTAACAAAATGTAGAATTTCATATTGATATATGAATTCCTAGACAGTGTTTTTTTTTCTTTTGAAAATATTAAGAACATGTTTTGCTGATCAGTCAAATTTGTGATGAGCAATTGAAGATAAAAAAAAGTTCTCAATTTCATAAATCCCTAAAATTAGAAAATCAAGAGAAGGGCAAGCACGGACCACCAGACATTCCCAATTTGACAGAGGACGGTTTCGTCCCGAGCTAAAAATATCATATTTGGACGGATTTGCCGTCCTCTGTAGTTAAACTATTGGCAAGGCAATTTTGGGGTTTTAGAATCATGATAATAGACTTTTTAAACTGAATTCCGGATATATCCGAATGTGAAAAGCCATCCTGGTTATATCGAGTCTCTTCCGACCTAATATGACCTTCGATAATCAGAAGAAAAAAGAAAATTGCGCCAAAAGAAGATGGCGGGGGAGAAAAAGACTGTCAAGAAATCCACGAATGATGTATAAAGATATTTTTGATTAATATTGCTTACGGGAATATAAAAAAGGTCTAATTTTAATCAGTAGTTCAAAAATGCTTCATTTATGTTCTGTTGTTTTTCGTCCGCTATATTGTCTTGTTGTTTGTTATATTGTCTGTCATGTTGTTTGTTGTCTGTTATTTTGTCTATTATGTTGTTTGTTGTCTGTTAAATTGCCTGTTATGTGGTTTGTTGTCTGTTATTTTGTTTGTTGTCTGTTATGTTGTTTATTGCCTGATATGTTGTGTTGTGTGTGATATTGACTGTTATTTAGTTTGTTGTCTTTTAAATTGCCTGTTATTTGGTTTGTTGTCGTTATGTGATTTGTATTGTTACCTACGTTGTTTTGATGGTGTCTGTTGCTTTTTCTTACCCATTTACTTTTTTGTGTAACAGGTCAAATCCACAAATGATTAAAACGTTTGA
Source organism: Ostrea denselamellosa (assembly GCA_024699665.1). Taxonomy (NCBI): domain Eukaryota; kingdom Metazoa; phylum Mollusca; class Bivalvia; order Ostreida; family Ostreidae; genus Ostrea; species Ostrea denselamellosa. The sequence goes on along the minus strand of JAMZEH010000017.1, from coordinate 11,819,263 downwards.
ACTACAAACTGCCGAGGATGTCAGGTAAACTAATCTAAACCGTTTTCATGTTTGAAAAGAACCCCTTTTGTTGTAATATTGTACGCAGCTGTAAATTATACTACCTAAATTCGTTATCATGTAAATTTCAGTTTACGTCTATCAAAACAAATGTTAATGGTGGCTAGTATCCGCTGCAGATGTAATTTCACGGTTTTGGTCTACAGCGGAAATAGCAAAAATATACAACAGCGAAAATAAGGCTGGGTCTACATTAATCGAATGTCTGCATGTTTGTTGTTGTTCATTTCAGAGGACCGTGGACCACAGTAAATGTGTTCAATTGTGCATTAAAAGGCAGTGAAAATGCCAAAGATCCAGGTAAGACTAGAAGCTGAATTTTATCTTTGAAATCTCGACATCATAATCATTTTTGAGAATAGAATAGTTCGCATGTTTGTTTCTTGTAAGATCAATAGATTTATTGAATTACTTTTGGAATCCATTCAATAAATAAGGAGATCAGTCTCATATAAAGAATACAAATTCGAGAATAAAGCATACACGAACCACAGAAAAACGTCGGGAGTGGGAAGAACTGTCAAGGAGGAGAAAGCATCCCCTATTGACCTGTCACACAGCCATGTTCTCTCTTATCTTGATAACGTATACAGAAAAATCTGAAATTAAAATCAGTGTATAACGAACGACCTACTAATTGGTATGAAACACGTGAGATAGCATGTGTTTGTTGATCAGCATCAAGATATATCGTGTGTTTAAATACTGTAGTGTGCTTATTTTAGAGGAGTTTATATATTAGAGGATCTGGAGGTGAAGTAAGAGCGCAAATTCATAGTTGCGCGAAAATGTGTCATTCTCTATTCATTTATTATCATTCGTAAAAGAAGCATTAAATCAAGATTATACCAAATAGTGCATTAGTTCCTAAATTTTAGATACGTTAAAATAACTATACAAACTGTGTGATTAAATATCTGAAATGTTACTAATATCTGTTTGATATAATTGTGTTTGGTTGGATTTTATAACTGAGAACATAAAACTCAACGTCATATTTTTGTTAGAATAAGACAACAATTTAAATTATCTAATTAAAATCAATATGTAACTCGGTTGTTTCGTTGTCTATTTTTTAATGTCCCACTCGAGAATTTTTCACTCAAATGAAAACGTCATCAATGCCGGTGAAGGGCTGCAAAATTAGGCCTATGCTCGGCACTTACGGCCTTTAAGCAGAGAATGATCTTTATCATGCCACACCTACTGTGACATGAGGATTCTGTTTTTGCGGTCTCATCCGAATCCCCCCCCCCCCCCCCATTTAGCCGCCTCTTATGACAAGCAAGGTACACTGAGGACTTATTTTAACCTGGGGCCTCACGGGGTAACATGCACCTCGGTATATCGTATAAAGGGTATAAATGCAGTATTGAAAACTGAGACCCATTATATGAGTTGTCTGTCGTACTTTGTGTGTAAATCATAAATTAGCTCCTTCGCTTTTGTACACAACCGTGCGGGATGCTATTTAACTGTGTGGGTAATGGTCCAATACTTATTCCATTGATCCAATCATATAATACATTTACAACTTAAATCTATTCAGTTGAAACATTTCATGTTAATTCAAATTTTGGAAGGACTAATACTTTGAGAGAGACGGGTTGTTTAATCGAAAAGTCCCGACTCTGCACGATTTTATACCATATATCGTCAATATTTATACCCTGGATGAATTCAGTTCGTAACTGATGACGCAAGTTGTTGTGACTTGGAGCTAATTCAAATGTAATTTCATCAATATGTTTGATATATTTTTCTAGACAAACGCCAATTCTTTGAAAAGTATTATTAATTTACTCGAATTGTATTAAAATTTAGTATATCGTCCAATAATTGAATTTGACCCATAATCCCCTATTTTTCTAAGGCAACTTTGTAACTTATGTAAAAAAATATTTTAAAAATGACAATAACCCTAATATGTTTTCTGTTAAACTTTCAAATTCTAGATGATGAGATTTTTCATATATTAGTGCACAAAGGTCATTATTTCCAATCTATTAACATTAAACTTTTTGTATCTATATTGTTAGAAGAAATGAGTGTGTATTAATTTAATGTAAATGATTAATTTGTGTTGTTTTCTAGGTAATGAACCAACAGACAAATTGACTTTATGCGAATAATTAAATGCAAAAAGGTCAACTTTAACGTACTATAACTCAGTGTCAAGCACTATGACTCCAGTTTGTCTTCTTAATTTCATATTTCCCCTTCAGTTTCAAATTCAAAAGTAACTTCCGAGCAAAATTGACAGTACTCCAAAACTCATTAGCGAACATCCTTAATTGAAAACTTCTAACCTACCTTTTCAGGTCTGGTATGTTTTCAAATAATGGACCCAAGGTGGATTTGCTTGCTAGAGATAAAACTGACATATTTTAGTTTTCCTCTGTCTAGAGATAAAACTGACATATTTTAGTTTTCCTCTGTCTAGAGATAAAACTGACATATTTACTTTTCCTCTGTCTAGAGATAAAACTGACATATTTACTTTTTCTCTGTCTAGAGATCAAACTGTCATATTTTACTTTTCCTCTTTCTAGAGATAAAACTGACATATTTACTTTTCCTCTGTCTAGAGATAAAACTGACATATTTACTTTTCGTCTGTCAAGAGATAAAACTGACATATTTACTTTTCGTCTGTCAAAAGATAAAACTGGCATATTTGCTTTTCCTCTGTCTAGAGATAAAACTGTCACATTTTACTTTTCCTCTTTCTAGAGATAAACTGACATATTTACTTTTCCTCTGTCAAGAGATAAACTGACCTAATTTTCTTGCAGGGGTTCCTCAGAAATTTACTGGTGTTGCTTCAACGTCCCAATTTTGGCGAATAAACATTATCTCCAACCACGGAGGGCAGTGCATGTGTTTTCAGGCAGTGGAATTTCACGGTGCTGATCACCAGGTCATAGCCTTCTTTGAGGAATTAAATTTACAGAAATACACAGATGCAGTAATTAAAGCGGTAGGTCTGTAAGGACAGGAAGATATACATACATGAATGATATCAATGCGAAATATACATCACATCTGTATTTTTATGTCCGGAAATGGTTGAATTATATTTATTTCACTCCCCCCCCCCCAAAAAAAATAATGCTCAATGTATTTCATGTTGTGTGTTGTTATTGTAGGAATATAATAATTATAGAAAATTTCTTCTCGCTGACGAAAGTAAATTGAGAGAACTGGTAAGTAATTATATCCTTTTGTAAGCAAAAAAAAAATATCACTACATTTTCAGACATATTAATTTTGAATTTTTACGAAAATAACTCTAATCACTCAAGGAGTGTATACTTTCGCAAATACCATTCTCCATGCAAACTGGATTAATATACATATTCTATTTTGCCTCAAAATTTCAATCCCGATATCTATAAAATTCAAACCTCTGTCTAGAATCAGTTATAGTTATCATATATTGCGAAAGCGTATAGACAAGCAGATTGAATTGTTGTGGCGTTCAACTTAAACAAGATCTAAAGATGCATCACTGTAAATTGTTAATTTCGGAAGGGGGGGGGGTGCCATGTCATGGACATAGTTATTGATATAGGTCATGTTGAAGTTAGAAATCAAAATTAATAACAACCCTCACCCTCTATACCATCCGTTCAGCGTGTTTTCATCACACACCACAAGAAAACTGGTAGCGGCAGTTCAGTGGTAGAACGTTCATTTCGTAACCCGAAGGTCGTGAGTTCGAGCCGGGATTGTGACATAGCAGCGGCAAATTAAAGACCTAAATATTGGTAGTGATTGCTCCTTCTCCAAACGCTCGGAATTTAAAAGTGAGAGTCGCGGGTCTTTCTGATATGACCATAAAAAACGAAGGTTCCGTTTCGAGGCAGGTGTTGGCACGTTAATGAACCTTCACCGTACAATCCTAAATACTAAACGTAGGTCTGCATTGTGGGTACTTCGCCTACAGTGAGTACCTAGAAAGAATGGAGAGATTGAAAAAAACTAAGCAATCGAACCAATTAATAAAATTCCACGAAAATGAATTATTTTACTACATCACACACACACACACACACACACACACACACACACACACACACACACACATATATATATATATATATATATATATATATATATATTGACTTCATTGCAGATTGAAGACGAATCAGATTTTGAAAAGGTGATGCTGGAGATAACGAGATGCAAGAGAAAAGGTAACACGCAATCTGCATGTATGGATATTATGGAAACTTATTAATGTATTATTTGCGTGACTTGTATTTCCATGGACAGCTTAAACAGAATGAACACACTAAATATATGTTACTTCATATAAAATCTCCATAGCATTTTGTAGAATTTGTATTAACAACATTAAAATGGGAGAAAGCACCTGTTCAGTATATAGATGTGGGAGAAAATCTACCTAACGTTGTTGTAAAAGGGGATAATGGCTGCACAGAGTCCGTGGAACTCGTTATAAAGGGTAAGAATTTTATTATAAAGAGTTTTAGTTGTGAGGGTCTAAATAGTACACTGCCCATCCGGTTTAAGTGTTACTGTTGCTTAAACAAGACATTCGATATTTCTGATTGGTCGTCCTTATATACTCAACAGCAGCAATATGCTTTAAATTGGTGCGCACACCCTGAAGTGTCGCTCTTTGGCATTCTCTGCAGCTATAAATTTGAATCCTTTCAAACTGAAAGCGATTTTTAAGAGCATTAAGGCCGGACAGATAGTAAAGTTATGGACAGCACATCGTCGTCCTGACTCAAATACAATACTTAAAAATATAAATATCAATGGAGACGTAAACTTGAGCATGGGAGGCCGAGAATTAGAGGTAAAACCGAACATTAAAATAAAACAAAATTACGGTCATTCCAGAAATGACACTTCGGGGTAACTTTATCCGTTGTATGTCCGTCCCTCCGTCTGTAACACTTTCTTCATGTACAGGTATATTTTATAGGTCGATGAACATTGTTGTATATCAAAAAGTGATTAGGCTCAAAGCAAAACAAAATAATCATACACATTAAAAATCCTTATAATGACTTGCATTTTTTTTTTAATGAATTAGGCAATATACGATTTATATTTGATTTTCTATGTAAAGATCTACACTTTTCAATACACTGAAAAATCACACTGACATTTTATTGTGTTACAAGATGGTAGAACAGAACCCCTCAGCAAATACAAAGTTCAACTTTGTTCTAACGGAAGTACGTCACCGAAATATTCCACAGCTGTGTTTAAAGATATATCATTTAGTAAAGGTAGGTGGCAGTACTGAGTATTCTTGTAAAGGACATTTATTGTATTTTCTGTTTTAGTAATTTGATTAAGATTTTATTTATTTATAACGCAGTTGGAACATTTGAATTGTGTGTACGAGGAATAGAGCACCCTGAAGTATTTTTACCCAGCCCACACGCCGTGCAAATAAGTGAGTACATGTAAATGTAGCCTATAAATAGTGTTTGTTTGTTTTTCTTTTGTGTGTGTGTGTGTGTGTTTCTTTTGTGTGTGTGTTTGTTTTTCTTTTGTGTGCGTTTTTGTTTGTTTTTCTTTTTTGTGGTGGTTTGTTTGTTTGTTGGTGTTTGGGGATTGTGTATTTTCTGTCCGTTTGTTTGTAGGGCTTTCGTTTGTTTGTTTTGGTTTTTTTGAAGTTTCTTTATCTAGTATCAATTTCATCCATTATTAATACTTTATTGTTTGATTCAAATGAAGCTTATTAATGCTATATCTTTATAATATTAGATCACGTTTGTATATACATTAGTTATAAAGTATTGAAAATGAATAGGAAATCATGTCACAAACATTGGCATATTTCGCGTTTTTCGTGGTTGATCAATTGTATTAGATCAATGTATTAAGATTTCTATTGCTTATGTTATTTTTCAGAACCAAAGAATAAATTGACCACAGAAGTTGAGAGATCGTTCCAGGACATAGAAGACATGCTGGAAGGTCTGCAAGATTTATGACACGTGCAACAACTCAACATTCCATGTGCGAAAATAAACGGCAAAGACACTCTTCAAAACAATCTCAAGAATGAGGGAAATGTACAATCCATATAGAGAATTTGATAAAGAAAAACCTGATATTAAAATCTGCGACTAGTTAATAATTTGAGTGATTTTATGATTACCGCCACCATCCTTAGTCATTATAGTAATTCAAGGTCAGTTCTCCCTATCTGTGATATAGCAGGCAGGTTGTTAGCTTTTCCATATATATATATATATATATATATATATATATATATCACCCACAGCACTACAATGACCAGATTGTCCCTTGCTCAGTATAAACGAAATATTATTGTAGTATTGATGCAAGTGGGTATATATATATATATATATATATATATATATATATATATATATATATATAAGATACATGCACAAATATATATATAAACCTTTTCGTTTGTCCTGAAAACGAAAATTGAGGCATGTGGTCCTGAAAATCGTTCTAGTGGTTGGACATTTTAGTGCTTTCATGTATATTACTTTGTAAACCCGTTGTGGACCCGACACTGATTGGTATCGGGTGTTATTGGAACTTGGTGCTTATATATATATAAATGATTCCCTTAGCTTTTCTAGAATTGTAATTTCAAGATTTGATTTAATCTATTAAATGTTAGAGGCTAGTTGATGTACATTCAACGAGACACTACAGTTCATTATGCGCAAAAATAATTTTATCACAATACTCGCAAATGTTGTATAGTTGAATATGTGAAAATTGAAAAATAAAACCTTTTCTATAGTTGATAATTCTATTTTTTTTACCTCATAAATTAATACTTTTAGAGGGCTCGTTCAAAAAATGAAACTTTCCATTTCACTATTCAGACGCATGCGCGCTGAAGGTAAACATTGTGGTATAGTGTCCAATGAGAAAAAGCACACGGTTGATAGACCCAAAGAGTTGCCTGATTTTGCGAGAAAAGGGGTAAAAATACAGCGAGCGATAAATTTCTGCCTCGAACCAAAATTTCGCTGGGGGATCAGTGTGACCTTTGGATAAACTACATGTACGGCTAGGCGAAGTACACGCAGGAATAGTAAAGATATTTGTTGATAAGCACACGGCACATCTCAACATGTTTAAAGTAGGTACTGTCTTAAGACAGTAGTATCCACACTCAAGTGTTTGTCTTCAAGTGTACTTTATATCATATATATCCTTGCTCTAGGGTCATTTAACCCACCCACCCCCCCCCCCCCCCCCCCACCCCATCAATTTTTGAGTGCTCAAATATCTTCGAGATGTTTCTGATTCCAACCTAAAAGCAAATGCGTTCTTGTTGTATGACACATTGCACTGAACACCAGGTTTTGTTCATCTTTTTTCCCGGCCCATTTGCCATTCAAGATGAAAAAGAAAATTCCGAAAACCTACTGCACATCTAAACGACAACACCAATAATTCCTCCAAAAAAAAACAACAAAAAAAAACCGATTTGGCTACTGCATAAAATGTACGAAGAGTTCTGGGAACTAAGTTTTTCTATAGAAGAATGGTCAGTAGGATTGCTGTATAAGAACATAACCTTATAATTACAAGAAACGGGGGAATAATCTCGTAATTGAAAAAGAGAGCACTCAAATGTCCCGTGGAGATCCAGGTTAGAATAAGTCCTCAGGTGACTAAATTGGGCGGACCTTCGGATGAGACTATAAAAAACGAGGCCCCGTGTCAACAGGCGTGGCCCGATATAGATCATTCCCTGCGTAAAGGCAGTAAGAGCCGAGCATTGGCAGACATTTTGCAGACCTTCACCGACAATGGTGACGTATCCATATGATAAACAATATACAACCACGAACCAAATTGACCCACTCAGGAATGTTTTAATGATTTTATATGCAAAGAAAAAACAACAGCCTTACTGTCCTTCAACCATCACGTGATGTACAATTACATACAATGCATGAGTAAGTTAAAGGATCCCGAGAGCAAATTGTCAGCATTGATGTGATCACCATCATTTGATCGATAAATGTATATATACATACATACCTACATATAATACATACATACATATATATATATATATATATATATATATATATATATATATCTTATACCGGACACTATGATTTTAATTTAAATCAATTCGGATATATATATATATATATACTGTTAGTTATCTTAGCCTTTACATTTAAGAAATATGGCGCGTTATGAAATATGTCGGTGTGAAGTGTTGCTATTCGTAGCATCGTGTACATGTGTTTTCAAATATGAAATATATTTCTTATACTCGTATGCTTTCTACTTTCGTTTCTGTCGGATTCCCCCATTCCTTATAATAGACGTGCTATATCTATCAACAAATAGTTTTGTATTCATACGCGTATTGTTTACAAATGCTGTGCGTTTATGGGAAAATATATATCAAAGGCAAAAATATTGGAAATGTAAAATGTTTATGAACCTAAGTCTGCGAAACGCATCACAATAATACTTTCACTTTCACTTCACTTTCGCACTTTCTTATGAAATCGATTATTGATAAAACATATCAAACTACACCGTATTATAAACCATCCATTCCCTATACAATTTATCCTAAAGTCTTTGTTCGTATCTCTTTTGATAATCATATTTCATTTTTAGGAGTTTTGTCATAGTGAATCCGTATGACAGGCGTTGATATAACTGTTCAGTTGTATGTCAGTCTATTCTCTAGTTCATTTAGTTTTGCCTGTCTAGGCACAAAACGAAAGAAACGTCACATAAATCAACCACACTCGAGCACGCACTTAATCGTTGATTATATTTATCATACAACAGTGCTGTTTTCGGGCTCATAATGCAGGTTCGGAAAAACGCGGATTTCAGTGCATATTTGGTAGAAATGTTTACGGAGGAAATTTCAATATTCACATACATCAATAAGAAAATACCACTGAAGTAATCCAGCCGCCTCGAAAAAAAAAATCGTCCTGTCATTGACAGTTTGGGTCATATGAGGTCAGCGCGAGCTGACATACTAGATTAATTAACGTTATTTAACTATATCATTTTATTCCTGTTTCATTTGCTGTTGTTATATAATGAAATAATTTATAATTCTAAGATTGAAATTTCAATTTAGCTATCACGTTGACGTGTTTATTTTTAGATTTTATTTTTTCCGCTCAAGGATATTTTGCAGACAATGCAAAACGTCTCGACTTCGAAATGAAAATAATCTCTGCCTTATATAAAAACGGGAAATGGAAAGTCATTAAAATGAACATGCGTTGATAGCTGTGTGATAAATAGAATCTTGCACTTATGTTTATAGGATATGAAATTTATGATATTCGTTACCGGATTTAAATATTTCCCTCGTCATTACTCGGAAAATATCAATTCCGATGTAATAAAGAATACTGACCCAGGTTGAAAATTGACCAGGAGGCTGTTTTTCAACGTTGAATATTGAACCGGGGGTGCTTTTTCTCCGTTGAAAATTGAGACCAAAAATCCTGATATTTATACCCGGTGTCGTTTTTCAACAGCTTGGTAATTTTTCCCCTAACTAATCTCAACACGTTAAAAATTGACCCTGTTAAATACTGACTCCAACTAGATTTGAACTGTTTTTCAGCTGGAAGTTGTTCTACGCGACTTATTAAAATTTCACTTTAAAAAATTTCATTTTTCCAGAATGATAAAATTGGCCTAAGATTATCCCGATGTTGGTCAGTAGTACATGATTATCTTATTTTATTGTTTGACGCCGCGGCTGTCCATGGCAAACTTACTTATGATATCACTTTTTATTTTATTTTTTTTATACATAATTGCGTGTATGTACTCGTAAGTTTACTTTTATGTTATGATTTTAAACATGTTATGGTTTCTTACATCTGTATGCAAATTTGATTTATTTATTCTTAATTCATGTTTATCACATTTATATTCTAATTCAGCATTATATTTATAAATTTTCGTATGATAATAATAATAGATAACTCTCGGAGATTTTGTGACAAAATATAAAAGGAAAACAAAATAAACAGAAAACAAAGGTGAAAACCAAACCATATTTCTTGAGGACGGAACACCCACTTCAGAAACTCCTCAAAGACAATCCCATAATTCCCAAGGACATTCAATGTCATATTTTGGATACTTTTTATGAATATTGAATAACTCTGAAAATCAGGGCTGTGTGTCCAGGTCAGAAATTTTTCGATAACACCCCCCCCCCCATAACATAAATAAACCCTTTAACATCCAGTGGTGCCTCTTGACGCCTTTTAAGTACCGAAGCGATCAAACTGGTGGCATTTTGTTAATAATTGAATTATAATAAAACAAATTGTTTTTAAAAAAAAAATAGAGTAAAAACTACACAATTTTGCCACTCAAAGTTTGTCTGTATGATGTTGGAAACTTGTCGAAAATATGCATCATCGTTGCAGGAAAGTAAGAAAATTAAGCCGAAATGACTTGTCATCTGTTTGTAAAATCTTTTCTACAAAAAAAGGTTGAAATATTTGCTACAATTTTTCTGTCGGCCATATTTAGGGAAGGGCGAGTGTCACGGGGCTGTTTGTTCATGAACGTAATGCAGAGTCTGCATTTGTTTGGGAGGGGGGCTATCTTCTTAAAATAAAGTGGGTGTCTTATTTTTGATCTTAAATTCGAGGAACTCTGCAACATATATCTTGAAACAATGCAGTATCATTTTTATAAATTCCTGCACATAACGGTGCCTTGATTTCATAATGATAGCACTGTAATTTTCGGCAAGTCGTACCGTTTATTCGATCTTGCAAATACATTAAACTAACATTCATGACTAACCGACGAAAGGAACCCAGATCAAGAATTTAAATCAACACTAGTCTTTAAACTGGAGAAAGTTCGTGTGAAAAAAGACGATTTCATGCAAGTCGGAGAAATATTGATACTGACTAAAAAAGATCGTGAGAGACCGATTTACAGGTGGAACAATGTTTTCAAATTTTAATTGTCGAGCTCTAACGAAGTAGAATAGATTTAGGTCCAATTGAGATTCTTAACCCGCCTCAAGCTTTGTTGACCTCAGAAATTAGATCACATGCTGACGTGGATGTTTAAAAGAAATGTGTATATCATTTTAATTTTAACGACTTTACTGTAATTAGCAAGGTATTGTGTGGTGGTATTGTTGTATTCGTATGTAGAAGGGTAGAATTCAGGCCAAATCCATTTTTAAAAAAAGAAAAAGAAAAAAAGCAGTACCATTCCGTGCAATAAAATCCCTATAAACAAAATATGTTACATTTAGTTATAATGAAATTATAATCAATACAGATATTACCTTCACTTAACGTATTGTTCCCCTCTAAGTTGTGATCTACATTACAATTTTTAAAAACTGCAGTTTTTGTGAATCTTGTAAGCAGTTGAAACCTTTGTAGTAAGTTAACAGTGTGCAATCAATATTCTCTCTCTCTGTCTGTCTGTCTGTCTCTCTCTCTCTCTCTCTCTCTCTCTCTCTCTCTGTGTGTGTGTGTGTGTTGTGTGTGTGTGTGTGTGCAACATTAATACATGCATAATAAAGGACATAAAATGGATGTCCGTAGGTTGATACCATTTGCAAACCCTGAAACGTACTACTACATCTTTTGAACCGTTGCGATAACGTTATTTTCTCGATAAGAATCGTTCAACGTTCCGTTCAAAAGCCCTAAACGTTCCCTCAAACCATTCCTTCCCGCATGGTTATTCGGAACTCGCGTGTTAGTTCGTCATAGTAGGTCGACATAGCGCTTGGTTGGGATAGAAGTAGACTCTCGCTCGTGATATGACATAATATCTTAAAGGTGGATGGTTTGTCTGTACACATTTTACGGATTTGAACTGTGAAACTGTCCACTCTTGTACGTCTTGTGCAACGAACGGGTCCACAGAATTCGCGGCAGCACTGAAAACACCAGTACACCGTAATTACCGAGAAGGGGGGGGGGGGGGCATTAAAATCATCAAAACCACCACCAATGTATCATTTAAAAACACCTGCACGATATTAGTCCATACTTATATACAGTATTTACAAAGTTTTATTCATTTTGATAGACAATTGAATGGTGTATAGCTATATCATATTTTTATTGAGGGGGGTGGGGGGGGGGTGGGGGGGTATGCTCCATGTTGGCCAAGTGAAACGCTTTTTATGCCGAATGAGCCCAATTACTTGTACCATCAATCAACACGATAAATCACCATGATCATTGAAACATTGCGGATAGTAACCTATCGAATTTGAACACAAAATAAATCATTTCTTTTAATTGAAAATAGTAATTAAAGATTTTCAAAATAAATTTTTTAATTATTATTGATTACTAAATATACATGTATCGATCGTTACATTTTGGATACGTTTATTCTGAATATGCATATGATAAAAAAACACACGAACGGTTTAATGCGCTCTATACAATGTATAATGTACATATGTACAGGCATAAGCCCTTAATTAACATTTACAAAAAACACATACATGTACAAACTAAATTTCTCTTTGAATTGTCTGTGCATGTGCATGTGAAATCGAACCTGAAATGACATATTTTTAACTATAAGAATATTTTCTCTCGATTACATTACAGATATGTAAATATCCTCCTGTGGCATTTAAGGCACGTATACCTTTTCGTATTAATTCACTCCATCCACAACCCTCTTCTTTTTATTTTAATATATCCACAATTTTAATCAAATTAGTTTAAACTGTCTTTATTTCAAAGAAACAAGAGCAAGATTAAATACTTATCAATGAAATTGCAGAGATTAGGAAACAAGACTGCATATGCACTTAAATTTTAATTAAATTAAATTGTTAGCGCAGCAAAGAATTTTTCTTTCCCACAATATCAATGTATGATTAAAAAGTACCGAAAGTTTCTGAAATGTAGAATTTCAAATCAAGGCAAAACCGTTCGTTCTTCGCCCAAAAGCGTTCTGTTCTCATTGAGAACCGTTCATTCCCTATCTCAAAGCTTTCCCTTCTCAATAAAAACATGTGTGTTTGTGGGAGTGAGAGAGAGAGAGAGAGAGAGAGAGAGAGAGAGAGAGAGAGAGAGAGAGAGAGAGAGAGAGAATTCACATTGGTAGATATGCGCGATGATTTCTGAAAGGAATATTCCATCAGGTTTAAAATCCACCACGCAGTTCCTGAGAACCCATGAACTTCTTTGTAAATCTTACAAATATTAGCATTATCAAAGAAAAGGTTTTCATTGTACCTCTAGCAGGTGGAAAAATGTTTATACATCTTAATATTGTCAATATTTAAGTACGTAGACTAGACTTAACTCCACTACAGACGACAAACAGAGGAAAAGAGTGATACTTCGTTTTGCTTACAGACAAAAACATGATAGCATGTGGACTCTCGATTTTTAAAAGTTTGTTTATCCCGTTAATCCCCCCCCCCCCCCCTCCGCGCTTTTTTTAATGAATCCATATCGTATTGTTACAATAGTAATCTTTGATTAATACATAAATCTTTTCATCTTATCTGTTACATTTTGAAGTAGGTTTATTGACGTGATGTACTTCATTTCGACCCGCATCGCTTGTCTGATTGGAGGCAGTTTCAAATATTTCATTATTCTGTCAGCATTATGCGTGTCTCCACATGTGGTCTATCTTGTTTTACTTCCAAAGTTGCATACCATTGTTTTAAATTAGTACATGTTGCAAAGTAAATAAAAAGAGCTTCAAATCTGTTGTTGAAGTTCTTTACCTGAATGCCTTTGGGCAGCTACGAATGTTTTCTGAAATTAATTTGGAATTAAACATTTGCAGAGTTTGACTTCAACAGATACAAAATGTGTCTATAAATATGACAGTCATATCTGCATTTCCACCAAATGAATTCCTTTATACTCAAAATTTACAATTTTATCTTGTCGGTACATCAGTAGACACTTTTTTTAAAGATGAAAGAAGAGATTTTCTGTATCCATCTGATATGAATATTTCATTGTCCGCCATGGTAAAAAAAAAATATTCGTTGAAATACATGCATGTATGGTAAGGTTTGAGGGATCAAGATACAAAAAACATATTTCGAGGGGTGTCTAACGTTCTATTAGCTACTAAAACGGCATATCTCATGTTAAATTTTTTTAAAAACCCAGTTCTTATAGTACTCTGTCATGTGTCTCATTGTTGTATGTTGTAAAGTGTATTCTTGTTTCTAATTAAAATACTGAATATTAGACGCTGTACACTGTATCACGCTAAAGAATTTCATAGACCGAGAAACTGCTAACGTAAATGATTGACATTTAAAACAGTATGACCATTTTTTTTTTAAATGAAGAATTCAGTAATAATGAAATGATATAAAAATCCTTAGGAAACCGCTTTGTTTGAACACTGAACTTTTAACACGTCATTTTTTTTATGTTTTCTGCTTTTGAAAAAATTCTCAAATTTGTTACATAAAATATAATATGTTTGTGTACCTTATTTAGAGAAAAATGCAATTTTTCACCAAAATGTGCTGTATAATTTGATTAACGTTCTGATATATGCTTAGGAATTGTGCTTGCACAGACGAACTGGTGTACGGTAATCGTGATCAATTGTAAGAGAATATTTAGGTCTTATGTGCAAATCATCACAAAGAGAATTAATGATAAAAATTCACACAATCTTGAAGATCTCCCCTTAGGGACGTACACCCAGATCATGACCAGACGATCAGCTATACGTAATTTCACTCTGTCTTTAAACTGATCACTATCTCAGTGCATGATTCGGACAATACTTTAATTACTCTTTTTCCAGTCTCTAAAGAAATGGTAAAATAACCAATTTGTAAAAGTTCACCAAAACAGATTCTAGTTGAATGGAAGACACGGTAAGGCGATTTACTTCGGTCACGATTTGGGTAACCGTGGATGGTATAAAAGGGGGAGCTGATCGACAAATCGACAGTCAGGAGGAAAGGTTCAACATGAAGGTTGGTCTTCTGTGCATCGCTCTGCTCTGCGGGATCCTGTTTGTTCAGGCCAGACCAAAGGTAAGGATATAATTTCAAGTCCATAATGATCAATCCTTGATTTTAAGGTACATCCATAAAACATTGCTGCATGTGTGTGTAATTAAAGTAATTATTCACACGGATTGAATGCGAAGTAAAATAATGCATATTAGATTAATCCGAATTATATAGCGTTCACACGGCGGTAATGCAAAGTGACCTAACGCGCATCAAAATTCGTATGCATTGGGTGCGCGAATAATAATAATAATAGAGGCAACCAAATTGGGCGGTCCTTCGGATGAGACCACAAAAATCGAGGCTCCGTGTCACAGCAGGTGTGGCACTATAAAGATCCCTCCCTGCTCAAAGGCCGTAAGCGCCAAGCATAGGCCTAATTAAATTTTGCAGCCCTTCGCCGGCAAATGTGGCATCCCATTATATGTAAAAAATTCTTGAGCGGTACGTTAAACATTATAAAACCTATAACCATCAATCAATACAATAATTATATTGTTTCCTTGTTTTAATTATGTCTAATATGACGTCATATGTATGAAACTTAATTATCAATTGATTCTTATTATATTTAAAAGCAATTCCTTCCGTATATATTACCGAGTATGCCTAGGCAGAGCATATACTTATATCCGACATCTAATGACATACTTATATCTGACATCTAATTACATACTTATGTCTGACATCTAATGACATACTTATGTCTGACATCTAATGACATACTTATGTTTGACATCCAATGACGTACTTATGTCTGACATCTAATGACATACTTATGTCTGACATCTAATGACATACTTATGTCTGACATCTAATGACATACTTATGTCTGACATCTAATGACATACTTATGTCTGACATCTAATTACATACTTATGTCTGACATCTAATGACATACTTATGTCTGACATCTAATGACATACTTATGTCTGACATCTAATGACATACTTATGTCTGACATCTAATGACATACTTATGTCTGACATCTATTGACATATTTACAAATCACATTTTTATACAGAAATGTTAAATGGAAAGTAACAAAACTATGAGTTTTTTTTATAGTTGTTTGGTAAATTGAATCATACACTCGTGCTTATGGCATTTTGAATTTGTGAACATCGTTACCAGATATAAATATTAAATCTTCGCTTTGAGTTCGTACGGATTTATGCGAAGTAAACTAATACGCATTAAAATCTCCGAGTGAATGCGGTTCAGATTTACGTTTAATTCAAATTAAATTCTTCGTGTGAACGGGGCATAAAATGATTATAAAAAGTAAGATAATTTAGCGGAAATCTCCATTAAAGGAGTGTGAAAAATTATTTGCAGTATTTGTTCTTTCCCGTAAAATGCACGTGTCAAAAAGTGTGTAAAGAACCGCCAGGTGATTTGTATGAAACTCGTTAGACAGCATTTAACCCAACGACAGACTAGATCGTTATAAAGACCATAGAAATGTGCGATGTACCGACTTTAAACGAGCTGTTGAAACCCCTGTAACATCAATTTGTTTGTCAGTAGCCTGTCGCGATTGAAAAAAAGATTGATCATACGCTGGACAAGCTCTTGCATATATGGAATCAGTAGAGAGATACAATCACCATATGCAATCAATAATGAAGTATTGCTACATAAATATGGGAAATTGACGATGGAGAAGCTGAAGTAATAAAATTGAGTCGTTAGTTTGCAGTTGTGGTGTTTTTATTATATAGTGTAGTATTTTTATAATATTCAAGTGTGACTGATGTTTGTTTTAATTTTAACAGGGACGCCCGAGAGGAGGCGAAAAAGGTAATAAGAAAAAGAAAAAGCATGTTTAGCTAAATAAAACGGGATGTGATGATCAATTAATTTCATTGGTTATTAAATAATTACACGTGTAAATATATACATTCTGAATTTTTCATCTGTTCTGCATTGTTACAGGTGAATCAGAAATTGATCTTCTTGAGCGTATGCTGGATGAGTTTGAGGGTAAGTAAGTTTGTTTGAAAAGTGTATTTTCTGTGAATTCATTTTATCAAATACGAAAGGTTTTCAAAAGCTAAATAGTCCGACTATATACTTTAAGAGACACTCCAGCTCACTTTACACATTTTAATCTTTTTGTTTTAAAACACGTATCTATAAAATAATAAAAACCTTAACAGTAGTGACAGTTTTCAACATTAGGAATGCATCAATTTGCTCTCAACTGCTCTTCAAAGATCATCCGGATTTCAATGGTTTCTTCATTCTGACTCGGACATGTTACATCACGTGATTCAGTATGACAGTATGTCGTGTAAAAACTTATTTAAATACTTCTTAAAGGGGTCCACACTAGCTTCCCGAGCATGGGATTAGTTCCTGCTTCTTATAATTAAATATAAATCATTATTATAACAAAAAACATTTCTAGACCTATTAATCAAATGATATGTTGTTGTTTTTAACACGCTACGCGTTTTGATAAAAATAGCACTTTCGTTTTAAGCCCTGCATCTGTGCCTCGTAGCTAGAGGGTCATAGTAATATCCCCACATAAATTCTAGTTTGCGTACAAGTTGTATCTCGTTCTATCTTAACCAATTTCTCGCATAATGTTTCGAAATTCCGGTTTAGCCATTGTACGCTTCCTCTCACTGGATTTTTACTGTCCATGCGCATGCGTCCGAAGACCAACACAGGAAGTCTCAAATGTTTTTCTAAAAAAAAAAGATGGAGGGGTCTTCAAAAATGGTTAATGTTTGCATTGAAACGATAATTTTCAACTTTAGAAATGTGTTATTTTTGCGAAGTTTTTCATTCAACAATGTATCAAAATTAGAGAAAGTTCTAGGAAAATTGTCATTTTATGAATTTTGAGCAAAATAAGCTGTAGTGATTTTGTAGTAAAATGAGCTGTAGTGTCTCTTTACACTGCATTCATTTACAGAAAACAACAAAGATAAAGATGACGACAGACAAAGACCTCCCCTTGGTAAGAAAGGTGACAAACCAAGACCTCTAAAGAAAGGTGATGGAGATGATGATGAGAGCGATAAGAAACAAAAACCACGAAAGGAGGATGAACGCGAAAACAAAGAAGGACGCCGCCGCCGACCATCAAAGAATGATGAAGATACAAATGATGAGAGAGGTGGCGCACGAAGAGGTCCCAACAAGGATGGTGGAAATGATGAGAGAGATGGTAAGCAAAAATCTCGTAAAAACGACGGTGGAGGTGATGATGATGATAGCGATAAAAAACAAAAACTACGAAAGGAGGATGAACGCGAAAACAAAGAAGGACGCCGCCGCCGACCATCAAAGAATGATGAAGATACAAATGATAAGAGAGGTGGTGCACGAAGAGGTCCCAACAAGGATGGTGGAAATGATGAGAGAGATGGTAAGCAAAAATCTCGTAAAAACGACGGTGGAGGTGATGATGATGATAGCGATAAAAAACAAAAACTACGAAAGGAGGATGAACGCGAAAACAAAGAAGGACGCCGCCGCCGACCATCAAAGAATGATGAAGATACAAATGATAAGAAAGGTGGTGCACGAAGAGGTCCCAACAAGGATGGTGGAAATGATGAGAGAGATGGTAAGCAAAAATCTCGTAAAAACGACGGTGGAGGTGATGATGATGATAGCGATAAAAAACAAAAACTACGAAAGGAGGATGAACGCGAAAACAAAGAAGGACGCCGCCGCCGACCATCAAAGAATGATGAAGATACAAATGATAAGAGTGGTGGTGCACGAAGAGGTCCCAAGAAGGATGGTGGAAATGATGAGAGAGATGGTAAGCAAAAATCTCGTAAAAACGACGGTGGAGGTGATGATGATGATAGCGATAAAAAACAAAAACTACGAAAGGAGGATGAACGCGAAAACAAAGAAGGACGCCGCCGCCGACCATCAAAGAATGATGAAGATACAAATGATAAGAAATGTGACACACGAAGAGATCCCAACAAGGATGGTGGAAATGATGAGAGAGATGGTAAGCAAAAATCTCGTAAAAACGACGGTGGAAGTGATGATGATGATAGCGATAAAAAACAAAAACCACGAAAGGAGGATGAACGCGAAAACAAAGAAGGACGCCGCCGCCGACCATCAAAGAATGATGAAGATACAAATGATAAGAAAGGTGGTGCACGAAGAGGTCCCAACAAGGATGGTGGAAATGATGAGAAAGATGGTAAGCAAAAATCTCGTAAAAACGACGGTGGAGGTGATGATGATGATAGCGATAAGAAACAAAAACCACGAAAGGAGGATGAACGCGAAAACAAAGAAGGACGCCGCCGCCGACCATCAAAGAATGATGAAGATACAAATGATAAGGAAGGTGGTGCACGAAGAGGTCCCAAGAAGGATGGTGGAAATGATGAAAGAGATGGTAAGCAAAAATCTCGTAAAAACGACGGTGGAGGTGATGATGTCAGAATAACAGAAACGTAAAGATAACGTTATTCTCTGCAGATCACCAATTCTCTCTAAAGGGGATACAGATTAATTGGACTCTTGGAAAACGAACGCTTGATTACAGGACATTCTATTTCAGTGTTTTGGTCTAAATATCAATGTTAATAAATGTTTCATGCATACTTTTTTTTCATTATTTGGGGGGGGGGGGGGGGGGGGGGGGGGATATTGAGAGCCTCGGGGACTCGGACGAGTTTTTAGGTTGTGAAATGCCTTAGAAGAATTTGCATTTCCATGGCATTTATGAAACCGAAACTAGTTTATTTGATTAAAACGCCTAATTTTACGTACATGTATTCACTGGCGTTGTACAATAAAATATTAAAGAGATGATATGCATAAAGGGTAATAGTAGAAGCATAAGATAGGTAAGTAAATAAGTAAATAAAACATACAAGTACATACATTCTACAAAACTGAATCAATGTCTAGTACGATACTGAAATTTTTTTTGTTTGTTTTGGTTTTTTTTTTTTTTTTGGTTTTTTTGGGGGGTTTTTGTTTTTGTTTTTTGGGTTTTTTTTTAAATTGTATATTAAAAGTTTCTAGATAAATGAGTTTTCAATTTTGCCTTAAAACTGTTCAGTGATTTCGACTGTTTTATCTCTAGAGGTAGATCGTTCCAAAGTCGAGGACCAACGGTTCCGAAGCTTCTGTCACTGAACGTCTTGTGTCTATTAAAAGGAACGTTGTAGCAGCCGTAAGAATATTGAACGGAGCGTAACTTTTGAATTGGCACCTGTTTCGTTAAGTTCGGTTAAATAGGATGGTGCTTCGCCAACAGAACAGTTATACATAAAAGTCAACAATTTGAATTGTATTCTGGATTTATGTATACGAATGAATGGTTTCGTGGGACAGCAAGAAATGTATTCTTTGTTGCTTAGATGCAGTTACCGTATATGGACATTGCACTCTTCAAATATTTCAAAGCATATTTCCTATATATCCATATTTAAAAGTTTTAAAACTCTTTACTGGCTGCAGTTATACCCGATGTCATCTTATAAAATGTTGAAGTTTGCACCGCATGAGAATACTTTAGTAATAATTCGACAATGTGTAACATAGACTACGTTTGCTATATATATATATATAGAGAGAGAGAGAGAGAGAGAGAGAGAGAACTTTATATCACCTACATCTCTCTCCTTTGCAGCCTTTGTCGATCCTCGCACAGTTCTCCTCCATTACAAATAATGAAATATTAACCATTCAAAATTCATTTACTGTAATTACATGGAACTTATAAGAATATATGCTCTTATGTTTTAAAAAATAAATTTATTTCTGAAGCGTATGTCGCCAATTTCGGTTACCAGTCAATTGTTATCAGAAAAGTAGTAGACAACCTCATAATATGAAGTTGAATATTATTTTGAAATAAGAAATTTTCACCTATATCATATGGGGAATTTAGAAGAAAACGAGAATCGAATATACCTCCATTTACTAGATCTACACATGTAATAAACAAGACACTACAATTATGTATGCCATCCCATTAACTAACAACAGTTACGTTACCATACAATTTGCATCCAAATTTATAAGTATTTAGTATTACACACACCTTCGCCATCACACTCATATACATTAGACAATCGAAGTCAGTTTCAAGAATTATCTGAATCTATATATAGCTGAACTATCTTGGTCTGGACATGCTGCTGGTTTTGCGTCTTTTGGCGATAGGTGGTGCTTCCGCAGCAAAACTGGACGTTGGAGAGAAAACTCGTGTTTCGATATCCTGCTGTGCGTGGTAACTATCCATAAAAGGTTTCACTTTTCTCCAAACCTGGTGAAATATCATATATGTATCCTTTAGCATGTGGATGACGTCATCACAGATGTTTGCAAACATGTCAGAGAGCACAAATTTTGAAACGGTTTGTAGCTATGATATAATTACATGAACACGTACAAATTTTTTCTCTCCTAAATTGACTTGCAGTCCTCAATTCCATCTACATATTAATTCAATACAAACATGTTGTAAAGATCATCAACGTATATTAATTTAAAGAAAATTGTATGTGCCACTGAACTCGTTTAAAAGTTTATACATATATATAATATTTGAATAAATGTTGGGTTTTCTTATTCGTTATATCGAGGTGATTAACTCGTTATTGCGAGATATTAACTACTTGTAACGAGATACGAACTAGATATAACGAGATACTAACTACTTATAAAGAGATACTAACTAGTTATAACGAGATACTAACTACTTATAACGAGATACTAACTACTTACTTTGATTTATATTCTTATTTTCAATTTATTTTTTATTTATTTAATTTTTTTTACTCTTTCAAAAATGAGCATATCTAGCTTTCTTAAAGAGTAGACTGATTCCGATGAAGTTTAACTGTTCAACTCCGCTCACTCACTGTTTCATCCTGAAGAAGCTTTGTCACTGCATCAATATCAGGGGCCATAAATCTGTCTTTTTTCCAAGGACTAAATAATATCAATAACAACTAAATCATATCAATAACAACTAAATGACATCAATAACTCAGTAATAACAATAATAATAATAATATTGTGGTCATAAGCAGCTGGGAGAACTCGGTAGAGGATTTATTCGCTAAAACACTTCGAAATTCATATTTGAAGACCTTAGCAGATTATCCAGATTGTAGATCATTCACATAATAATCATTCACATAATTCCTGCAAGTAAAACCTTGTCCCTTACAACAAAGGTTGTTGAAGAAAATCTTACTACAGGATTTTCTCAGTAAACTTCTAACGCCTTTATAAAGAAATCGATACTACGGCAGTGTTATAGATAGATAGATAGATAGATAGATAGATAAAGTTGCCGGTCAATGACCAGGTAAATGTAAGGGGTGGGGGACGGAATGTGACAGCAACATAAAAGCATTACCTATGGATTGTATGTTTTACACATCGTACACAATATACTATGCCAAAAGAAGAGTTTGTGGGAGCAACGATATGTTGGTATCCCAGAATGGTCATTTTTATGCAAGGTTTTACAAACTAATAACATGTACTCCTTTTGATACATAACGAAAGCAAACAAAACTTCTGAGAAAAACAAGTTACAGACAACTGAACACGAAATAAAACAGATCTATGATTGATTGATTGGTTATTTATTGCTTTCCGCCACACTCAACAATTTTTCAGTTATCTGGTGGCGTCCAGTTTTTGTTGGTGGAGGAGAAAAACCAGATACAATGTACCTGGGAAGAGACCACCGACCTTCCGCAAGTAAACTGGCAAACTTGCTCACATAACGCCGCGGCCGAGATTCGAACACGCGTCGACAGAGGTGAGAGGCTTTGTGATTTTGAGCCCGATGCTCTAACCACTCGGCCACGGAGGCTCTAAATTACTGACGAACATTAACAATGAATTCATCTGTATATCTGTAAGTTTTTAAAAAGAGAAACTTCAAAAGATAACAATACCCAGCTAGTTTCCTGACGAGTCTGTGCACTTCTTCTAATGGCGGGGTTGTTTTGAGGGGTCTCAGGAATTCTATCGCTTGACATGCAGCAAGAAGTTCTATGGCTAAAACTGTGTAAATTTGTAAGATTATATCATTCTCTCTCTCTCTCTCTCTCTCTCTCTCTCTCTCTCTCTCTTACCCTCCCTAAAGCTCTCTTTCATGTTTTACAATATGAAATAGAAAGGATATATGTGAAATAGAACAACCACACATTCTACGAGAAAGTATGTCTGGCAACAGACGGTTCTGTACTATCAATATCAAAATATGATAATTATAACTGAATTATGACAATTTATTCTACAATGCCCTATGAGTAAAGGAGTTGAGAATACTGACATTTGAGTGCATATATATTGGAATACATTTATATCCTACCTTGCTCGACGTGTTCTACTACACGCAGACATTTTCTGGCGGCAAAACCACCCATTGACACGTGATCTTCCGTTCCCGCACTCGTTGTCAAAGAGTCAACTGAGGCTGGATGGCACAATACTTTATTTTCGGACACTTTGAAAATGTGAGATAGATAAATATGAATTAATTATGACATTTTGGGCAACTTCATTTAATTATCAGGAAAAACTCATAACTAATTAGATTCTTTCTTATTTCAACATACCTAGAGCCGCTGCTGTACAATGTGCAATCATGAATCCAGAATTCAACCCCCCTTCGGGAGTTAAGAAAGCATCCAACTCGCTGTATGCTGAAGTTTTCAGACAATATGTCATTATGACCTGGTGACTTGAAGGGTTTTGTTTTATTTATGTATTTATTTATTTATTTGTGAAAAACAAAACAAACAAACAAAACTGGTGGAACTCTTAATCGGAATAAATAAGTTATATATACTGATAAACATAAGATTACCAGGATTAACCAGTCGTTCTGTCCGCCTCTCACTCATATTTGCTATTTCATGTATACCAATAGCCAGATAGTCCAGAACCTGTGAAGAAATTAAAAGAAACGGGATACACATCAGACTTATTACACATCAGACTTGTTACATATCAGACTTGTTACACATCAGACTTGTTACATATCAGACTTATTACACATCAGACTTGTCACACATCAGACTTGTTACACATCAGACTTGTTACACATCAGACATGTTACACATCAGACTTGTTACACATCAGACTTGTTACACATCAGACTTGTTACACATCAGACTTGTTACACATCAGACTTGTTACACATCAGACTTGTTACACATCAGACTTGTTACACATCAGACTTGTTACACATCAGACTTGTTACACATCAGACATGTTACACATCAGACTTGTTACATATCAGACTTGTTACATATCAGACTTGTTACACATCAGACTTGTTACACATCAGACTTGTTACACATCAGACTTGTTACACATCAGACTTGTTACACATCAGACATGTTACACATCAGACTTGTTACACATCAGACTTGTTACACATCAGACTTATTACACATCAAACTTGTTACACATCAAACTTGTTACACATCAAACTTGTTACACATCAGACTTGTTACACATCAGACTTGTTACACATCAGACTTGTTACACATATTCTTTGTAGGTTTTGTATCATTGCTGGGGGGGGGGGGGGGTTAGACTTTTACCCCGTACTTGCACTCTCATTTTACCAGAACTTTTTGCGGTAACATGAATGAATTCGTTCTCTTCCATATCATTATTCCATTTTCCAAAAATGATAATCAATTTTAAAAACGTCTATTTATATTAATCTTTGAAATTTTCTCACCTTAGCTGGGTATTCTCCGTGAAAATTTCCACCCGATATAATTTCACCGGTCTCCGCAAAAACCATCTAGAGCTAGGAGTTAACGGCAAAAATGATTAATAGAATTGTGCATTTTCTGCCTATGTCTGTATAAGAACAGATTATAATCTCTGCACTGTGCTTTTTAAGTCGGTAATTGATAGCTTTCTTCACTCATTCATACAATCCCGTCGTCATTCACGAACGTGCCATTCTTAGACTATTGATCCCTTTCTATTGAAAAATAAATATTTAAGTAAAACTTCTTTAAACACCAGATACATGTGATACCTTCAATGAAGCTAGTTTTTTGCCAAAACAACAAAAGCCAATATGAGTTTCCACCGATGTCATTTATTTATTTTAAATGACGAAAAAAATATAATGTAATATAAAAATCACTGGGAGGCCAATCTGAACATATAAATACAAAACATAATCTAGGCTCAAACAAATTGGGCAAATGACATAAACAAGTGCATGTGACATCCCAGTATAATACTGCAAAATAGTTGGCCAAATTTTCTTGTTCAAAAATATGCATTATGTGAGCGTGGGTCCAGCATGACAGGCTTCGTACTTAGTTTCCAGATTTTTAAAAAGGGGGTGCATGGAAGGTCACCAATCTATAATTTGAAACGGGGAAAAACACAAAAATTAAATTTATATAAAGGGCAATGACCCTTGTGAAAGTTTGTTCTCAATAGGAATCTGCAAGTACACCGGTCCGTAGGTAGAACAATGTTGTAACTCAAAGTTACAACGAATAAAGACGAATGAACTGATCGGGGTCAGCTGGACCGAACTGCCTCACAGACTTAAACACTGGGGATTTATTTTTTCAACTGTCTAGGACAGCACTAAGTCACGGACTTAACCAATTAGGATTTATTTTCTAATTTACATAGACAGGGATAACTTGCAGACTTAACTAGTAGGGACGTATTTTCTAACAAATTTGTATAGGACTACTTTACAGGTTTAACCACTACGGATTTATTTTTTAACTGACCTGGGCAAGACTAACTTGCAGATTTAACCAGTGCGGATTCATTTCCTAATTGACTTAGACAGAATTAAATTGCAAACGTAAAACAGTAGAGATTTATTTTGTAACTAAATTGGACAACATTTAAGTACCCTCGGATCCACCAACAGGGACTTGTTTTAGGACTGACAACCTATATCTTATTTTATAACAAAGATTCTAGTGCAAGTTATAGAACTATAATTATCAACAATGTATAGGACAAACAAACAACCATTATAAACAGAACGTAAACATATTCATGTTACTGACCCCCCCCCCCCCCCCCCCCCAATTACATGTGACCCACATCAACTGAGGGAAAATTTGTCGTTGTCGACTGTGACGCTTTGTGGGGCATGGACAAAGCAAACTTTCTGATAATAGGGAGTCACGTGACGACAATCCTCCTAATCCTATGGTGCTTCAATGTATCAATATATAATTAAGCACTGACTTTTTAAGAAGATAAAAAAGGCATTACAAATAGAAAATAAGGAATGTATATATGTATTATGGACGATATATCAAGAATGGAAAATTTGTATTACGAGAATGGCAGTATCATAATTTCTGCATCCAAATCACCCATGCTTCTCATTGCGTATACCCTCCCATAATACAAACAACCTATGGTTCTTCACAGTGATGACGTAAATTTCGAGTTCATAGAAAGGATACAGGGTTGTCTGTTGCGCTGTTGACCTCTACAGAGAGAATACTCCTCACAAAGGCTATGGTGTCATTCACCACCCCGTGTACCTACCAATAACAAAGGACAACATGACAACAAAGTTTGACACAGTATCACAGAATTCAATTAATTGCAAAAGAGATCCATGATGCCTTTAAAAATATATATTGACCATCTTATAGAATGATTTATCTTTGAATCTTTCTTAAGAACATGACTTCACTGTGTAGTAAATACCTGTGGACAACACCTCAGTGTGTAGTACAACTAAATACCTATAGACAACACCCCAGTGTGTAGAACAACTAAATACCTGTAGACAACACCTCAGTGTGTAGAACAATTAAATACCTGTAAACAACACCTCAGTGTGTAGAACAACTAAATACCTGTAAACAACACCTCAGTGTGTGGTACAACTAAATACCTGTAGACAACACCTCAATGTGTAGAACAACTAAATACCTGTAAACAACACCTCAGTTTGTGGTACAACTAAATACCTGTAAACAACACCTCCATGTGTAGAACAACTAAATACCTGTAGACAATACCTCCATGTGTAGAACAAACTAAATACCTGTAGACAACACCTCAGTGTGTAGAACAACTAAATACCTGTAGACAACATCTCAGTTTGTGGTACAACTAAATACCTGTAAACAACACCTCAGTTTGTGGTACAACTAAATACCTGTAGACAACACCTCAGTGTGTAGAACAACTAAATATCTGTAGACAACACCTCAGTGTGTAGAACAACTAAATATCTGTAGACAACACCTCAGTGTGTAGTACAACTAAATACCTGTAGACAACACCTCAGTTTGTGGTACAACTAAATACCTGTAGACAACACCTCAGTGTGTGGTACAACTAAATACCTGTAAACAACACCTCAGTTTGTGGTACAACTAAATACCTGTAGACAACACCTCAGTGTGTAGAACAACTAAATACCTGTGGACAACATCTCAGTGTGTAAGCATCCTGGACGCGGTCACAGAATCGGTGACTCTCTACAGAAATGAAATATTATAAAACATCATAATAAGCATGACATTGCAAAACATTATAAAAACATCTTAAATATATTATAAAATATAAAAACATTGCACAATATTAGAAAGCATAACCAAAACATTGTTAAACATAAATCCTAATTAAAAATGTAAAATATTATAAAAACCATTGTAAAACATAACGAAAACATTTGTAAACATTGTAAAACATCAAAATAGAATCATTTTTAGAACAATGCTAAAACATTTGGATTCTACACAAGTAGGGCTTTCTTCCAGCACGGACACACGATGGGAGTTAGTTGCCCCTTACCTGCTATTTCAGATCTGTGGGTGTCGGAGTGCAGTAGAGAACGAAGGCGTCGAGCTACCATTTTCTGTCCCTTGTGTGGTCGGACGTTGTGGATGCCTGTGGCAAAAATGAAAAAGTAGGCGGATCTAGCACTTCATAGAAAGCTTAATTTTTTTAAAGCAAGTCACATTTGTTAATGTACAATACATAATAGCGGGTTTATGAAATCCATTTTTTTTAAAATTAATTATTTTTCACAAAAATTAAATACATGTACTGTCGTTAAAATGACATTTTTGTGCGCATAAAGGGGATAACTTGTTGGCCACAAAACAGCCAAAAATTACTCCAAAACATCGAGCAGTGTCATTCATCGATTACTTATTGAAGAAATATCTGTACTTACTACTGTCAAATGCTCTCGTGCTTCCCTTTAAGACATCCAGTGTAAAGGCAGCTACAATGTCTGCCTGTCTTGCTATTGCCTCCGCTCGCTCAAGAGCTGATTCAGAACAAAAGGAGGACACGTGAAAAACCCGTCAGATTGATACACTGCCGAAGAAAGCCTTTAACCCAATTTTCGCTGCGGTTTAATTTTTGTAAATCAAAACATAGCGGATATAATTTAGCTAAAGCATTTATGTAGAATAGATATAAACACAGTGAATATAAAATTAAATGAAAACAGATGTAAAAAAAAAAAAAAAAAAAAAGCGAAATAAAAGTTGTATATTATATCAATACTGAAACATGAAAGAATCAACCAATATATGAATCATTGTACAAATCTGGACACAACGCTTATTCAACGTGATTTGTATATATATATATATATATATATATATATATATATATATATATATATATATAGATAGATAGATAGATAGATAGATAGATAGATAGATAAAGAGAGAGAGAGAGAGAGTATGTGGCTTCTACATCGTGTCACATGACAAAATCCTAATTCATCTGATTGATATAAGGGTGAGCCTACCTTCCACACCAAGGGCCGTAATCAGCTGAGTCCCGTTAATCAGCGCTATACCTTCTTTTGGTCCCAGTTTTATCGGTGTTAATTTGTTCGATTCCAAAACCTAATTAATTACAGTAAAATGTGGTAATGAAGCTATTCAGTACTAACACTAAAACAGCTATCTACGTATTGTACACACGTGTGATATTTTGAAGAAAACTACATTCTTATTCACTTTTTGATCAAGTGAATGACCACACTACAGCCGTCTCAGCCTATCTAAGCTGCCTTCTTACTGACCCTTTTACTTCCGGATACCATTAATCACAGCTTACATATTTTGCGTCTGCCCATCCACTTTTGGGACTCCACATTTTGCCTTCTCCCATCATGCCCAGGGCCAAGTGTGATAACGGCGCCAAATCTCCACTGGCACCAACAGTTCCTTTTTCCGGTACCCACGGCAAACAATTAGCTGTGAAGAAACACGCAGTAACAGTCGTTCAGCTGTATTCTAGATTATGCATGTCCATTGGTGTGTATCAGTTCATCTTCGAAAATATATGCTTTAGATGGAGCTGAAGAATTGAGTATTTTACCATTAAAAGCCGCAATGTACTTCTTTAGGGTTTCCATGGATATCCCGCTGTAGCCCTTCGCTAAGACGTTGATGCGTAACGCCAGCAGCATGCGCGTTCTCTCCGGGGACAATGGTGGCCCAACGCCTTCACGAAGAAATAATTCAAAATGTATTTTTAGACATGAATAATGTAGAGATCTTTAGAGGGTATTAAGTCTACCATGCTCTATTTCTGACCAAGAAAAAATAAAGAGGTTTGGTGGATAAAAAGAAAGTGGGTATACCTGCCGCATGGGAACGAATCAAATTTTCTTGGAGTTCTCTGGGAGAGAAAAAAGTTTAAGATAAGACAAAATAACAGAATGGTAGATAGACGTACAATATACAAAAACGCAATATGTTTCAAATCTACACTTGAATTATAAGGAAGAATATTTACATTAGTTTGCCCTTTTCAATCGTCGTTCTAGCAAATTTTCCAAACCCGGTTGTTATTCCATAAACAACTGTAAAGAAATGAAGTACAACTGTCAAATCAAAGTTTTCAGTCAAAACTAGATAAGGTCACAACGATGATATAAAGCTCTGTGACCTTGACCTTTGACATAACGATATATCTAGGGTGTTTCATTTTTTTTTTTCTTGATCCACCTCTTATATGCATGTACATTGAATAAAAAGTTAGTATGTTGAAAAAAATATTGTAGATGCCTTGTCATAGACGAGTTTTTACAGACTGATAAACCTTGACATGTAAAACTATTATTATACATATCTTGATTTACTTGCGAAAAACTTGATTTATATTTGGTAATCTTGATATTTTTATCATGCGAAAATTTTTATTTATATTCGATCATCATTTTATTTTATAAATTCGATAATCTTGTTATCTATAATTAATAATCTTTTTATTTAAATTGTCGATAAATCTTGATTTATATTCGATAATATTGCTATTTATATTCGATAATTTTGTTACATATGTTCGATATTCCACTGAAAATATAAATCAAGATTTATCAAACATAATATGATTATCGAATATAAATCAAGTTTTATTGAAAATAAATAAAGATTTCTCACTTATGAATCAAGACTTATCGCGTATAAATCAAACTTTTCGAATATATATACAGGTATCAATATTATCGACTATAAATCAAAATTTTCGCATATAGAAGTCAAAATTACCCGATATAAATCAAGATTTATCGCATATAAATCAAAATGGTTGCACATAAATATCAAGGTTATAGAATATGAATTAAAATTGTCACAGATAAATATCATGATTATCGAAAATAATAATCAAGACTTTCTCGTATAGATACATGATATAACGAGACTATTGAAAGTAAATCAATATTTTCATATTCACCAAGTAAATCAAGATTCGCAGAGCATTGTAACGCTTTACACGCCGTAATAGACGGGGACCATAATTTCGGCTAAAGCGCTCACAAAATTCAACCGTGTTTGAATAACAATACTTGTGGTGATATCTGCTTCTTTGCATTTAGCTTCACGGGTACCTGAATTTAGCGAGTATTTTAAGATAGCAGAAACTACCAGATAAAGCTTCTAGCCTCCCAGAAAGATGTCTACGTTCGTTATACATTATTTTACTTCATGGGGATACGAGTTGTTAGAATAGATCCTCTCTACCTCTTGCTTGTCGTAAGAGGCAATAAATGGGGCGGTCTTTCGGATGAGACTGTAAAAATCAAGGCCCCGTGTCACAGTAGATGTGGCACGATAAAGATCCCTCCCTGCTCAAAGACCATAAGCGCCGAGCAAAGGTCTAAATTTTGCAGCCCTTCACCGGCAATGGTGACGTCTCCATGTGAGTGAAAGATTGCCAAGCGAGACGTTAAACAATATACAATCAATCAATGAATCATTATTTTACCTTTATTACTGCTCACAATGTCGTCTAAAAGTTTCCTGGCTTTGTTTACCTTCTGCTCGGCTTCCAATGTCAACTGCAACAGAAATATTCCACCCGCGTTAGACTGTGCCACAGTACTTATCTTACTAGTGTTGTACATAAATACGAGCAATAGCATTCACAACAAACCATGTACTCCCCTGTATAAAAATATATATGTAGTTCTGTTTGTCATCTCTTGGCGTTTTATAGAAATTAATACTTGGGGGAAAATCTTTTCATCATTTTCATTATTTTAGTCTCCTGGGGTAAAAATCGTGGGTGGTTTAAGCTTTCTGGACAGACATCTTATATAATGCCAACCCGAACCCATCGTAAGTCAGTAGTTTGTTCTTTTAATAATTATAAATAAATTATAGTATTTCTAAATTGTCTCCATTATTAAATTCTGCTCGTTATTACGAATATACTGACCTATGACACTCTATACTACAAATGACAAGCAGTGGATTTCTTTAGAAATTACAGAGAATACACACACAACGAATGTTAATGTATTGTAATATCTTTCTCATAAAACTAGAAAGTAGGGCGTGATTAAGTTCTACGTAGAATTTTCCATTCACAAAGATAAAACTGGCCTCCTTCTCACAACAGATTACATACAAATGCATACTTGGAGTTCACATTTAGATATATGATACACTAATAAAATAAAGGTTTTCCAAATAAAATTCCCTACCTTAATCAGGTAATGACCTTTACCTAGTCTTAGAAGGTCATCTGTTGATAAACTGTTACCATCCAAAGATATGTACTGTAATGAGAAGGACAATATACAGTAAAAGCTGGCCACTCAGACAGGTTTTGGGTGTCGGTTTAAACAGGATTGCATTGTAATAAAATTCGGTTATACAGAGAATCGAATTACACAGGTAGTGAATTATAAATCAATCGTATTATAATTAGTTGATGTGTTGGATTTTGTGATGTGGATATATAGAGATAGAATTTGGGCGATTTCATCGAAAGTTGTGATTTGATAATTTGCGATGGTGCAACTTTTGTCGACTCTATAGCTACAGTATGGTTTGAAAAACTTACATTGACTGCCAGCTCTGTACATATACTTATAGTAACAGAATCATTTATTTCTTAATGATAACTTATCCACAAGTCCCCCTTAACACGAAAATTAGTCAACGCCAAAAATAAAAGATGTATTACACTAGTACTATTTCAGATACAAGCACAGGTATAGGAGTTGGCATGTAGTTATCTAAGTTTAACAGCTGTGTACATTTCTATCCCGTGTAACTTACACATCCTACTGAAATAACGAAATCCATAAAAAAAAAAAAAATCAAACTCACGTGATCTATACATATCACGTGATTCATTTACCTCGGTAGCAGACTCCACGCTAGTCTTGGCGCTTTTGTTGTCAAGGACTTTATTGTTTCTGGACAAATGACACTTTAGATATCTATTGTTTACTGTCCTTATTTTTACTGCAGTTTAATTTTCACTATTTTCCCACAGACCAAAAACCACGAATTTAAAACTGCGCTACATGAAAACTAACCGCGACATTTATACATGATGAGCATAAACGCAGTGAATTTTTAAACAAAGCAATGCATTAACCTAGTATTACACAACCTGTTTATTTAGAATGGATATATGTATGTGTGCAACAAATGCTAGTCATTCAGATGTTTTCAAATTAATTATATTTGGATCTATTTTTGATGTTTCTGGAGGAATTTAAAAAAACGTCTGAGTGAATCTAGAGCTGTATATAGTATTCAAATCAACGACAGCAGCATTTGTTCTAAATGAAATCAAGATCTAAAAGATTTCTAGGTTTAATGGCTCACATGATAAAGTAGCTCCGTGGTCAGGACTTCAGTATACAAATGTATCTAACAATAGCCATATTTGTAAGAAGCATGCAGGTAACTGCAGAACTGTAGCTCTCAGGGTAAAATTGGGATAGACCGGAGAGCAAATGATAGAAGTTATAAAAACTTTCAATGTACCGCGCAATCTTTTTTCAGCGCATAAATAAAGTTCTATACAGTATAGTATTATTACACAAATACCTCAACAATTTTAAAATTTCTTAACATTTCTAACATATTTTCTTCCCACTATACTTGTGCTAAATCATTCCTTCGAACATTTATCGAAGCCACACTGAAATGAAAACTCACATCTCCAGTGAGTTTTACACTTTATGTATCCATGGGAACCGTGTTATTCAACTTTTAACCGCGTTGGTTACTTGTTTATTCATATTTACAATAATAACGTTTTCGGATTCCTTGTTATTTCACACAAACATGATGTTAAATAAGAAATATATAGCGCTTCTAGAAGTATAGTAAACGTTTTTCTGGTCCTAGCATCACAGTTTTAAAATACCATATTCAATCCTTTTTTCAACAAGAATCTTTTAAATGAAATGGAATGATTTCATTCAAAATATTCCACTGAAAAAATAACATTAACATAGACAGATTGTTTGTAAAATAGAGCAAAAGTATTGAAACCAGAAAACGGAAATCAACGAAGTTCGAATTGACCGCAAACCTAACATGGGAATATACGCAAGCAAAATTAGCGAAACTGAATTAGTCAGTTTGAATGGAGGTTGTAATAAATATTTGAAGGTATGTCCTGAAACAAATGAAATGTGAAATATGTTAGGAATATTTTTATATTACAATTTCAAGAATACAGAGATATATGTAATCTCCAGCCTATCTGGATCTTTTCCTCCCAGAGAGCTACGGTTACGTGTGTGTGTGTGTGTGTGTGTGTGTGCGTGTGTGTATCACGGAGGAGTCTGTAGTCTACAGTCTATCGCGGTCTTTTCCTTCCAGAGAGCTGCAGATCTACGACGGTTTATTGATTATAAAAGGCAACATACAAAAATATTTTGTTCCAAAAAACTCAAGTATCACAAAATTAATTGTGGTTTGTGAGCTTGCGCATATGAAATCGCGTTTCTGTAGATATATTTTTTCTATATATAAAGGGCACAACAACTCTATATTTTACAATCAAATGCACATAAATGAAGAGCGTTCAAATGTTTGTGGCATCATTTTTATGCGCGCGTGGTATAACAAATATCACGATTTCCATGCATCGCGGGACCATGAAATACTAAATATGATTATTTGTAAAATATTTTAGGAAAAATGACTTGATCTCTATTGCATGCATCTTTCCTGGATTGCTACTTTGAAAACAGAGTACGTTAGATTCGCCAAAATCTGACGTTTCTTCGACAACTTAAGTGAAAAGAATACACAGCACCCCACGTGTGGAGATGTGCGTCATTTATCTTATTACTGTAATTGTATGTTGGTAGTTTAATACTAGAATTCGTGGCAAGGATACATTTTTTCTTCTACATACACTGGTTCGGCTGGACCGGTCACGGGACTTGACATATCACTATCCAGTACTAAGAGAAACAGGATGATTATATATATATATTACACAGTTGATCTTGCATAAATGCATGAAATGAACAAAATGTATCAATCAGTCTACACAATGCTTTTGTAGTTTATCTAACAAAGTGAGTACTTCATTGTAAAACCTGCAAATATTTTATTGAATCATTTGCGATGTCTTACCGACAGTGACGAAATCATTTTCGTCCAGGACATCTCTAATTGCGTCATCAGGATCCAAGATGGCCGCCCCCTTTGCTTTCCTAACCTCGTATACTTTTTCCTGAGCATGACCAACTCCTGACTTAGACTTATAATACCGCCTCAGCGACTCCTCCCCGAGCCACGCTACCTTTTCTGCCCCTTTACAGGGAACAGCGAACCAGTCACCTCGGACGCGCACAGAGAGCTTCATCAACCTACAAGTGTTTCACCAAAAAGTACGATTGTAGTCCTTAAATCCGCGGGGTCTGCAGACAAATGGGGCAATCAAAGCGACCAGAATGGGCCATTCACATTGATAGGAGCGATAAACTGATAAGACGTGGAATGAGAGGTGCACGTTAATATCAAATATCGGACACTTTAACATTTGATACTCTGTGAACACTGGTAACAGTTCATTGTATATTCACTTATTGTCTAAGTACTTTTTAAGGGTTTTTTTTCTACAGCTTTCCATTAGTCTGCAATCGTCATAGTCTTGGCATGAAACACGGAATAAACGATCTTAAATGAGGATCCTTAATCGTGCAAAGATAATATAACCCTGACAAGAATATATGATTGATTGATTGATTAGGGTTTTACGCCGTGTTGGCAATATTTCAGCCATTTTAAGGCGATTAAACAACTGAAATATGGTTGGTTATGAAAGTTGAAGTTTTCCTGACGGCCCTCAGTGAGCCTACTCTTTTTCGAAAATCAAGGAAACGATCTTTTACGTGCCAACGGGGTTGTAATCCTTGACACGGGGCACCCTTTAACGTCCCATCCGACGGACTTAAAAGTTAAAAATCGTAAACAGGTAAAAATGCATATCATTTTGTGTATATGAATAGGTTATATTGTAAAGGATCAAATTTTTCTGTAAAGGTCGCATTCTTGTAAATATTTTATAATAAGATGATAGTCAAGATTTGTAAAATGTTGATACATTGATTGCACAATATTAAAAAGTCTATTACGTGTGGGTGTAAAATCACTACATTCCAAAAGAATGTGTTCTATAGTTAATGGACAGTCACAAGATATACATTCAGGTTGAAGTTCTCTGTTTAATAAATAAGAGTGTGTCAATTTTGAATGTCCGATGCGTATTCTTGAAATAATAACTTCGTCCTGGCGTTTCATTACGATATTACACGATTTGCTTACTTTGTTTTGAACAGAATACAGTTTACTTCTGTCACAGAAATCCCAATATATTTGTCAAAGATCATTTACATATAGTTTTATGTTATATTTCAAATCTGTGTAAGGAATTTTAAAATATACAATATCGTTTTGTAGTGCATTCCTCGCCTCTTTGGCTGCTTTGTTATTACCATGGATACCAATCTGACTAGGAATCC
The DNA here is from genome assembly GCA_024699665.1 of Ostrea denselamellosa. NCBI lineage: Eukaryota > Metazoa > Mollusca > Bivalvia > Ostreida > Ostreidae > Ostrea > Ostrea denselamellosa. Next base: position 11,782,919 of record JAMZEH010000017.1, on the reverse strand, counting down.
AGCAGAACTCAACTATTTTATTTTGTTTAGTTAGAAGATAATACTGGTTTAAAATGTCTAAAACATATGGATGATCAATATTCATATTACTTATAGACTGTAGACAAGATAGGGAGTCTCAGAATATAGTGAAATATTGTCATTAGAAATTTTAATGTACTCTTACGCAAATTGGATAGCCCTTGCTTCAGCGGTATAAATTGTTGCTTCATTTGGGAGTCGTGCTGAGAAAACATTTTTATTGATTACTGCAGCAGCAACAACTTTATTTTGGTCTTTCGAACCATCTGTATAAATATCAGTTGTAGAATGTTTAGATTGTTTTAGTTCGGATAATTTTTGTTTGAAAATAGCTGAATTTGTTTCAGATTTTTTATATTCAGAAAGTGAAGTGTCAACTTTTGGTTTTAGTAATTTCCATGGTGGTATTTCTGAACGTGATGAGGGGTTTATGATGTCCATAGGTAAGTCAGAATCATGTAAATGTTTTTTTAACTCGGAGACCAATTGGTTTTATACATGTCTTAGTTTTTCATACAAATCTTCAAACTGTGGGTGGAAAACGCAGTTAAATGCAGGATTGTCAGAGTTAGCTTTTAATTTAACAACGTATTCTAAGATAAGTTTTATTCTACGCAGATCTAGAGGTGGTCGTTTGCCTCAACATACAAACTATATACAGGAGAGCACCTGTGCACAGTCGAAGTCCTTGATGGTGGATTGCATCAAGGGCTTTAATGTAGGATGTTTTTGTCGCCCCATATACTATACAGCCATAGTCTAGTTTAGACCGGATGAGAGAGCGATACAGATGAAGAAGAGTATTCTTATCTGCTCCCCATTTTGTTTGCAACAACTTTTATTATATCGAGGGCTTTTGTGCATTTCTCTTTGAGCATTGCTATATGCGGAATAAAAGAGAGTTTATTATCAAAAATGACACCTAAGAACTTAATCTCTTTTACAACTTTAATTGGAGTACCATCTAATTCCAACTGCGGATCATCGTGTTGTTTCTGTTTAGAACAGAAATGCATGAACGCCGTTTTAGTTCTGGAGAATTTAAAACCATTTACATCAGCCCAGTTTTGGATTTTATTTAGACATAACTGTAATTTACGCTCGATGGAATTTATGTTTTTTTTTATTTATAACAGAGAACAAAGTCATCGACATATAGACTTCCATGAAAGTCGTTTTTAACTACTTCAGCGAGACTGTTTATTTTTATACTAAATAATGTAACTGATAAAATACTTCCCTGTGGTACGCCCATTTCTTGTTCGAAATTGTCTGAAAATGTAGATCCTATGCGAACATTGAAATGCCTATTACTTAAACATTTCTTAATGAAGTTTGGCCAATGGCCTTTAAGACCTATATTATGGAGATTTTGTAAGATACCATATTTCCATGTGGTATCGTATGCCTTTTCTAAATCAAAATATACAGAGACGACGTGCTCTTTCTTGACAATGGCATCTCGAATATAGGTTTCAAGTCGTATTGACTGGTCGACTGTGCTTCGATTTTTCCTGAAGCCACATTGTATATCAGTTAAAATGTTATTAGTCTCAAGAAACCATACTAAGAGTTCGTTGATCATCTGTTCCATGGTTTTACATACGCAGCTTGTTAAGGCTATTGGTCTATAATTATTAGGATCTGAGTGATCCTTACCAGGTTTTGGAATAGGAATAAGTGTTGCCTGTGACCAGGAAGATGGGAAGTTACCATTTTCCCATATCATGTTAAAGATTTGCAGAAGACATTCTTTGGTAGGTTTAGGAAGGTGTTTTATGATTTGATAATGAATCTGGTCCGGAACTTACAGATGTATCATGGGATTTTTCTAGAGATTTTAGTAATTCATCATAAGTAAATGGTTCGTTATAACATTCATTGTTTTCAGATGTAAAATCTAAAGTTTTCCGTTCTTCCGTATTCTTGTTCGAGATGAAATTTGGGCTCATGTTGTCTTTTGATGAGTTTTTAGAAATAGCATTCGCTATATTGTTAGATATATCTTTCTTATCTGTGATTATTTGACTTCCTACCTTCAGATATTGATATTTTTACCGGGACCTTTTCCTTTTATTTTCCTTATTGCATTCCAAACTTTATTTATAGGACTATGCGAATTTAGACTTGAAACAAATGTTTTCCAGGATTTTCGTTTACTTATATTTATTATTCTACGGGCCTTTGCTCGATATATGCGAAAATTATTCAGATTTAAAGAAGAAGGTGATCTGTTGAATAGTCTTTCTGCTTTTTTACGAGCTTTGATTGCTGCATTGCATTCTTCTGTAAACCATGGCTTTGTTATTTTAGTAGAATTTGTCGAGGTTTTAGGTATGCATTTATTTGCTATTTCTAATAAAGTTTTGGTAAAGTTTTGAATGGGGTCTGTGTGGTTTTCAAACTTTTCAAGGGAGATATTTTGCAGACACAGCGTTTCGATATATGGCCAATCAGCTTTGTCAAGTTTCCAGTTTTTAACAGGATTGTTTTGTGGAGGATCATTTGTTTTAACAATAATAGGGAAATGATTACTTCCGCACAAATAATCGTGTACAGACCAGCTTACTGCTTGAAGATTTGTATTCAAATTTATTTGGCTATGTATGATGTTGTTATGGACTGCTATTGAAGAACCATCAGAGGCCCTGTCTGCTTGAGCGTAATGGTTATACATAGTATAGGTTTTGATATTTATCTTATCTGTATCTTCCAAATGTGTTTCTTGTAGACATATGGCTACCGGATTATAGTTTTGAATGAGTAAGGATATTTCATTGAAATTTACTCTAAAACCTCGACAATTCCATTGAATAAATGTTGGATGATTCATGATTTCTTATGTGTTACAGGAGATATTCTCCCTTTATGATTTTTTGGAGAAAGACTCCAGGCTCGTGAGGAGGAGTGTGATGGAGCAAAATCCATTTCCTCCAACATTCCAAATTTGTTATGTATAGCGACCGGATCCTTCTACCCCTTGGGCAACCGATCGCTATACTGTTTTGGTTTATTTTTTTGTAGAGACGAGTTACGTCTCCTAGATGATTTGGGGGCATCTGCAGCTACAGTCCCCTCAGGGGTTGCAGCTACACATTCTGGAGAGGCCGCAGCTACCCCCTTAGCTGCGGACCCTGAAGATGCAGATGTTGAGTTTATTTTACGTTTGTCCTGAGACATCAAAGAAACTGTTTTTATTTTTGCAGAAGTCTGTGAGACTATATCATTCTCACAGACTTGTGTCAACATATCCTTCATTGAGGACGATTTTAAAACTGTTGCATATGATGGCAGATTTAGTTTAGGAACACTGTACATATTGACAAGTTTTTTCGCTTCGTCGTAAGTTACGGGTTTTTCTGCTTTAACCTTCTGAATTTGTTTTTCTTTCATCCAGATTGGACACTGTTTAGAGGACGCTGTGTGGTCATCTTTGCAATTTTTACATTTGTGTTCGTTTTGACAGCTTTTTCCATCATGCCCCTCCTCACCACACCTGAAGCAGGATTCGGAGCCTTTGCAATTTGCTTGGCCATGACCAAATCGCTGACATTTAAAGCAGCGCAGCGGATTTGGCACGAACATTTCTAATTTCATTTGATAAAATCCGACTTTAATATTTGTTGGAAGTATCGGCATTCCAAATGTTAGCAGGTAGGTATTCGTTGGTTCGATGTTTTCATTTCGTTTTTTCGTAAACCGTTTGACATGGATCACTCCCTGGGGTTCCAATTCTTTTTGGATTTCCTGTTCAGGTCCCTGTCAAAGAGTACGCCTTTGCTTTGATTTAGTCCATAGTGGGCTTTACCAATTACAGGTATACCGGCTAGATGTTTCAAGGTCAATAATGAAGTAGAATGTTGTTTTTGAAACTTCAATAAGTGGAGCTCCAGATTTTAACAGATTTCGGAGTTCCAATTATTCCTTGTAACCCTTTTTGAAGAACAAAAGGGGAGACTTTTGTTAAAGGCTTCGTTTGCGTGTCTGTCAGTTCTGCTTCAAGTGTGATGAAACGGGGCCAGTGTTCGTTTTGTTTGTTTGTTTGTTTGTTTGATTCATAGTCGCCTGAGCAATTTTTCAGCTATCCGGCGACTGTGGGGCCAGTGTTCGCTGAAAGGGATAATCTGCTCATCATTTATATAAGTAGAATGTTGTTTTTGAAACTTCAATAAGTGGAGCTCCAGATTTTAACAGATTTCGGAGTTCCAATTATTCCTTGTAACCCTTTTTGAAGAACAAAAGGGGAGACTTTTGTTAAAGGCTTCGTTTGCGTGTCTGTCAGTTCTGCTTCAAGTGTGATGAAACGGGGCCAGTGTTCGTTTTGTTTGTTTGTTTGTTTGTTTGATTCATAGTCGCCTGAGCAATTTTTCAGCTATCCGGCGACTGTGGGGCCAGTGTTCGCTGAAAGGGATAATCTGCTCATCATTTATATAAGTATCTAAAGCTGTTGAGAAGCAACATTTTTTTTTTTTTTTGTAGTCGCCATCGTAAATATACTTTTGTCAGTGATCTTCAAACTGTTCAAGTAGAAAAATTCTACGGACAGATTGACAGACGTGGTGATTCCAGAGCTTCGTATATGCCAAGCGCATTTTCTGTCTCAAGCTGATGATTTTATTTCTCAGTAAAAGCACTGATCTTTATAAACTTGGCATAAAAGAAATAAATCAAATGACAAAATGAATAAATGTCGACTAAGTTGTTAGTACAACATTGATATCCTCTGAATAAAAGTAGTAATGTAAATGTACTGTAAAACGCATTATCAAGATGAAAGAGTCCTTATTTTGAAAGTTGGACATGATTACAGTGAAGAAACTAAACGGCAGTCTAAATAAAATGCCTATCCTAAGCTGTTTTATTCATCTATTAAGGCAGAGCTCTCTCTCTGTGTGTGTGTGTGTGTGTGTGTGTGTGTTGAGACCACAAAGTCTAACCTTCACATATACGACAATTCAAGTCATAAAAGTATACTTTTTATGTTGTAACGGTTCAGTTGTATGCAACAAGACAATGAATAACTGAAAACAAATTTTACAGAAAACAAAAAGTTCTATAAATAAAGTAGGAAAGACATGGACTCATCCAGCAGAAAATGTACAGGTAATAAGAATATGGACAGTCTAAAACAAAAACAGGCAACAGGGCAGTCTAAGACACACAAAACAAAGCCAGCTTTCAACTTGAACATAATTCTGATCTTAATATGAATATTTTTCTACAGTTGTACAACCTTAAAAGATAGCATCAGCCTTCATTTCTAACTACCTTCAACAATGACATTGTTCTGAAAAAGGAAGATTTCGATGCTTTTTCAGTAATTAAAAATACCCGTGCCTTTCAAAAAAGGGCCTTGCAATGAATATATCCATCAGGAGCTCTATCAATTACGTGTATCTGGACGGGGAGTTGAATCAGCTTGGTTGGTACACCCACCCTTAGTTCCTTTTTTTCCCTGGACTCGAAAATATCACGTGCTGAGGAGAGCGTTGTCTTCTAATCAATATTATTTAAAAACCTAAGTCCTATAGCTCATTAACAACAAAACCACTAAATATAAAAATCGAAAGAGGTCCTTCTCAACTTAATCCAAATTATTATGAACATCTCCCAGGAAACTTAAGATATCGCGTTCCATGGAAAATGCTGACGGGTGGGCGTTCAGAAATATGAGAATCGAAAGGGGTCTTCCTCTGTTTAATTGAATATTACATAAAAAATTAACAAAAATCTTGTCAAGTAATCTCAAATTGTCACGTGTCATAGTCAAATGCAATAAATCTGAATATCGAAAGGTTATTAGGTTGTTTTACGTCCCTTTGAGAAATTTTCACTCATACTGAAACGTCATCAGCTATAGGTGAAGTACCACAACTTTAGATATATGCTTAGCGCTCAGGGTCGTGAGGGTTCTTTAATATTCAAAGCCTGCCGCGACACAGGACCTCCGTTCTGAAAGAAACGTGCTTCTCACTATCAAATGGCGAGCGCTTTGCGAAAGAACAATCATTACCTATGTTTACGTTTCGGGTGTTTGGCAAGAGCGGGGCTCGGACTTCCGGCATCCTGGTTACGATCGAAGCGAACGGTCTACCACTGAGCTACCTGGACCAGTAAAAAGTCTCCATCTGCCTAAATATGTATGTTTGTGAAAATCGTCTTAAGTAATTTCAAGTTATCACGAGTCATTCTCATTAATTATAAAAAAATAAAAAAAAATAATCTAAGTCCCTTAACTCCGTAAAGACAAAACCAATAATCTGAAAATCCAAAGTGGTCTTCCAGTTTCTAGTCCGAGCATTACTTTTTTTTAATTCTTTGAAATCTTCTCAAGTATTCTAAAGTTTTTACATGCCATAGAAAGTGCTATTATCTTCTTAACATTAAAAAATTCTAAGTCTCATAAAACCTATAAATTTGAAAATCGAAAAGGGTCGTCCTCTATTATGTTAAAAATTCATGAAAATCTTCCTAAGGAAACTGAGCTACAGTCTGCCATAGATAGTTCTGACGGACAGACAAACGGACAGAGTGGTTGCTACATATATAGGGACCCTCTGTATGCTGGGGCCCTAACTCAACCTGTGTTGTTTCAGTATTGTAGTTCTTGATATTTCAACTTAAAATTAAAAGCTTTTGTGTTCATGTTAACAAACAAGTTAAATTAAAAAAAAACACACACATATAAATGAGGGGAAAAACATCTAGATTTTCTTGTATTATGGGGCAAAAGATATAATGAGGTACTTTATGCATATTCAGCATTGATGATATATGTAAATGACCCTCATTGTTCCATTGTTTCTAATCATTGTCTTCATACTCATGTAATACAAACAACCTACACATTGTTCCTTAAAAATTCACAGCTGTAAAAAAATTTATGCTGGAGACAAACGACACTTCAATCTTAAACATTTTACCCATGATGACTTTAGTTACCTAAAAAGATACAAATTTTTGAAACAGTGTAAGAATACACAATCAAAGTACTGCATTGAGGTGTGACATATATTAAAATATATCACATAATTGATACTTATGTGTCACATTAATACAATTACCACCGTAAAATGGCTGAAATATTGCCAACACGGTGTAAAACCCGAATCAATCAATCAACCTATAATTCCTGCATGTCTAATTCCTGTGACCTTCACCTTTTAAAAAGGACAGGGACAGGGTCATAACAATCAATAAACCATAAAAGCATCCATGGAACAAGCAGGAGTGTGCAATGTATATTTCAAGTTCATAATTTTCCTTTCAGTGGCCTTCACATTGTCTAAAAGCCTAGGTCAACAGTCAAATAGGCTACAAACAATCTTTGTGTCCAATATAACTGTTTGAGACCATTCTGTCTTGCAAATATGGTTAAAACACAGTTTAACATTTTTTTTCTGGTGACCTTGTTGTGCATGACCTTGGACCAAAATCATGACACTTCTGTAGTAACATTTTGTCAAGATAATATCTTTTAATCTGCTCACTCAGTTTGCAACAAAAGGATGGATTTGATAAAGCTCATACACGTGAGAATTGGTGTTCTTTGTCATTGACCTTGACCTTGTCCAGAAAAACTTTCAAAACTGACTCACAGTACAACACACTCCGGGCATTTTGGTTTGTTGAGCATGAGCATTTAATGCTCCCTTGTAAAGTTAAGGCCAGAAATGACTAACACAGGTAGGCAGCATGACCTGCAAAGTACTGGTACAGTTCCTGTATTACACAGTTACATTTGTGCAATATTCCAATTTATTGCATGGGACTGACTACTCCTATATGAAAGACAACTGACAACAATGATCTAGGCACCTTTCAGAAACTACATATATATTTCTTTTTTTAAGAATCTACCAAGATTTTTAACTTATTTGTCTAGTTTTGAAATAAACAAATTTCATTAATCTGTTAGGCAAACTACATTTGAATATTTTAAATGTACACTAAATATGTTTGTACATTATTTTATGAAAATAGACATGATGAGAATAAACTTCATATACAGCATGTATCAAACAAGAATCAAACACTTCTAAAAGGCACTCAATCAAAACAATCATTCAGTAATTATGTATAAATTTTCTTGCAAAGGGATCATAAATCCCTGCTTGCATATAACCTTTCTCGTTCACAGGCCAGGCTGAATAATCCCTGGCCTTTCCAAGGTTGGTCAACTTTTTCTCTTTAACATTCTGGAACACACTTCCGCCATTGTCTGCTAACTCCGGCTTGTCGTAGGGTGGCATGCATAGTCTGATCTTATCCAGAAGTTTGCCGGGCCAGAAAGCATTGGAGTCCGAGGAACCATGCAGCTGTTGATACCTAATAGCTAGGTGTCTGTGAAGAGATCAGATTTAAGTTAGATTTCTATCACTAGTTTTTAGTTTTATCCATTTAAGAGCTTGGCGTGGACATCACTACATGTTGTCAGTTCTCCAGGTTGATAAGACGCATAATTACTTTGAACATGCATTATTTAATTGTACATATGTAACATATGTACAATATATGCCAATACAACCTGTCATTAGGACAAATGCTGTCTGACATGTTTCATACCAATTGTTAGGCCATTCTTTACACACTGATTTTGACTACAAATTACTCCATTTACCTGATCAAGATATAGTGCTCTTGGTGGGTGTGACCGGTTGACAGGGGATACGGGTTAGAATAAGTCCTCTGTATCGCTTACTTGTTGTGACATGTAACTAAATGGGGACATTCCTTTGGATGAGACTGCAGAAAATTGAGGCCCTGTGTTACAGCAGGTGTGGCACAATAAGATACTTCCCTGTTCAAAAGCTGTAAGCACCAAGCACCTAGGTTTTGCAGTCATTCACCACAATGGTGATAACTCCATATGAGTGAAAAATTTACGAGTGGGACATTAAACAATATACAACCAACAACATAAATATATGCCATTCAGAAATCACTTTCATTCCTACCATTGGGCAGTTCGCATTATAAAGAAAGCAATACATGCCTTGTAAGTCTGTCATACTCCTCAAAAGACAGCCAGCAGTCAATTTTCCTTCTGATGATGGCTTTTCCTGTCGACAGGTTAGCCCTGGTGCCAGTGGGTGCCACCGAGCGACCCTGGGGGTAGCGGTGTCGACTGTCAATTAGCAACCGCCCACTTTGGGACCTCCTCACACGATCCTTGTGTTTGACCTCTATAGGGGTTCGAGGTCTCTTAGGGGGATCAGCATAATGACTTGACAAAAGAGGTGCTCCTGGGGTCTTCACTTGCTTGTTGATTAAGGTGTGAGGTATATCAGGAGGGTATAAAAGCACTAAAACATATAAAAACACTAAAACATTACATCATGAAGGTAAAAAACACTAAAATATTACACCATGTGGTATAAAAACACTGAAACATTACATCATGAGGGCATAAAACACTAAAACATTATATCATGACGGTAAAAAACACAAACATTACATCATTAGGGTATAAAACACTAAAACATTACATCATGAGGGGAAAAAAAACACTAAAACATTACATCATGAGGGTATAAAACACTAAACATTACATCATGCGGGTAAAAAAAACACTAAAACATTACATCATGAGGTATAAAAACACTGAAACATTACATCATGAGGGCATAAAACACTAAAACATTACATCATGAGGGTAAAAAAAACACTAAAACATTACATCATGAGGTATAAAAACACTGAAACATTACATCATGAGGGTAAAAAACACTGAAACATTGTAAAGGTAAGTTTATTCAATTAATATTTTTATTCATTACCAATGCTTAATGTAGGTTTGATGCAGTGATAGGATTAAGAATCAAACCTGGAACCTCCCATTGCAAAGAAAGCATGTTTACCATCAGGTATCATGCAATGCAGGATCACAAGCCTGATAAACAGCTTCTAATAAACTATTCCTGTCTCTATCTATTCATCAGCAGATGAAATAATTCATTTAATCAGAAACCAATAATGTACAAAAAAACCTTTTTGAGTTCAGGTATAATATCATCTTTCAAAGGACAATCAAAATTTACTTTCAGGTTTTTTTTTTCTTTAAAGCAGTATCAGCTGTCATTTTGGTTTCGGAAAATTTTGTCGAGAAATTATGATTTACTATTGCAATGATAGATACAATATTTAAAATGAGATTTCTCTTTAGAAATGTTACACTTTACCCAGATTAATTTTAGATTCTATAACCAGTGTCAATTTTCATATAATTACTTACTCCAAATGTAGAACAACGTTGAGAATAAGATTCATATTGTTACTACATATGCATCTGTCAAAGATCTGTCACTTTCAGAAATATTATTCTTGTTCATAAAAGCTCTATAATGTTCTAATACAGACATTTACTTGAGATGATGTTTTCAGGATGAGAAGGACAGCAGACATTAAAATGCTTCATTTCCAACATCATCTTACAAAACAAATTGCCAAGACACTAACTGTAAACATATTCATGGCTTTATCATAATAAACAGATATATTTAATATCTCACAGATTTAATTCACTATTAAAAGAATTTTATTCATGAAAGTAAGATTTTTTGCAAGGATTGCAAAAACCTCATCACCGAGAATATTTTGCTCTACAAACCAGTCCTTTAATGTCTCTTGTATTTGTTTATGATAATCTCAGTCATGGAAGTTAGTCACTGTGAACTTCTTCATCACTGGTAAATTGCGAAATAAAGTTATAGTCATAAATAAAAATTGGTTCATAGTAACTGTTTGTGATTTATTTGAAGCCATTTCCTACCCTATAGTCATACATAGTCCTTTCAGTTCCGTGAAGACCTGGGTTAGAATAGATCCTCAGTACCCCTTGCTTGTCGTAAGAGTCAACTAAATGGGGCGGTCCTATGGATGAGACCACATAAACCGAGGTCCCATGTCACAGCAGGTGTGGCACAATAAAGATCCCTCCCTGCTCAAAGGCCCTGAGCACCGAGCAAAGGCCTAAATTTTGCAGCCCTTCATTGGCAATGGTGATGTCTCCATATGAGTGAAAAATTCTCAAGCAGGACGTTAAACAATATATAATTAATCAATCATAGTCCTTTCATATTGGTGCAATGACTTCATGACAATAAGTGACCTGGCATTCAAATTGTCTAGTTTGACTATTTATCTAATGATGGTAATTAACTTTCTTTGAAAATGAATGGACTTTTGACATTGTCTGCTTTTCAGTCTGTGCATCCAGGTATTCAAAATATTTACAACAAAAAAAGGTTAAAACTTTGATACATGTAGCAGTTTCATGATATATAGATATGTAAAGGTAAAAAAAGCTAAAACTTTGATACATGTAACAGTTTCATGATATATAGATATGTAAAGGTAAAAAAAGCTAAACCTTTGATACATGCAACAGTTTCATGATATATAGATATGTAAAGGTAAAAAAAGCTAAACCTTTGATACATGTAGCAGTTTCATGATATATAGATATGTAAAGGTAAAAAAAGCTAAACCTTTGATACATGTAGCAGTTTCATGATATATAGATATGTAAAGGTAAAAAAAGCTAAAACTTTGATACATGTAGCAGTTTCATGACATATAGACATGTAAAGGTATGTTACATTGATTTCCTCAATATCAGTATCAATGTCCAGAATTGTTTTGCAAGACTTCACTTTGATGTGATTGGCATCTTTAATTTAAATATGAGAACAAGTGATTATGCACTATCATAAGCAACAGAAACTATCATCTGAGCCTATCACAAGTTTGTAGTATCATGAAATCATACAAAATGACAAGTTTTATGAATAAAACATATATTGGCAGACAAAGGAATTCGAAAAGTTAGAGAGAATTCCAGTTAAATTTGTATCTTTATGTTTTTAAAAATGAGGAATACTACACCAGAGAAATTTGAATAGTGGAGGATATGTGCAACAATATTCTGATACTGAAAACTTTCTAATTTACTTTATTTAGTCTATATTTGCTCATGGGAGATGAGAGTAAATGAAATGGACATTTGGTTAGTGAAGATGTATTTAGTCAAAAAATGCCGTTTTAGTAGAAAGTAATCTGAATAAAATTTAAAACCACTGCTGGATTCGAACCTGCGACCTACAGTTCAGCAGTCCCCACACTAACCTACTGAGCTACTCAGCTAGGCAATGAAATCAAAAAGGAATAGACAAATATTGCTGATGTTTATATTTTCATTCATGGTTTAAAATATATCAGATGATGCGTACCTCTTCATGTAAACATCTTTACATAAATAAATGCAGCATATAACAAATTATACCTTTTTCAAGTAGTGCTGGACTAAGTGTCACTCCCTGTTGAGTGCACAGTTTGTTGATTTCGTAAAACTCTCGAAGTTTGAGCTGTCTGAATTTATTGACCATCCCTGCCATTTCTCCCTCCAGAGTGGACTGCATGCAGTGGTCATCTATGGCTTTGTCCCCCACTTTAATGATGCCTGGGCCCTCCTCTAATTTCTTTGCAGACTGCAATGATTGTGATATTTCATCAATCAATTCCTGTCTCTTTGAACAACGCATGCAGACATACACTAATGCAGTACAATATGTATACATTTTTTTTTTTCAATAAAAATTATATTTTTTAAAAGTTAAGGTACAAATATTAACAATTTCTGTGATACAGAATACAAGGGTTGTTCAATAGGTAATGAGTATTGTATGATATCTCAAAAGTATTCGACTCAAATAATGAATTGAACATTACATCCCTTCAAAGTATTCTCCGCGGTTTGAAATACATAATTTCAATCTCAGAATCCATTTCTGATATGCGTCATGGTACACTGATTTAGGTAGACCTCTGAGGCACTGACTGATGGCTGAGCCAAGGACTTGTTGGGACTTGTAACGACGATCAGGTAAGAACTTTTAAGTTTTGGAAAAATGATAAGTCACATGGGGCTAGATCTGGAGAGTATGGTGGGTGTGGCAAGATGGTAACCTACTCCAACTTCAAAAATTGCTTCACAAGCTCAGATGTATGTGATGGAGCAAATCACGAATTAGACGTACATGCCTAAATCTTGACATAGGGCGTCGTTTATGATAATATTTCTTAGCTTTGTTAGTATAACATCTCGGTAATACCGACATGTAACACTTTTGCTCTTCGGCACCTGAATTTGTATGGCTATACCATCACATGATAAGAATATGCAAGAAAGAACCTTCTTTGTGCTTATGGTTCTTTTGGCAACTACAGGCCTTCTACCGTGTTTAGTTAGTCATATTTTGTTTCCAATTTTTCTTACTGGTTCGAAGTAGTAAAACCATGTTTCATCACCAGTAACAATGTTTGCAAATCATCTTTGATTGAATTTAGGAAACATTTTGAGCAATTGCTTAGCGATTTGTACTCATATCCATTTTTGGTTATCTGTCAATACATGTGGTATCCATCTGGCTGAAATCTTTCGTACTTTCAAAATACGCTTCAAAATGAAAGGCACACACGATAGCAATATGCCAGCAGCTTTCGCAATTTTATGTATCATGCACCTCCCATCACTTTCAATTATTTCCCTGACTTTTGAGACATTTGCTTTGCCTGTTACAGTCATAGGTCAGCCAAATTTTACTGCATTTTTGACAGACTCTCTGCCAGTCAGAAATTTCTTTCTCCTCCTACGAACTGTCTCATAACATACCTTATCAGACCCATAAACTTCCCCCAATTCAGTAAAAATCTGAATTACTGAATGACTGAGTTTTATGTAAACTTATATAAGCTCTAATTTCTTCAATAATCTCAACCCGTTTCCCAACCATTTTTACAACAATCGTCAACGACTGGCTGTATTGAAATGACTATACATTTAAAACTATGTGGAACTGAAGGCTCATGTTTATGCCATTGGAAAGAATATGAATAGACCTATTCAAGAGTGTCATCATCCATGAAATCGTGCAAAGTGTTATCTAGCTGTGGTACGATACACATTAGATATCGAACAACCCTCGTAAGTAGGAAAATTTATCCCCATGAAATATAAGACTTGAAAATATACTGAGGTATATCTCATTTGTCTACAAATAAAATACCATATAACATGTATTTTCTGCAGTTGTTCATTTTTTGCGTAAATTTGCAGATAGAAAATATCTTCAAAAATTACAATCACAAAATGTACATATACATGAGCAAAGGGACATGTAAGTATGATGCAACCGCAGAAATTGGAAACACAAAATATAATTTGCTACCATTTACAGATCAATTACAAAAATTTCCAACAGCAGAAAATATATGTTATATGGTATCATAATTTTTGTGTCTTATGCATGCAATTTGTAGGACGATGAATACTAATGAAATGCAGTCTCAGATACTGAGTACTTAATTTTCATTTTCTTTTCGATCTCACCATTCTCATCATATTTGTTTTGAGAGCTTCTCTGTCTCTCTTCCTCAGGTCCACCATGGCCTCATCGGAAGACAACACAATGTGCTCCGGTCCCGTCATCTGCTCTGGGGGAGCTAGATATTGGGGCGTGGCACTCCTGCTCCTTTTGGACTCCACCTTACTGGTGTCTGTGACTTCTATCTCAATATTAACCTGCTTTCCTTTACTGTTATTATCCTCTTTTTCAACACTAGAGTCCTGATTTTCTAATTTTGAGACAGACCCTTGTTTTGGAGACTTTGACCCTTGTGACCTATCAGTCGACGATTTCTCTGACCTCTCTTCTGACCTCTTGGATGATCTGACAGACTTTCTAGATGGTTCCTGAAGAGGGCTGCTGGAAGTTTTGGCTGATTTAGTACTCAGATCCTGGTTTGATTGACTTGGAAAGATGCCAGTTATTTTTTCATCTATCTCTGAAGATTGATTCATATTAATGTTTTCTTCTGTTGAGTTAACTTTTGCTGCTGGCAATGAAGTAGTTGAGCCTGTAATAAGCAAATGACAATGTTATGCTTTTACTAAAGTCTATAGATACACTTTTATTCCATGAGTTATTTTTAAAAATTATGATTATAAAGCAATTGTCTCCATATCCATATTCGTACAGTTTGTCGTACTACATATCTAGACACTTATATAAAGGATCCTTTGATTTAACATGTTCAGAAATAAATATCTGGGTTTAGAAGTTACTTGATCTAGACTTGCAGGAGTCCATCGTAGACTCTCTTGAAATTTGTTTTCTGCGATTTTCCCTTCTCTCCTTCTTCCAAAATGATAATCCTTTAGCTAGTTCTTTGTAGTCTAAATTGTTATCATAATCCATGTCAAGGGAGAGAATCATGTCCTCCAAAAGAGCTTCAGACATAGGAACCTTGGACTTCATAAATAAAAAAATCAAATCAACTTTAATATTAAAAAATCCACTAATAGTGTCTATTTTGGATCCTGGAATATTGCAAATAAATGAAGTTTGCAGTTTGAATAATACTCAAATATATCATTTCCATGTAAATTTAATATCAACATGAAATTATATATATATATATATATGTCTTTTAATTAATGTACCTCTCTGATGACCTTTCTGAACTCATCCCTAGTAATTTTCCAGTCCTTGTCTTTATCAGTGGCAACAAATAAGTCAAGCAGTCGCATTTTATTTTTCTTCAAGTGGTCCTCCAAAATTCTGATTCCAAGAGGAGCTGGAATTTTAACGTTGGGTACATCATGAATAGAGGCCTCAGAGGGGGTTTCTGGAACCACAGGAGGGGGTTCAAAGTGGGGAGTTCGCTCTTTAATCATTCTTACCAGTACCCGTTTCTCTAAGGCAGTCATATTTGGTTTCTGATTCAGCCAGTTTTCACTAAGTCCCATATTTTCTAGGTCATTGCGAAATGTTAGTCTCTCTTTCATCCAAGTTTGATATTCTTTTTCTTTCTGTGTTTCTTTCTCTGCAATAATTTCTTCCTCAGATGGTTTGGTCTCAGCTGGAACCTGTTCTTTCAGATCTGCATTCAAAACTGGTGGGGAAAGGGGAGGGGACTTGCGATCATGGTACACGCCCAGTCTGTGCTTCAGAGGCGTTTCCATGGGTGGAGCTATCATAACTCTCTTTCTGCTCAGGGGGCCTCCAAAAATTTTGACAGCAGCTTTATAGTGCTTAATATGAGCCAAGTCCCTCTTTTTGAATAAATTCAACCGATCGTCCACAGGAATATGATCCAAATTGTACTCATCAAAGAGGCGGTGAAGAGGGTAGCTAATATCAGTGTCTACAAGGTCCACTGGACCAGCCCTGTGTCTCGGAGGCATTTTGAGTCTTGTTTGTTGGTGATTAACTCAGTACAAGAGATTCTCTATGTCGCCAGTCCTACAAAATAAAAACACCTTTTACTGTATAATTTGAATATCATATCAAACTTGGTTAAAGCTTTCAAGTATGACTGGTGAACTTAATGACCTAGAAATAGTTTGACACTTTTATCCAAAACATCAATGAATTTGGACAAAAGGAGTTTGTGGTGCATGAACAACCCAGCATGTATATCTGAATTGAGCCTTCAATCAAAAAGCTGCGACTAAACCCAATATTAATCCAACTCAACTCCAGAGTGAAGCAAAAGTAATATCCTAAAAGATCTTGTACATATCATAATAGGCTGTAACACTATAGCTAGAAATATACGATTATTTTTGCCAATTTAAAAAAAAACAACAAACAAACCACAAATTGATATCACAACTCAACAATCCTATCGCGAGTCACAAGTCAAGGTCACTGTAGCAGTGTGGTGTGAATATTTCTGTCAATTTTTAAAAGTATAAATTTCATATACCATCACCTTAACACGCTCAGTCACATTTATGACTTTAGCAAACTCAAAGTTGACTACATGGTAGTGAGAAATATCTTCCATTTATTATTATGGATAATGATTGAACATAAATTCATGGTAAAATTTCATAAAATTTCCATGCCCTGAATTAATGAAACAGATCTGTATCTGTCTGAATATGTTGAATCACTTCTGGCATATGATCAACAGAAGGAGAGAGCATATGAAGTACTTCGTCGTGCCGTCGTCTTGACCTGAAGCCCTACACAGCTGCTGATCACACAGGGTGATTGTTCAGTTTGTTCCACTCAGCACCTACACATATGAAGAACAAATTTCTTCTGATGTGTGTATTGCACTGTTGTATGTTGAAACAACGACTATCACTGGTACTATGTACGATGTTACATGTTTCAAAGTTAGTAAATTTCTTGGCTTTCATACAAAGCTTGCTGTAGGCTGGTACTAATTAAGTATCAGGTGCTATCGCTGGTACCCACCCCATAGACGTTTTCTTAAAATTGAAATTACTAAATCCTAAATATACTTTATTTTCAGACCTGTTCTGGGGTACACGGTGCGGTGGTTTGCACAAAAAGAATAAAATATTTATTCAATGGCATTGAATGTGTAAAAAATAAAATTAAGAACAGCTCCATTGCCTATTTACAATTTTATCCTATATATAACTGACTAGTTGACCATAATAAATGTAGGCATATTGTTAGCCTTTAGAATTAAACACACCCTTTTCAACTTTCAGTATAATGGTTTAATCATTCAAATGAATTGATCATCAATGATAGAACCTGCTCTCTGATCTCGTAACGACCGTCAATAAACAGTATCAAAGAAAGCCCCATACACTAGGAATTTCCACGTTAATTTCTTAACAATCATATAAACCATCAGAAAACCGGACATACGTCAGTTTCGTGTGGTCCATTTCCATTCTTTCCTTCTTAGCTCGTCCATCTTTGTTGCCCCATAAACATGCTGGAGCGCCACCTTGTAGTTTCCTTAAAGGGCATTCACTCTACATTGCTGTCGCTTTTAGATGAGCGGATCAAAGAATCTAATTTTAATTAATTTGACCAGTTTTGAAACCAAATATGATTTTAAAATTGTGAAATTTCTTTTTATTCCACCGGAATTGAAGATTCGGGGGTATATAGTTTTTGGTCCGTCTGAAGCAAAAACACTTCAAATTTTGGTAATATTTTCTACACCATATATAAGAGTTAGAACTTTCATATTTGGTAGGTATATGCATTTCTTGTGGCAAGACCATTCCATTGACACCAAAATCTATGACCTCGTGACCTTAACATTGACATACTTTTAGAAAATTCAAATATAAGCTTTATCTTTCAAATCGTAAGAGGTACTGCTTTTATATTTAGTATGTGCATTTCTTGTGAAAAGTCCTTTCCAATGATACCAGATGTGTTGACTTTGAGACCTTGACATTAACTTTTGACCTAGTTTTTTTTAAATTTTCAAAACAAAAAAAATTAACCTTGATCATATCTTTTACTCGATAAGAGGTAGAGATTTCATATATTTAGTTTGTGTATTCCTTGTGGCAAGATCTTTCCCTTGACAATAAAATCTGTGACCTGGTGACCTTTACATTGATCTTTGACATACTTTTAGAAAATTCGAATATAAGCTACATCTTTCAAAATGTGCATTTCTTGTGAAAAGTCCTTTCCTACGATACCAGAATTTGTTGACCTTGTGACCTTAACATTGACTGTTGATTTAGTTTTTTGGATTTTTTGAAATAAAAACTTTAACCTTGGTCATATCTTTTACAACATAATAGTAAAAACTTTCATATTTGGTATGTGTGTTCTTTGTGGCAAGATCTTTCCATAGATACCAAAATTGTTGACCTGATTACCTTTACATCGACCTTTGATCTACATATAGAAAATTCTAATGTAAGCCATATCCTTTAAACTGTGATAGTGTCATTTGATGATTTATATCGATTTTAATTTTCTTTCAGATGTCATTGAAAGTTATGAAATAATTTTCAATAATGAGTAACTATTTTAAAATATTAAATTAAACTAAAATTAAAATGTAGATAGTAAAATCTAAACTTCAAATAAACTTTAACCTTAAACTCTGAACTTAGGTTTAATTAGATAAGCTTAAAAGCCCATTGGTCAGTTTTTTCCCGCCAAGTCCTTTTAACCCCCCTTTGTCTGTGAGTAGAGTTTGACAATTACTTGAATCCAGGTAGTGGTGAGAAGAAGACATGTTTCTTGGACATTGTGTTGAACTTGTTTTCCGGACATATAAATCACTGACAGTAAGTTAACTTTGATATTTAAGACTTTTAACAGTAACACTTTACATAACTAATTAGTAATATATTAATCTATGATTAATATTGTGTGAAAAGAGATTTGAGAGAAAACATAGTTACTATACTTTTAACATTTTATTATGAAAGCATTTCAGTGATAGTATATAGTTATTTTATGAAATATGAATATTAGAAACATTAGACACTGTATAATAAAGTGTGTGATATTGTTTGTAGAGCTTATAAACCTGTAGAGATAGTATGAAAATCGGCAGTAATTAAGCTAGTGGGAAAGGATTCAGCCCATAGTTGGTAGGTTACCATGTAAATAATCATGCACTTATATTGTTCTATTATATTAAGAATTAATATGATAACTGTATATAGTAGATATAAAGTTATCCCTATATTTGTAAATAAGTTAATGCTGTGTCAAGGGGAATAACTCTTTGCATTACTGTGTGTTGAGTAATGTGTGTGTCTATGATTTTATGATAAATTACTGTAAATGTATATATTTCCATATAATTGATTATGATGATATTGTATTGTATACATGTACTTAATTTCTCTTAATGTGTTTTGTAGAATCTAAAAACGTCATGATAAACACATATATTAATTGATGCCAGAATAAATCCATTTGTAACCATCATCAGTGTCAAATCATTCACCACCACTCCCGTTACAAAACCATAAGGCACGGCTTTTAAAATGTGACCGAAAAGAAAATAATTCACACTCAGAATATTGCTATAAAAGTTTCAACTACGATGTCTTACAGTTCCACTTTGTTGTAATGCGGGGGCATCAGTGTTTCACAAAACCCAATCTTGTTAGTTTTTTATTAAGCACTTACAGATTTATAATTGAAAATTAATTGTTTTACTTGATGTCTGACCTTGAGAGTATTTATACATGTGTTCGCAATTATCAACTTGACACTTCTTTCGTGTTTCACGGTGGCAGTGGAAATTGGTTTCTACCAGTTATCAAAATTTATGGTCATATCTTAAGATTATGCTAAACTGATTTGTTTTTGCTTATCTCTTACTGATTTTACCATTGTAAATTAACGTTATAAAAACTTCCCCTGACTTCCAATCTTCTTTAGTGAATTTCATTAGTCCTTACAACGGTTTTGACGATAGGGGTACCGGATGTCTTGAGTGCCGTGTACATGTTGATGGGTCAATTCGAGGGAGCATTGTTTTATAATCGCAATTGTGCGCTTTGAACTGCTACATGTTGCTATGTATTAACAATGTTTTTATAGATCTGTATCATGTTGCATCATAAGTGTATCATGTGTACTGTATCATATATACTGTATCAAGTGTACTGTATCATATGTACTGTATCAAGCATTATGTATCGTGTGTACTGTATCAAGTGTACTTTGTCGTGTGTACAGTATCACGTGTACTGTATCAATTGTACTGTATCAAGTATACTGTATCGTGTGTGCTGTATTATGTGCACTGTATCGGGTGTACCGTATCAAGTGTATTGTATAATGTGTACTGTATCACGTGTACTGTATCATGTGTACTGCAACAAGTGTACTGTATCGAGTGTACCGTATCATGTGTACTGTATTAAGTGTACTCTATCGTGTGTACTGTATCGTGTGTACTGTATTGTGTATACAGTATCAACTGTACTGTATCGTGTGTACTGTATCACATGTACTGTTTCATGTGCACTGTATCAACTGTACTGTATCGTGTGTTCGTATCATGTGTACTGTATCGTGTGCACTGTGTCATGTGTACTGTATCGTGTGTTCGTATCGTGTGTACTGTATCGTGTGTACTGTATCGTGTGTACTGTGTCATGTGTACTGTATCGTGTGTACTGTATAGTGTGTACAGTATCATGTGTACTTTATCAAATGTACTGTATCTTGTGTACTGTATCAAGTGTACTGTATCATGCAGGATATGGTGGAATATCTTTTTTACATGATTTACAATTACATTCAATATTTCAAATTGTATTATTTTCTTTTCGAAACAATTATATGATTTTTTTAACCGAGTAAATCTGTAAGAAGGATAGCAGTTTGTTGTATCGTACGTCTATGTGCATTTGCCTTGTTTGTTTCTAATATTTAAATCATTTTCTCATTTATAATCTCATGCTAAAAATGTTATGCAATTTCTTCATTCATATATATATATATATATATATATATATATATATATATATATATATATATATATATAATTTTTATTATCATTATTATTATTACCCCAGCAAACCTTATACCATTCCAGAGCTTTCACAGTGCAAGCTGTCGTTAAGGCGCCTTAGCATTCTAACAATATATGTCACTGTCTATAGCCAGGAACCCCTTTTACGCTTGTATGGAGTGAGGAAATTTGTGCTAAGTGCCTTTCCCAAACACACAACCTTTCGGTTGAGAGTCTAACAGCCTAACCACTAGGCCACCGACGCAATATATACATATATATATATATATATATGTGTGTGTGTGTGTGTGTGTGTGTGTGTGTATGTGTGTGTATACAGATGGGCGGATGTCATTATATGTCTTTTATAGGTAGGGTTTACAAAATTGTGATTTCTTTCTTTCTTTTTCTTTCTTTCTTTCTTTTTTTCTCGTTTTTACAAATCCATAATTGAAAATTAATTGTTTTACATGTACTTGATGTTTGATTTTGAAGTATAGTATTTTTTGGAGTAAAATCCGAGTGGGGTGGGGCGGAATGGAGGGGAGTGAAATCTGTATTTAATAGTCACACAGTTTTGAATATCAGTTGAAGGAAACTATTAATTTAAATATTCATGTATAATGAAGATTCAAAATGATGACAAAAATATATCAATGTATGTGACTCATTGATCTCAAGGGATTTCTTGTCATCCTATGTTCCATCAGCTTTAATCGTTCACTGTAACAGTTAGACTGAGAAACGGAAAAAAACTGTCACAAGCATGCAGTGTAGATTGGTCAGAAGCTAAATGTATGACTTCGTACAATCGAACTGACTTATCTGCTTTATTGAGGTGAACTGTGAAACCTGAAAAGAATGTTACTCCTGATTCAAGGTGATGAAATATACATTGATAAATCAGCATGCTTGTGGTTTTAGAAGACTGCTGAAGCACGATACAACTGTCACCTTGATATCACATTTGCTGGTTGCTTCGGCGACAAATCTATTTTGCAGCATTAAAATGTGAACGAATCCACAAACATATATCTACATTGCACGAGACGCAATCCAAAGCAATGACCTGCCATCATGAAGGTCTTCCTTTTTCATCCTTATAACACGGAGCTTCTCTTTTTCTGTCACATAAGGAATTAGACAAGTGGAAAAAAGGCAACACTTTTTGCACCGAGTTAGCTTTGTAAATAT
The DNA here is from genome assembly GCA_024699665.1 of Ostrea denselamellosa. Lineage (NCBI taxonomy): Eukaryota > Metazoa > Mollusca > Bivalvia > Ostreida > Ostreidae > Ostrea > Ostrea denselamellosa. Next base: position 11,760,419 of record JAMZEH010000017.1, on the reverse strand, counting down.
ATTTGGTTTTCTTATATCATGATTGAAAATGGAGGTAAACTGATATAAATTCTGCATTTGCACACAGGAGATGGAGAAGGGGGAATGACCTTTGTATGTCAACACGGTGATCAGCTAACAAATGTACAACATCTCAGACTATAAGCTAACAAATCTACAACATCCCAGAATATAAGCTAACAAATCTACAGCATCACAGACTATAAGCTAACAAATCTACAATATCAAACTATAAGCTAACAAATTTACAACATCACAGACTATAAGCTAACAAATTTACAACATCCCAGAATATAAGCTAACAAATCTACAGCATCTCAGACTATAAGCTAACAAATCTACAACATCACAGACTATAAGGTAACAAATCTACAACATCACAGACTATAAGCTAACAAATCTACAACATCCCAGAATATAAGCTAACAAATCTACAACATCCCAGAATATAAGCTAACAAATCTACAGCATCACAGACTATAAGCTAACAAATCTACAACATCAGAGACTATAAGCTAACAAATCTACAACATCACAGACTATAAGCTAACAAATCTACAACATCCCAGAATATAAGCTAACAAATCTACAACATCCCAGACAATAAGCTAACAAATCTACAACATCCCAGACTATAAGCTAACAAATCTACAGCATCACAGACTATAAGCTAACAAATCTACAACATCCCAGAATATAAGCTAACAAATCTACAACATCCCAGAATATAAGCTAACAAATCTACAACATCACAGACTATAAGCTAACAAATCTACAACATCCCAGAATATAAGCTAACAAATCTACAGCATCACAGACTATAAGCTAACAAATCTACAACATCACAGACTATAAGCTAACAAATCTACAACATCCCAGAATATAAGCTAACAAATCTACAGCATCACAGACTATAAGCTAACAAATCTACAACATCACAGACTATAAGCTAACAAATCTACAACATCACAGACTATAAGCTAACAAATCTACAACATCCCAGAATATAAGCTAACAAATCTACAACATCCCAGACAATAAGCTAACAAATCTACAACATCCCAGACTATAAGCTAACAAATCTACAACATCACAGACTATAAGCTAACAAATCTACAACATCACAGACTATAAGCTAACAAATCTACAACATCCCAGAATATAAGCTAACAAATCTACAACATCCCAGACTATAAGCTAACAAATCTACAACATCCCAGAATATAAGCTAACAAATCTACAGCATCACAGACTATAAGCTAACAAATCTACAACATCCCAGAATATAAGCTAACAAATCTACAGCATCACAGACTATAAGCTAACAAATCTACAACATCCCAGAATATAAGCTAACAAATCTACAATATCAAACTATAAGCTAACAAATTTACAACATCACAGACTATAAGCTAACAAATCTACATCATCACAGACTATAAGTTAACAGATCTACAATATCACAGACTATAAGCTAACAAATCTACAACATCACAGACTATAAGCTAACAAATCTACAACATCACAGACTATAAGCTAACAAATCTACAATATCACAGACTATAAGCTAACAAATCTACAATATCACAGACTATAAGCTAACAAATCTACAAACCACGAACGACGGCAAAATCAGATTGTTAATTTTGTTTGTCTGTTGTCGTATCGTATGATTTTTTTATTATTATTATTTGGTTCTGTTGTCCTGTGTTGTCGTTATTTTTGAGTCGAAGAGACTAACATTGTTGTTCTGGCATCTTACTGCCCCAGCATTTTGCACTAAAATAATTGCAAGACGACACAATATAAACAAGTAACCATAGTGGGTTTTTTTTAACAAAACTCTGATAAGACTAGATATAGTTTTCTGACCGAATTTTATCCGTAGTTTGACTGATCTCGGTGGACTCGTAGCATTTGTGAGTTCGTCTCCATAACTACCAAGTGCATTTCAACCATACTTGTCATAAAGAATACATAGGTAAAGGGGATTCTTGTTTGTTGAAATGAGGGTGACACCCCTTTCTCCAAACGTACAATTATACGTTCGTTTTATATGCAGTTATTCTCAGGTAACGTGCATTAAAGTCCAATTACACAAGAGGGCGGATATGTTTAAAGTTTTAGACTGGAATGTGATGCTGCATGTAGACATGTCAATTAAGATACTTTTTATCAAGAAGCACTAGAGTGCAGTGTATCATATTGATATGTAATGTGGATTTTTAAGTTTGTTCAGTTCGTTGTAGTGTATTGTTTATTACTACAATGCGTACAGTTCATTGCTCAGTTTTAAACATGATGTATTTGTGAAATATAAATGCCCCCGATCATGGTAAATTCCACTGACAGCCATGCCAATGTTAAAGTTTTTTTTAAATTAGGTCAAATACCAAGGTCAAGGTCACAAAATCAAATATCATGATACAAAAAGAAAGGTCATGTCACAAGAAATACTAAGGACCTGGTATTTACCATTTAGAAGTTATGGCCAATGCCAACCTTTTTAAGAAGTAGGTCAAATACTAAGATCAAGGTCAAGACGTTTAGTACCAACGGAAAGATCTTGTCACAAGGAATACTCATGTCCTAGTACTAACCATTTAAAAATTATGACTGTTCGCGGTAGCTCGGTGGTTGAGCGTTTGCTTCGTAACCGTCAGGTCTTGCGTTCCAGTTTCGTTCGTGCTCTGGCCGCGTCAAACTTAAGACAAAACATAGGTAGTGATTGCTCCTTTGCCAAACGCTCGGCATTTAGAAGTGAGAAGCACGAGTCTTTTGGATATGGCCTAAAAATCGAAGGTCCAGTATCGCGACAGATGTTGGCACGTTAAAGAACCGTCACTGCTACCCTGAGCGCTAAGCATAAGTCTAAATTTGTGGTACTTCACCTACAGTTGGTGATGCCTCAATATGAGTGAAAAAAATCTCAAAGCGACATAAAACAAAGAAGCAATTAATCAATCATTAAGAATTATGACCAAGGTTAGACTTTTAAAAAATTTAATAAAACAATAAAGTCAAGGTCACAAGGGGAAATACTTTGGTACCAACGGAAAGGTCCTGTGCAAGAAATACTCATGGGAAATATGAAAGCGATTGTACTTATAATTTAAAAATTATTGCCAAGGATAAAGTTTTTAAAAAGAAGTTCAAATGATACGATCAAGGTACCAAGGTCAACTATTTTGAAACCAATGGGTCGGTCTTGTCAAAAGAACTACTCATGTGAAATATGAAAGGCCTAGTATGACCACTTAGAAGTTATGGCCAATGTCAACATTTTTAAGAAGTAGGTCAAATACCAAGGTCAAGGTATTTGTCCCAAGGGACAGGTATTGTCATAAGGAATACTCATGTGAAATATCAAAGCTCTAGTACTTACCGGAGCCTCCGGGGCCGAGTGGTTAAAGCATCGCACTCAAAATCATAAGGCCTTTCACCTTTAGTCTGCGAGGGTTCGATTCTCGCTTGCGCCGAAATATGTGAAAAAGTTTGCCAGATTATTTTCGGAAGGTCGGTGGTCTCTTCTCGGGTAATAAATCAATCTAGTACTTACCATTTAAAACATTATAGCCAAAGTTAAAGTTTTTAAAAAGTAGGCAAAACACTAAGGTCAAGGTCACAAGGTCAGAACATTTGGTACCAACGAAAGGGTCTTGTCACAAGGAATACTTATGTGAAATATCAAAGCTCTATTGTCTCTATTCTGAATTGACTAACATCGTTCTAGATTAAAACTAGAACATCTAGATTTGATTGATTATTTCTTGTTTTATGCCACACTCAATTTTTCAGTTATCTGGTGGCGTCCAGTTTTTGTAGGTGGAGGAGAGAAACCAGATACCCGGAAAGAGACCACCGACCTTCCGAAAGTAAACTGGCAAACTTTCTCACATATACTCTGCAAAAAAAGAAACGCATAATGGATTTTTTAACATTTTAGTAGATGTATTTTGGATTATGATTTTACAATAAAAAATGTAGATATTCACTAGAATTGTTTCAATTGAAAAAAATTACAGTCCAAACCTTAGATATTGGTGGAAAAAAAGGTCAGATCATCACAGTTAAGAACACTTCCTGTCACGTTTAAGTTAGTACCGTGTATGACCACCTCGAGCTGCCAACACAGTTCTGCAACTCCTTGGCATAGAGTCAATCAATGCTCTTACGTTATTGCGTGGAATTGTTCGCCATTCCTGCTGTAACATTTGACGGAGCTGATCGAGGGTCTGAGGCGGAGGTTGGCGCAGGCGCACACGTTTATCCAGTTGGTCCCATAAGTGTTCAATCGGATTCAAATCCGTTAATTTGGAAGGCCATGGTAGCACATTAATGTTGTTCTGCTGAAGGTGGTCAATTGTTAAGCGGGCTGTGTGAGGCCTAGCATTGTCATGTTGGAATAACTCCCTCTGTCGGTCAATTACGCGCATGAGGTGAGGTTGGAGAATTTCGTCTCTGTACCTTTGAGCCGTTAAATTGCCCGGGACATGTACCAGTTCTGTTTTACGGTCATTAGAGATCGCCGCCCACATCATGACGCTACCTCCACCGAAGCTATCCACTTCTTGGACACACGAGGAAGAGAAACGTTCATTCCTGCGCCGGTATACACGGATTCTTCCATCACGTTTCTGTAGCAGAAAACGGGACTCATCGCTGAACCAGATTCTACGCCAGTTGCGGAATGTCCAGCCCCTCAATCTGTTGCACCATCGGACTCATTCTCGTCTGTGTAACGGTGTCAAAACTGCTCCAAAATACGGTCTTCTGGGTCTAATGCCATATTGTCGAAGTCGGTTGCGGACTGTCTGCGAGCTGATTCTTCTCAATCCAGGTATTCCGACTGCAGTAGCTGTTGCAGCAACGGTTCGATTCCGTAGATGAAAGACCCGGATGTAGCGATCTTGTCCAGGAGTCGTAATGCGAGGTCGCCCACTCCTCGGTCGGTCATTAGTAGAACCAGTCTGCTGGAATCTGTTCCACAGCCGAGAAATTGTGCTCTGATTTACGTTTTCAGTTCGTGCAATCTCACTTTGGGATACTCCGGCCTGGAGACGGCCAATGACGATATTTCGAGTAGCAGGGTCCAACCTTGGCATGGCAGCATTTTAACGTTATGATGAATTCAAGCTTCAAACTTCGTCCTTTTATATGCTTTAATGTAGTGGTTGAATTAAGCACAAAGTTCTCGTGAAAAACGTAAGCCAAATTCCATGGCGATAGAGGTGATGTGCAATTTTAGAGAGTCGCCGAGCTAATTTGGCAGAGAGCCAAATCAAATGAACAGACCTTTAAAGTTTCATACTTACCTGTAAAAAATCAATTACTCAATTGACCATTTCAGTTTACCTGGTAAAATACATAATTTGCATTTTTAAAATTTCAAAAGGGCTATGCGTTTCTTTTTTTGCAGAGTATATATCGGCGCGAGCGAGAATCGAACTTGCGCCGACTAGAGGTGAGAGGCCTTGTGATTTTGAGCGCAATGCTCTAACCACTCGGCCACGGAGGCCCCTAGAACATCTAGAAACTTGTCAAGATCACAGGTGTCAATTAAATACAAATGTAGTACACAACACCCTCTTCGACGAAAATCAGTATTTGTGGATGACAATGTCAGACCACATCGTGTTCGTTTCGTCCCGTGCAGATTTTATTTTTATTTTTTATTTATTTATTTATTTATTTATTTATTTTTTTTTTTTTTTTGCTTTAAGAGTCAGTTTCAATACTACCATAACAACCAACAAGGATACATATTTGAATCGCATACATCCACCATTTCTATCGACATAAATTACTTAAGGTACATTTATTATGCAATGCTAGCCGACAGGTCAACATTCTACATGTTATATTCTGTTCTTTACCACAAGATTTTTTTTCCCTATTTCAAAGTACGCCATAGAAACAGTGACTGGTGCTTTCTTAACACCTAGCACATTTTTTATACAAAAATTGAACGAATGTTCTAGAATTCATTTGCTGTACAAATCTCCAGAATTTACAGTAGTTATTTGCTATTCCGCCAATAAATGTACAGAACAGCTACAGTTTTGTGCTTGCATTAAAAAACAATAATTTAATATTTTATTCTTTTTTGTTAAACAATTGAGTTTCTTTCCATATTGTCCAATTTATTATTCCAGGGACCAAGGGGTTAATTATAATTTATGTAGATGTATAAGTGTCCATGTAGTGACTTCCGGGTAAGGGCGGGGCGTGGCGTGGCGAAAGGTTTAATCAAACTTAAACATTGGGGTCTTACGGAGGGGAAAATCTTCTAAAATTGTCCCCTTCATCTAACTTAGCAGGGCGATTTTTACTCGTTTTCTGTGGATACGTTGTATGTGATGTCGAGAACGGTCTATTCTGAAGGTCAACAACAGCCACCCATTTAAATTAAAACCGAAAGGGTACCCTAAGGGAATTTATTTAAATCACAAGAAAGGGTACCCTAAGGGGATTTATTTAAATCACAAGAAAGGGTACCCTAAGGGGATTTATTTAAATCATAAGAAAGGGTACCCTAAGGGAATTTATTTAAAGGACGCCTTGGTAAAATGTGATAAAACTGAAAATCGCCAGTTGTTACATTCAAGCTGTGTGGCCCATGGGGTTCTGGTTTGATAAATAGCTTCTAGTGACAAATTGTGTTACACAGCGGAGAACACCATTCACCGCAAAGATTGTTTTCTCATCTTTTGTCAAGTTTACAGCTCGTCGTTATTTTGGGTTAACAAATATGCCTCGTGTTGACATAGCGAAATTCTATGCTCCAGTCTGTCGTTAGTTACATAGATTTTTAATGGTTTCATGTTGACGGTAGATCCATTCCCTCTGGGTACTCCCATGTTAGTGGCGTATTCTAAATTTTAACCTAGCAATATTTACACTACACCTAGTAAATCTGCTCTCTTGTCCACGATAATACTGTGTCAGTATATAGATTAGGGAATAGTTCTTGAATTGGAACATCTGATGTATAAATTTATTTATCATGTCTACGGGCACCTGCATTTCTTAGCGTGGATGACATTTACGTATAGTATCACAACATATTTTGCACATGTAGTAAAATGCATTCGCGATAACAGATAAAGCGGTGGCCATATTTTGTAGTTCCCGTCAATGTAACATAATACCAAAGAACTTTCTACGGATTTTATCAACAAGATTCCGTTGTGATCAGGAATACGTTGTTCAGGTCATGTTCTAAAACTTTACCCAAACCACCATGTCTTAGAAACACATCACTTGACTGTTTACATGAAAGAGTATTGATAATTGTAACTGGTGTTTTTAGAGTACTCCTAAGCCTACTGCACGTGTTTTAATAATCGGATTTTCATCGAAATGTATAGATCGTATAAAAGCAACTTAAAAGATGAGCCAACGGCCTTGATCTTTTTCGTCAATGGGAAAAAGGTATGTAGATTTTGTTTGATAGGCCCAAAATCAATTTTGCCAATTTGTAAAAGCATATATCTCAAGTATGGGTTATATAACTTTGACCTGAATCATTATCAAAAATGTTACATAATACATGTTTGCACGACAATGTATTATTCGTGAAGAACGTTAGCTGAAAATTTTCTGAATTATTCTATATCGTCCTTAGATAGTAAATGATTTAGGTATTGTATTGATTATTTTATAATTATAGTAGCTACACATCATTATATTGATTTATATATTATTATTATTGAAACAAATTAGGTACGTATATAGGTAGAACACAGCAATATCAAAACTAAAGAAGGCAGTCCAGATAGGCAGGGATGGATTAGATTGTTGACAGCATACTTGAGTTTGATGTGGAGAGCTTTATATCTACAGGGGAAATAAAATGTGAGGTCAAAATCTGAAAAGGCAAGCGGTAAATGTAGTATGGCTGAAAGCCGAAAGTCCTGGATAGCGATGTTTTCGCGATTTCTGTCTTAATACTGCGTGGAATAGCACACAATTTGCAATGGGCAATGGGCAGTAGGTTTGAAAGAAATAGAATATTTTTATAAGAATTCTTTTACAAGCGTACAGAACCAGAGTTTTCACCTGCTGAAACGCGGTAAATCTAGAACGTTTTATAAATATTAGAACCCACACACGGTCAAGGATACTGACCGATTTCCACAGCCCGCTTGTAAATAGTGGCGGATTTAGAAGGGAGTCGGGGTGGGGGCGGCAACAAATTACAAAATAATGCGAGTAAAACTCCAGATTTGGCACACAAAATGGCCGACTTTCACATGTGGACCCCTTTTTCGGAAATCCTGGATCCGCCACTGGTAAATAATCCAATTGATGCAAAATATTAATCAAAACTACATTTTATGTTTCTATGATTATTTCTACAACAAAGGATAATAAGTAAAATATAATTCGTCCCCTGATACATGTAATTATATTACGTAGTGGAGCGTAGTTGTGACACGATAGTTGAGGATGTCTGTCAATATTTAATAATGACTGATGCCGTTGCCCAGCACCAGCCACTAGGAGGCTCCTCGTCAACTCAAAAGTAATGATTCTGAATAACACCGAAAGTCAAGAAACTACACTCCCGAAAGTAAATAATATAACCCAAGATGTCTGCATTTACAATAATTTGTCCTTTTTAGTAAGAATGAAAATGGAAATTATAATAAAACTTTTTCAAATTATGTTATTAAATTTGATCAGTGTCATTATTTTCATGTAAATAAATTGTATGTGTATTTTGGTTGAAAATGTTGACTTGAAAAGAAAATGCTGATCATATGTATACTTTTTTAAAATATTTAATTATAAATAAATGTATGATGAAACTGGATACTTTGTGTGATGTATTTAATGTATATCATTGTCAACTTAATATTGTATCGTAACTATTCACTGAGAGCTTTCTCGACCCAGAACGACTCTGCTTGGCCGCGTGTGTACATGCATAATTACAAATAAATGTTGGGTGACGTAACTAATTGCACATATAAATGCACTATATTTACAATTGCGAATTACTAAAGTTACCTTAGAAATTCAAGGATGATTACCATATTTGCCTGTTGAATGAAAGCGAAAGAACGTGGTTTTTCATGCTTGAAAAACCCTATCGCTAGGCGACTATGTGTGTATAATAGTAATTAATCAAGTTTCAAGTGTTTTCGGAGTGCATATATGACAATTTGCATTTTAAAAGCTGAATCAATTAAGAAAATGCACAAATGAAGCAGTCATGAGCATGAGACAGATAGACCACAAACATTTCATGCTCCGATACCTCAGATCTAGCATGCCATGCCTAAAAGATGGAGCGGTCTAGTGTGCCAGTCGCACGCTGCTAGGAGGTGTGCGAGTTCAACCACTGGTAGAGACGGTATCAAAATATACATGAATAGTGATTTTTTTCTGTGCTCTCTCTCTCTCTCTCTCTCTCTCTCTCTCTCTCTCTCTCTATATATATATATATATATATATATATATATATATATAATGACCAAGTACACAATCAATATGAAATTGTCAAATTTTCGGGACGATCTTCGAACTAAGAAAATTGTAGATCAGCCCATTGGATGACTATTTGTGTTTTCATTTCACTTTATTCAGGTAAAAATATCACAGAATGTCATGATTATAAAACAATACAATTCTGAAAACAGACATTATCTCAGCATTATGCAATATTGAAATGTGTACATGCAAATATATATTTTACCATGAAGCATGACATACAGTTGATAATTAATACCTAAGGATAGCCCATAAAAGCTACAAAAAAGCATATTCCCAATGGGGTCCTTAATCGTGTCCTAATTCGCTCTCTAGCAAACATTGATTGACAAGTCAAAACAATGAACATGTCATGTAATTTGCAGTGTAAATACGTTTATAGATTTAGTGTAGTTTTTTAAAGTTGTAGAATATTCAAATCAAAATAAATTTGGGTTTTAACCTATTTAATCAATTATTCGTTGACTCATTATTCGTAAAAACGGTTCATGAATAATGTGTGGTTAATAAATTAATGAACGTATTAATAATAGGAATTAATACATATCTAAATTTTTTATCCAAAAAAAAAAAATTTCATTCAGAACTTTTTTACACGTTTTTAATAATGAAGTTTTCACACACACACACCTTAACTATCGGTGTATGCGGAGACTCGCAGGTGTTATGTAATGTATAAAACACAAACGGTACCAATTTTGATGCACCAGATACGCATTTCGACAAATGATATCTTTAGTGATGCTCAAGTAAAAATGTTGGAAATCCGAAATAAGAACAATGTTTGTCTTTTTCTTCAGACCCTCTAATCGTCCATATACACCTGTATTGGAATGGAGTTTGTATGTTTTAGTGGACATTTTCCATCATGGCTGTTATGTATTACAGACAAGTGAGGATATGATGGGGTCCCTTGCAATATATCCTTGCGCGCTGTTCCCGATGACTTAGGAAATTGAATTAATTTCAACTTCCTATTACGTTGAACTCCAAAATAACATGATTCTCATCCGGTTGTGCAGTATAGACCCCCCCCCCCCTTATTGCTGTAACGGAGACAACTTGACCGGAGAAAAGTACATTGAGGTTTGAATTGTAAATGTATAAGTTAGTTAATTGGTTGTATGTTCTTTAACGCCCCACTAGAAAATTTTTCAGTCATATAATACAGACGTCACCATTGCCGGTGAAGGGCTCCGCTTGCGGCCTTTAAGCAGGATCTTTATTGTGACACACCTGCTCAGTTTTCGCGGTCTCATCCGAAGGACATTCCCCGTTAGTCGCCTAGTACAACAAGCAAGGAGTACTACCAGGGCTAGGATTCATGATATTCACTGGTCACCTGGGCTATCAACTTTACCTGTTACTGGTCTATTAATCTGCTCCTTCAGACCAGTAGATATGAAAACAACTGACCCAAATTCCATGTTCAATAAAAATGAAGGCTTTCATGATTAAACCCAACATCTTGTTTATTTAAACAAGCATCAGCAGCGGGCTTAAAAACGTCGTAATCTTGCTATTTTTATCCATGTTTTTCACTTAAACTTAGAAGATAGTTGAAGTCATCTTCACCTTTTTTATCATTTGTGACAGTGCTATGTCTCCAGATTCCGTAGCAAATTAGACAGCTTTATGACTTGCGTTGTTAAATCTAGTCACTCGGAACTTGTTTAACGTCCCGCTCGAGAATGTCTCACTCATATCGAGACGTCACCATTGTCGGTGAAAGGCTGCAAAATTTAGGCCTATGCTCTGCACTTTTGGCCTTTGAGCAGGGAGGAATTTTGATTCACCTGCTGTGACACGGGGCCTCAGTTTTTGCGGTGTCATTTATTTGCCTCTTACGACAAGCCAGGGGTACTGAGGATCTTTTCTAACAACATCCCCACGGGGTGCTCGTACCTTTGTGTGGAGTTTAAAGGAAGAGTACATGAAAAAAAATCTGCACAGTAAACTTAGAAGACATCCTGAAACTAAATAGTATGGCCCGAAACTAATTTGTTTCTCTTATGAGAGTGATCAATTAAGCACCCTAAGTGAAAGGCTATGGAGGTCCTCTATTATTTCCCAGCATGCATCTGTGCTCTGACGTAGATGAGGCATATATATTGCCGTTGGTGACTGGTTCACAGTTACAGCAGAAGATAATGGTTTCATATTAGATTTGATAATATATATATATATATATGTGTGTGTGTGTGTGCTATCAGATGGACAAGGTATTGGAGTAAAAAGAATTGAAATCAAATCTAATAACAATTTATGAAGAATAAAACGAAAAGACTCCCAATCAATTAATTTCATTAGATTTTAAAATCTTTGAAGATAATTTAAGGGACTGTGTCATATAGAAGTACTGCAATATTGTTATGCAATTTATATATTAATCATAATTATTGATATACATGGACCACAGATAAATTTTGGTAATGTAATATTTGTTTACACTGAAATAAATACGTTCTCAGAATCTGTATCAGAGTCTGAGGCTTTATAATGGCAGTTTTCACCAGGAAATGCTTCCGTAATTTTTGTCACAACAAATGGGGATAAAACTACTCTAGCTGATTTTTCCCTAGCGAAGCTGACCTCCCCTGACCCAGCTGATAAACTATTTACAGGCCATTAATCTTGATTGCATGTCTGCAACAGAATTGTTCCTATCACGTGTCTGTGTAATTGGAATGTTCACACTCAAATGGAATGAGATGTTTAGATTTTAATAAATTTGAATACAGAATGTAATGTTCATTTTTTTTTCGTACTCGTCATTCAAATTTTCTAGAGCTCTTACTCCTTGGCTTTTAAAAAACAAACACCCCGAGTCCTGTTTCTCGAGTCCGAGTCTTGTATTTTAAAAAGGATTGAATTCTGTACAAAGTATGAATCCTGAAATATACAATATGTGAAAGCTACACTTCATAATAAATCGAAGACAGTCGTACAGACAATCAATATTGGAAAATATGCAATATATATATATATATATATATATATATATATATATATATGTGTGTGTGTGTGTATATATATATATATATATATATATATATATATATGTGTGTGTGTGTGTGTGTGTGTGTGTGTGTGTGCGAATATTACTTCAATAAGGGTTATCGCCCTTACGTGAATGTACTGATACACACAAAGCCTTATTTGATAGCGTATGTAATTTACAGTATAATACGCAATAAGTAATAATATGAAAAACATATTTTATAACACACAACACAATATACCTGATTATGGATCAAGGTTCAGTCTGACCAATATGGTCGGTGTTATGCACGTGCGAATGTAGTAGGGGTAGATGCTTGTTAAGCAACAATACATGTTATATACCACAGGTACTATCTAATTCATTGTACAGAATATATTATATATACAACTCTCACACTTATCGCTTTTACTACTGTTAGGGGTTCCATAAAAAAATCCCAGACAATTACAAGTATTAAATTAATGAAATAGAAATGTTAAAATGATATAGAAAAGTTTAAAAAAAAACTTACCATAGTATGTCGTGCAGTCTTTAGTCTTTGATACAAGAAATATTAATGACCAAATACTTATGATAAATGAATGACGCACGCAGTACCTTCTATGTCTTTTTGAATTCTATTCTCTCATACCTAATTACCCGCAATTTTAACACCTACACTCGGGAAAATGTCCGCCCAATCAGCGGGCAGAATTAAATACAGAACTGGCCAAAACTATTTCTACCTTTGGAATAGATAAAAACAAGAGCAAATTTATTGAAATTGGTTTATTTTACTTTCCCAAATTTTGCAGCTGAAATTAAAAGCACAATTAAAATCCCATACTACCACATCTTTATCAATAATAACAGGCATTGGGTGTGCAATGCCATAATAAATTGACATAGAGAACTGCACTTCACGTACAGAAGGGTGTTCGCTTAACTTACTCGCTTCTCACCGCTGCGACCCAAGTTCGATCCCCAGGAGAGGCAGAGGTGGTATGTGAGAGGGTATTGTTGGTTGATCACTCGGACACGTGGGCTTCCCCTGGGTACTCCAGTCCCCCCCCCCCCCCCCCCTCCATATCAATGACCCATTCACACCAAAATCTGAGCCGACGAGAAGCATTAATATAAGTTGTAGAACTTGTTTGTTAGTCGTCGTAAAACAAATAAAGTTTGATTAATTAATTGCACTTTATGTGTAGATCTATGTAATCTGACACAAAACGTTCAAATTCATGACATCAAAGACACCTCTTGAATGTACGTAGAATGTTCCAATTGCAGAAGCAAGCCAATTAAGGGAAAAAAAATCGTCTCTCATTAAAACCAACTGCTGGTGAAGAAGCCTCATTCCGAGGAACAAATTCTTGCTCTGTAAAACTCAGGATCAAACTGATATCCCACATTTCATTTTCTCATGATGACATTTTAACTGTCACAGTGTTAATAAGCATTGATGCTGTACAATGTGCCAAAAATGTAATGTATCATACTGACATCATGATCAGTGCTGCCGTCTATAGAAGCTAACCCAGAAGGGAGATAATTTTACCAATATCGCAGCTTCCAGGGATTGAGAACATTTAACTAATCTTTCTGAAATATCTTCTTACTGAATAAAGCTACATCTTAATGATTTTCATAATTCATTATATGCATCAAAATGACAAATTAAAACCCCTTGTCACATTTTTATGTTCACTTCTTTTTAAGGTTGCCAATTGTATACCCCGCTTTAGACAACATGTTCTTTGAAAGATTCGTGAATTTAACTACAGCGACACTGTTCGTTATCGTCCTCTTTTCATTGTGTTACTTAATAGTACAACTTAACAAAAGTGAAATAAAAAATTATATAGCATCCAATAAAATCCTGGACGCACATATATCTAAAAATTAATGGACCGATTAATGGCAAATTTTGATAAGTAAACCCAAAGGGCACATTCTCTTTACAAAGCCCAAATCCGTAATTTAATGGCTTCCCGGTACTGGAGACCTATTCTTACCCCGAACCCACGGAAAATAAAAGCATAAGAGTGTGATTCGATGAGTTAATATCACGTGATGTCAGTCAGCAATGTGCTGATTGTTGACGATTGATAATTACTTTTTACCGGTGACGTATCTCGTTTGAACGAAGGGGAAAAACACAGCTTAAAACTGATTTTATACAAAATTGCGAATAAGATGTACTAAGCAATGAACCTCGCTACGTGTATCCTGCTTGTATAGGCTGACAAGAATTGCCTCTTTTTCAAGAAATTAATATATGTATAGGAAATCGTAGGGTGGTGCAGAAAAGGTTTTGGTTGTGCAAGAAAGGAATTTTTAATCTCTGTATCAAAATGAATTCATTGCAGATATCGATTGAAAATCCGGACCCAAAAGTGACACTTATACAATACCTGAGACGAAATTGTATCCTTGTTGGAAGTAATCATGCCATATGTTCTGCAGGAATGCATGTCTAGATTGTATTAGGAGGGTATAATTGAGTAATGTTTCGAATTAGCGAAGAAATTACACCATACCTACATTTAACTGTTTATATACACCCCCACTCCCAGCCTCCATAATGCTGTTATATAATATTTAGGCAACTTTTTACTTGTATATTGTGTGGTTTTAATACAACAGTCAATGATATGTTACTCTGTTCCATAGACAGATTAGCCTGATTGTATTCTTTTCATTTGCAGTCTATATGATTTTAATGCAACAGGTGAAATATGTATTTTGTTCATTTTCGTCATTTATAATTTTGATAAATGACCTGTTTATCTTTACGGAGAAGTTATTTTATTTATTGGTGAGATGCAGACAAACAGAAAAGATTTTATGTCAGGTTGAAAAGTCAACGCTTTTATTTAGAAAAATGAAACGGTATAAAATTATCCAAAAAAGAATTAAGGATTAGTAAATTTCTGAGTTTCATTTATACCTTTATATTAGTATCACGCTAACCAGGAATCTACGGAATAACTATTTATCATGGAGTACCAGTAATTCTCTGTAATATTTTGCATACCTCTCCATATAATTATAAGATGTATAATACCAAATATACCATCAAATATCTAAAGCATTCAACACGCATGACCTAACACAGCAATAAGCACAGCTATATCATATTTGTCCTTGACCTCTGATCAGTGTACTTGACCGGAACAAAGGAAGCTTGCAGTCAAGGAGCATGTGGTGCCTGCACGGTTATGATATCTTACTACAACCACCACCAGAAGAAAATCATGTATCCTTTTTACAACATATCAGCTCTCATGTTAATTGTCTAAGCAATGGTATTGTTTGTTTGTCTTTCAAAACAGTGTTCGATGAAAAGTTTATGAAGTAAATGTAATGTGTTTTCTCTAATAAATGTAGTGCGTATAAATTTGCTTGTGCAAATGCAGTGTATATCTATAAAAATGTCGTATGTCAATATGGTGTGAATCTCAGTTTCTTATTTAAGTAAATGTGGTGTGTTTCGTAAGTTTCGTAAATAAATGTAGTGTGTTTCTTGAGTTTCGTAAATCAATGTGGTGTGTTTCTTAAGTTTCGTAAATCAATGTGGTGTGTTTCTTAAGTTTCGTAAATCAATGTGGTGTGTTTCTTAAGTTTAGTAAATCAAAGGGCTGCAAAATTTAGGCCTTTGCTCGGCACTTATGGCCTTGAGCAGGGAGAGATCTTTATCGTCCCACACCAGCTGTGACACGGGGCCTCGGTTTTTGCTGTCTCATCCGAAGGATCGCCCCACTTTGTTGCCTCTTACGACAAGCCAGGGGTACTGAGGATCTGTTCTAACAACCCGGATCCTCACGGGATATCAGTTGTTGAGTTGTAAGTGAGAATTCTTTGTTATGTAAACAAGGGTCGTGCCATGTTTTTGTTTACATAGAGATAGTTTAATAGAAAATATCAGGTTTAAAACAAAATGAGATATGACAAACATTAGAAACTCTTTAATTGTGTAAATTGAATAATCTGCTTTAAACGAGACTTTTACCCGTGTCATATTTTTGTTTACATATGTTGAATATATGTAAACAAAATATGACAAGACTCTTGTTTACATAACAAAGAATTGTGAGCTGTGTAGATCTCTTGCTGAACATTAGAAATACCTTAGTTATTGTAAACATTTAAAATGAAAAATAAAATTGAAAACTTTCAGTTTAAATTGTGCCCATCTCCCTTATATAAATGAATGTGGTGTGTTTTTAACAACTTGTAGTGGGTCTCTCAGGTTTCGTACGTAAATATTCATGTAGTATGTTTGTTAAGTAAATGTACATGTATTATGTTTGTTAAGTAAATGTACATGTATTATGTTTGTTAAGTAAATGTACGTGTAGTATGTTAAGTAAATATCCATGTAGTATGTATGTGAAGTAAATGTATATGTGTTATGTTTGTTAAGTAAATGTACATGTAATATGTATGTTAAGTAAATGTACATGTAATATGTATGTTAAGTAAATGTACATGTAATATGTATGTTAAGTAAATGTATATGTAGTATGTTAAGTAAATGTATATGTGTTATGTTTGTTAAGTAAATGTACATGTAATATGTTTGTTAAGTAAATGTATATGTAGTATGCTAAGTAAATGTATATGTGTTATGTTTGTTAAGTAAATGTACATGTAATATGTTTGTTAAGTAAATGTATATGTAGTATGTTAAGTAAATGTATATGTGTTATGTTTGTTAAGTAAATGTACATGCAATATGTATGTTAAGTAAATGTACATGTAATATGTATGTTAAGTAAATGTATATGTAATATGTATGTTAAGTAAATGTACATGTAATATGTATGTTAAGTAAATGTATATGTAGTATGTTAAGTAAATGTATATGTGTTATGTTTGTTAAGTAAATGTACATGTAATATGTTTGTTAAGTAAATGTATATGTAGTATGTTAAGTAAATGTATATGTGTTATGTTTGTTAAGTAAATGTACATGCAATATGTATGTTAAGTAAATGTACATGTAATATGTTTGTTAAGTAAATGTATATGTAGTATGTTTCTTAAGTAAAAGTAGTGCGCATTACAGCCTCTGGTGTTAAAAGCGTTAGATAAGGCTTATTTTGGTCATCACTAAGTCACAACATATCAGTTCTCTATGTGTTATTTGACATATAGTGTTATTTGAACAGATTCATAATTGAGATATGCAAACTTTTCACTTACACAGTTTAATATTATACACATCGAATGTTAACTGTATAAGTGCTTGTACATCAAATATGTACCTCTGTTCGTACATTGCAAATGACAATTTGTAACTTACGTTATTGATGTTATCATGAATTTTCTGTTGTGTGACTCGGTGTTAACATCGTGTTTGTGTTGTGCGAGTCGGATTGATTGTATATTGTGTTATGTCCCACTTGAAAATCTTTCACTGGTATGGATACGTCACCATTGCTGGTGAAGGGCTGCAAAATTTAGGACTACGATCGGCACTTAGGGCCTTTGAGCAGGGAGGGATCTTTAGCATGCCACACCTGCTGTGACACGGAACCTCGGTTTTTGCGGTCTTATCCGAAGGACCGCCCATTTAGTTGCCTCTTACGACAAGCAAGTAGTCCATTCTAACCCGGATTCTCACGGGTTGTGCGACAAGTTGTTAACATAATGTTTGTGTTGTGTGACTCGGTGTTAAAATGAGGTCTGTGTTGTGTGACTCGGTGTTAACAATGTTTGTGTTTATAACTCAGTGTCAACATGATATTTCAGTTGTGTGACTCGGTATTAACATGAGGTCTGTGTTGTGTGACTCGGTATTAACATAATGTTTGTGTTTATAACTCAGTGTTAACATGAGATTTCAGTTGTGTGACTCGGTATTAACATGAGGTCTGTGTTGTGTGACTCGGTGTTAACATGCGATTTCAGTTGTGTGACTCGGTGTTTACTTGAGATTTCACTTGTGTGACTCGGTGTTAACATGATATTTCAGTTGTGTGACTCGGTGTTAACATGAGGTTCGTGTTGTGTGACTCGGTGTTAACATGAGGTTTGTGTTGTGTGACTCGGTGTTAACATGGAGTTTGTGTTGTGTGACTCGGCGTTAACATGAGATTTCAGTTGTGTGACTCGGTATTAACATGCGATTTCAGTTGTGTGACTCTGTGTTAACTTGAGATTTCAGTTGTGTGACTCGGCGTTAACATAATGTTTGTGTTTATAACTCAGTGTTAACATGAGATTTCAGTTGTGTGACTCGGTGTTAACATGGAGTTTGTGTTGTGTAACTCGGCGTTAACATGAGATTTCAGTTGTGTGACTCGGTGTTAACATGAGATTTTAGTTGTGTGACTCGGTGTTAACATGAGGTCTGTGTTGTGTGACTCGGTGTTAACAATGTTTGTGTTTATAACTCAGTGTCAACATGATATTTCAGTTGTGTGACTCGGTATTAACATGAGGTCTGTGTTGTGTGACTCGGTATTAACATAATTTTTGTGTTTATAACTCAGTGTTAACATGAGATTTCAGTTGTGTGACTCGGTATTAACATGAGGTCTGTGTTGTGTGACTCGGTGTTAACATGCGATTTCAGTTGTGTGACTCGGTGTTTACTTGAGATTTCACTTGTGTGACTCGGTGATAACATGATATTTCAGTTGTGTGACTCGGTATTAACATGAGGTTCGTGTTGTGTGACTCGGTGTTAACATGGAGTTTGTGTTGTGTGACTCGGCGTTAACATGAGATTTCAGTTGTGTGACTCGGTATTAACATGCGATTTCAGTTGTGTGACTCTGTGTTAACTTGAGATTTCAGTTGTGTGACTCGGCGTTAACATAATGTTTGTGTTTATAACTCAGTGTTAACATGAGATTTCAGTTGTGTGACTCGGTGTTAACATGAGATTTTAGTTGTGTGACTCGGTGTTAACATGAGGTTTGTGTTGTGTGACTCGGTGTTAACATGAGATTTTAGTTGTGTGACTCGGTGTTAACATGAGGTTTCAGTTGTGTGACTCGGTGTTAACATGGAGTTTGTGTTGTGTGACTCGGCGTTAACATGAAATTTCAGTTGTGTGACTCGGTGTTAACATGAGATTTGTGTTGTGTGATTCGGCGTTAACATGAGATTTCAATTGTATGGGAGGTTGTAATGGACCCCGTTCTTCTACTCTTGTTTACTGGGAGCTTCCGGGTCCGGCAGAAAATTGCCTCTTTGATCCCCTATCGTTTCACAGCACTTGTGATCACATAGAAATATCAAAAGCTATAAATTGATATGGTATGCTGTTGGAAGGTAGTTAATAATCATTATTCTACATTGTAGTGCAACAATTCTCACATTTGCTTTGATATTTTATAGACTATTGCCATCTGTTACATTAAATGCATGCAATTGATTACATCAAGAGGTTCAGTCAATAAGAAGCATTGACTGTAGAATCCTGCGCAGAAATCGATCATTTGGACAATTAAGAATTGGGAAAGCAATTTGAAGCAATGTAAACGTTACCCTTTCCATTATCTTCAGAAGTATTACATGCAAATGTCACTGGACGATACATTGTAAGCAAAAAAATTCTGATTTTTACTCAAAAATGTACTTAAAGATGTATTTCAATTCGATATATTCCAGTGGACTCGAAATAAAAGACATCATAAAATCTCCTATATCTATTTCATACTTAGATATTTTATTGAACATTGATATTGACGGCAAACAATCAACTCTACTTTATGACAAACGGAATGATGTCAGTTTCGCCATCATTAATTTCACATATTTGTGTAGCAATATTGCATTATCACCTGCATATGGTGTTTATGTCTGTCAACTGAATCGATACACAAAAGTTTGCTTTGCGTATGATCAGTCTTTAAATTGGGGCAAACTGCTGACAAATAAATCGATGATACGGGGGTTTCTACAGTCTCGTTCAAAGGCAGCATTTTTCAAATTTTACAGTCGTTATAATGATCTAGATTGCCAGTACAACCTGTCATTTGATCAAATGCTGTCTGACGTGTTTCATACCAATTGTTTGAACGTTCTTTACACATTGATTTTAACTTCGGGTTACTCCGTTTACCTGATTAAGATATAGGGCTCACGGCGGGTGTGACCGGTCGACAGGGAATGCTTACTCCTCTTAGGAACCTGATCCCACCTCTGGTACATTGTATCCATGGGTTCATGTTTTCCAAACTCTTAATTTTATATTCCCCAGTTCTCTAGTTGTCACATAAACCTTAGGAGTAAAGCAAACATTTTCAAAGCAAGTATTATATTTCCATTGACAAAAATATGATGTCAAACATGTAATGGTCATTGTGTTAATGATATCTCAATGATAACGACCTGCCCCCCCCCCCCCCCCCCCCCTACATTTTCACTCGGACTTTTTTTTGAAACGTTGTCTTCAGCAGTCACCTGGGGCAATGTGTCAAAATTGTCAATGCCATAAAATAATATTTTAATGTGACTGTAGGCGAAGCTAGTGTTGCTATTTTTTAAAGCTAAAATTCTTTGAAAGTATGCGTTTTGGTAGATCTGTGAAACATCATTTATCATGTTGGTGTTGATAGGATTATGATTCAGTCCATGCAAATTTCTACTTCTTGTATTGTAAAATGACATTTTAAACTATTTGATCACAGGCAGTAAAACACAGACAAAATAAGAGATGAAGTGTATCTTGTTTGGGATTTCCCCTTTTAAAGCATTTCAAGTGGAAGTATTACTGATCTATGCTGTTTGTATGATATTTCCTTGATTACTATGACGTCACTATTCCGGGAATGCATGTTTGACTCTGATTTGCTCACTCCATGGAATGGCAGTCACCACAGTGGAAGGAGTGGGCAGCACTAGGAACGGTCTCCACCCCATCCAGGTCTGAACGCTACAATTCCGTACACATTTAACCAGATTTCTGTTCAATGAACCCTTTTCTTCTTTTCGGTTCTTTAATTAGCAATTTTCAAGTTGAATAATTTTTAAGTGCCTTAATTTTCCGAAAAATAATGGGTTGATAGTGAAATTGCTTAATTGTGTTATTTGATATAGCCACAAAAACTGATTTTGGTTTGAACATCCAGATGACTTCTCTTTTTGTCTAGCGGAATATGATGGAGAGCCACGGAGTGCAGTGTGGATTCTGTACCCCAGGCATGGTGATGACAATGTACACTTTCTTCAGAAATAATCCAGAACCTAGCCAAGAGGACATGGAAAGGGCTCTAGAAGGTGATCTCTAAAGACAATATTAATGCAGATCATTTCAAAACAATAGAAATTAAAACTTTTTTTAATACACTGTCATACGTCCATTTCAAGATGTGTAACTGTCCTATATATATATATATATATATATATATATATATATATATATATAATTGCCATTGATCCATTTCCTCTGAGAAGTGTTATCTTTCGTTCAACTAGGCAATCTCTGTCGTTGCACTGGATATCGTCCGATTTTGGAGGCATTTAAGAAGGTAGAACACATTTTCTTTTAATAACTACATACAGTATAGAGTCGTTATTTCTCTGAACTCTTTTGTTGAATAAGATGCGCGGCGGTTTTATTTTCTAGAGTTGTCCTTGTGGTCTTGGACTTTGTCAGCAGAGTGCGGAAGAAAAGAAAGAAGTCGCCGAGAAAAAGGTCTACTTTCTATTTAAATCAATACACTATATACCGACCTGAAGATTGCAAGTTTGAAAACAGGTCTTTGTCAAGATAGAGCACTCTCGCAACGTGGGCGTATCTATGAAGTTGCAGAGCAGTGTACATGTGTACGAAAGCAACCATGCACGTATCATTGAAATCGAATGCAAAATGGATCAGAACCCAACTGTACTTGCCGAGTATACCTTAAAACATGATTTACTGTCAGTAGTTTTACGCTTGATCTTGAAATTCAAGTTCACATGTGTAGCTGAAGGTTTGTTAATTTTGGATGAGAATCATGTCTTCACCAAGGGTAACCTATACAACACATATAGTATTACATGAATATTCCTAACTCATCACTATTGAGAGGAGATACAATTGTAAAGTCGAGCTAAAAGGTTTTGTACAAAAATGATCAAGAAGTAATAGCACATATCATGTTTTCATTTTTTTTAAAGACTGATGTGAAGTCCACTCCACAAAGTTACGATAAAACACAAGACGTCATCTTCCCGAGCGAATTACAGGTGATTATCAATCCTTATATACTTAAGATATTGTACATGATGCATATATGTATTGTATACTAAGTTATTCAATATATAAAGAAAGGTGTTGTTCACTCGCGCACGCTCGGGCTTGTTAATTTTGAGATCACTTTATTACGTCATGTAAATCAGTGTAACTTGACGGATGTATTCAGAAATCTACAGAGTTCAGGGGAAAAAATGTCCTGTTTGTTGGAGGTGGCTATTCATGGATGAGACCGGTGTCTCTGGACAAGTTATTGGAGATGAAAGCAGCGTATCCGAATGCAACGATTATTATGGGATCACAGACAGCAATAGGTTAAATTTTATGCATACTTAATGCCAGATTTACTGACCAAAATTGTATATACTTTGTATACGTATCTTTTATTTATCTCTTATTTAAACATAATAACGTCTTATATAAAGCTAGATTTAAAAAAAAAAGCACTGATAATATATTGTACGCCTGGATATGATATACAAAGGTATCCATTCCATCGTACCTTGTGATATCTTATTTTTTGTAGGATCTAAAATCCGAAATAATTCCTTACTGTCCCCTGAAATCATCTGTTGTACACACGTTCTGGAACTGAAACGAATTGTGGAGGATAAAGACGGTATGTCTGTTGGGTCAGCAGTTACATTTGCTCAGATGGAAGACTACCTGCGAGGAAAGAAAGGTATACTATGAACAACTGTATATCAGAAAGAGGTTCAGAATTCACAATCGTAAATATCAAAGCGAGACACAATATAAACGACTGTAAATATCAAAGAAAAAGTATATTATTCACAACTGTATGTGAAAAAGAAGTATAATATTTGCAACTGTAAATATCAAAGAGATATACAATATTCACAACTGTAAATATGAGAGAGAAATGCAATATCCACAAATATAAATGCCAAATATTTGCAATTTACAGTATTTACAATTGCAAGTATAACAAATGTAGAGCATTCTCAGAAAGGTACAATATTCACAATTGTAAATAAATATTACGCTTCTTGACTGGCAGGCCTGTGTTTGTATTTTCAAATAGGGCAGAATTTATTAAAAGTTTTTACAAAAAAATAAAAAAAAGACATTTACTTATTAAAAATGGTCATTTTCATTCATGAACTCGACAGAAAAGACACTACAAAATATTCCCTGTCTGTTTCATATCTGGATATTTTATCAATGATAGATGCCAATAACCGACTAATAACTCAACGTGTGAACAGCACATTAACAACTCGACTTTTTGACAAACGAGATGATTTCAGCTTCTCCATTAACTTCTCATATTTATGTAGCGATATTCCATTATCACATGTATATGATGTTTATTTCTCTTAGCTGAATTGAGGCCTCCGTGGCCGAGTGGTTAGAGCATCGCGCTCAAAATCGCAAGGTCTTTCACCTTTAGTCGAAGCGGGTTCCAGTCTCGTTCATGCCATATATGTGAGAAAGTTTGCCAGTTTACTTTCGGAAGGTCGGTGTTCTCTTCCCAGATACATTGTATCACTAAAAAACTGGACGCCCCAGATAAATGAAAAATTGTTGAATGTGACAGAAAACAACAAACAAGCAATCAATCAGTCTCAACTGAATTTATTCGTGAGAGCATATTCTGCCAATGATCAATATTTCAATCGAGACAGGCTACTGACAAATACTTTTGCTTTTACAGGAGTTTCAACAATCCCAACTGAATTTCATAGTGTATTAAATTGCGTGCTATTCAGACATACTATTACATATATTCTATTTGTATTGGGTTTTAAAAGGGGGAGAACACCACATTTTATGTTAGTCGAAAAATTGTCATTTTTCAAGTACATGCTATTAACATTACGTTATTTTTGACAACATGAAGTATACATACTAATTAATTGAATTACTTTTTTTTTTAATTCTCCAGAACGAGATTGTGGTGTTGTATCTGCATTGTTGGAAGGATTGCGCTGGATAGGAGCAGATCAACTTAGAAATGTTGCGGTATGGCATTTACAGCAGAATCTAAAATATTAAGGATGGGAGAAATGATAGCTTAAATAAATAAAGGAAAAAGTGTTTGAGAATAATTTAGTGGAATTATCCTTTAGAAGGACATACATTGCAAATTTGCATAGGTGCAATTTAAATTTGTTTCACTTGAGTTACTGTACCTCTACTGGATGTCAAATCTTCAAACATAGCGTTCCAAAGAAAAACACATCGCAGGAAAATATTGCAGTTGATGTTCTATCAAGCACCTATATTTGCTCCTCTTGAAAGTATTCACTGCTTTGGAGAAAATCCAGACGTATTATTGTGCCACAACATATGTGAGTGTAAAACAAGTGTGGACTACCAAAACGACCTAAGAACGTTTAAATCACAAAGCTTTTCCAAAATCAACAGCTTCAAAACGCACGACTTTCCAACTCTTTACACAACCACTCCTGATGATAGATTAAAGACTAGGCTTTTTTAGACAGCTCTTTCTTCTATAAAATGAAGCTCGGAAATATTCGTATCTTGTTGTTAGACACCCAAAACCTTGCTTTTTAAACACAATTTTGATTCCATGCACAAGTACTATGATGTTAATATTTTTTTGATACTGGATTTTCTCATTGTCAGTATCTAAAAGGTCTTTAGGGATAACGTCTTCCAACAATCTGTTGGATTTACAATAGGCGCAAGTTGTGCTCCTCTATAAGCTGATGTGTGTGTATTAATATGAGATTTCATTCAAAAGCTTCTACATGAGGAAAGAAAATTTCTTGCTGTGGCATTCAGTTCGACATTAAGATACGTTGACGACATTTCGTCTATCAACAATATTCACTTTCATTCAAATGTCAATTTGATTTATCTATATCCCATGGAACTAAAAAGAAAAGACACCACATAATCTTCCACATCTGCTTCGTAATTGAATGTTTTACTGAACATAGATATTAACTGTGCACTAACTATTAAACTCTATAACAAAAGGAATAATTGCAGTTCTCCATAGTCAGCTTTCAATATTTATGTTGTTATAATCCAATATTACTTGCATATGGTGTTGATTCCCCTCAGCTGATTCGTTACATGAGAGCATGTTCTGCCTATGAATAATGTTTAATTTGAGACAAGCTGCTGATAGATAAGGTGATGTTACCGGTTTTCAGCAGTATCGTTTGAAGATACCATTTCGCAAACTTTATGGTAGTTATATATATTTTTTATTTGCAAATGCAACCTGTCTATGTGTATTTTATTTCAAGTTCACTGGTTTTCTATCTCCAATGCTGGTAAAAGCTTTGAGGAATATATCGTGTCTTACTGGATCTATATGAAATAAGAATGTTTGTTATCAACTAAAGATCATTACATAAAAAGTGGAGGTAACACTGGTCAATCTAATCAATCCCATTAAGATTATGAAATTAAGAGTTGGCTAAACACGAAGCCTGGACAACCAGAGGTAGAAGAGGAGTAAGCATCCCTTGTTGAATTATCAAACCCGCCTTGAGCCTTCTATCTTGATCAGGTAAACGAAGAAATTCGTAGTCGAAATCAGTATGTAAAGAACGGCCTAACAATTGATATGATATACGTCAGATAGCATGAGACCTATGGCAGGTTGTATTTGCATACACTATCATTATAATGACCTTAGAATTTGCAAAATGCTAACTTCAAACGAGATTGTTGAAACTCCTGTAACATAAACTCATCTGTCGATAGCTTTCCTCGATTTATAAATTGATCATATGCAGAAAAGGCTCTTGTGTATTGAATAAGTTGAAATACCATATGTAGCTGATAATGGAGAAATGCTACATAAATATGGAAATCTGGCAATATAAAAGCTAAAGTCATCCCGTTTCCCACAAAGTCAAGCTGTTTGTTTGCTGTTTACATCTATGCTCAATGAAATATACGAATATGAATTAGATATGAACGATTTGTAGTGTCTCTAATTTTGATTTCACTGGGATATATTGAATCAACATATGAATGAAAAGATCATTGTTAAAAGATAGAAATGTCGGTATATCTAAATGTTGAGTTGAAGGCCAAAACAAGGATTTTTCACCTCATGTAGAAGTGTTTAAATAAATTCTGCTTCATAAGAATATAAAAACAGGTCGGCTATCAAAGGAGAACAATTCGTGCCCATGGAGATTTCAACAGACTGTTGGGAAACTTGATCACGAATATATTGTCAATGGGGAACTCCAGCATCTTTTTTTTCAACTTCATAGCACTTGTGCATAGAATCAGAGTGGTGTTTAACAGTATTGTTTGGATGACAGATCACTAGATATTATTTTTTTCGTATTCCATTTTTATTGAAAAAGCAGTTGTGAATGATGTCAAAAAGCCTAGTCGTTAATTTATCGTAATAAATGATTGCATATTTGATTCACACCACTTCTCATATGTTCTGGTACAAACAGTTAATATTTCTGTAAGGGACAGAAATGGGAGCTTGGTGGAATATTCACTGGATCCAGCAATGTATATGTGTATCTGTATTATATAGAATTTAATTAAATTTGCTGCAGACCCTCGGTGGACATCTGATGAGTGTTGGACCTCATGATTTGCAGACGTTTATGTTGACTGTTGGTGCAGAGCTTAACTTCATCTCACCAAATAGTATGTCATTCCAATACCCTCGTTCAATGAAAAAAAAATAGGAATTGTGTTGATTAATTATGATCTACCTTGTCCAGTAATCTTCCTTAACTATATTTTATTGTATTGTTTAAACAAAATAGAACTTCTTGATATATCATTGTTGATCTAATGACTTTCTATGTATTTTTTGTGCAGAGAAAACAAAGAAGCTGTCGTATGAAAAATTTATGATGAATGGAACAAATATTTATGACCAACAGGATATATTGGTGTCTGTTTTCATTCCATTCAACAAGCAGGTCAGAATTATTTCAACTTGAAAATGTAAGCAACATTTTGACAAAGTTACAAAAATCTCGTAACATTATATGCAAATGTAATAACTATGGTAATATGAACTGGTCATTTTCATTACATATTGTCCATTTTCATTTTCCGTTACAGAACGAGTACATGCTGTACTCAAAACAACCGTTCCGCAGAGGTATGGATTACGCAGTGGTGAATTCTGGAATGTTTCTTCGGGTGAATGAAAAGAATGGAAATGTCGAAAACTTGAGGTTTTCTGTGGGAAATATCGAGAGTAAACCACGTCTTCTAGAGAAAGTAGCCAACATAGCGAACGGAAGGTACACACCATCTTTGTTTCAGATGATTGTTTTAGATGCAATTGTTGCAATCAATGGATACCATGTTTGATAGTTCCGGTGACAGGACACTACTGGGGTCTGTTCACTAGTGTTAACATTGGCTCAAAAATTAATTTTGCTACAGATCCTTTGATGATAAGCTGGTGGCTGAGGCTTGTGATGTGATCATTGGTGAGCTGAAAGAATGCAAAGCTGATTCCCTAAAGTACAAAATTTCTTTAGCCTGTGCTTTCTTCTTTAAAATGTGCAAACAAATCATGGAAGCTATAAAGGTACAGTAATTCATATATGAACTCCAAGAATGAAGTTATTCATTATTTGTTAAATGGTAAAAGAAGTACACATTAGTGAAATGTTTAGTGAGACACAAATTTATCTAATTTTCCATTGAAATGGGTATATATATATATATATATATATATATATATATATATATATATAATTTGATTGATTTTAAAATTCCAAGAAAGATAACTATTACCTCCAGTATGGAATAAATTGAGAGCAATATCAATTTTTAGCGATTTCAAAACTCTTGCTAGTAATGCCAACAATAAATCCTTCCTATTTTTTTCTTATGCATAAATAAATTGCCACAATTTTAAAACGTTTTAATTAATGAAGAAAATCTTCTTGTCAGCAAACGAGTCAGAAGACTGAATTTGGTTTGACACCCACCCTTTCCTCTGGGGCTCAGTATTATGATGTTCCCAACCCTGAGGCCAAGGAAATTGTTTGGAAACCTATTCACCATGCCGCTGCCAAGAGTCTTGCTTCCGGGGAGGCCATTTTTATCGATGACATGCCGAACTACGCAAGTAAGACTTGAATTCTAATCATGTAGAATGGGAATGCACAACACGGTTTGAAAACTGTTGAAAACGCGGGGATTTTCAAACGTGTTTGATACTTTATTTCTTTTCGGTAAATATTTTCTGCAAGCACATATAATGATAAATAGTACCTAAAACAATGAACCACAGGTGATGAGCTCTCTTAACTCTTTTTTTCAGATGAGTTATCAATGTCGTACGTGACAAGCACAAAGGCACATGCTAAGATCCTCTCTGTAGACCCATCGGCCGCTTTGGCAATGCCAGGAGTGGTGGATTATGTTGACCATAGTGATGTGCCAGGAGAAAATATGTATGGACCTTTGGTTCATGACATTCCGTTATTTCCTGATAAAGAGGTTCAACTTGGCAATATAACTTTTTATATTTCAACCTAAACGAATCATTGTTTAATTAGAGTTTCTTGCTCAAAATTTTGGTATTTGAGACTAGTTGTCAGTTAGTGCTTCCACTGTAAAGTTAGGGGCGTTCGCTTCGTAACCGAATGGTCGCGAGTTCGAGCCCCGTTTGTGCAATGGCCACGTTAAACTTAAGAAGTAAAGATAGATAGTGATTGCTCCTTCGCCAAATGCTCGGCATTTATAAGTGAGAATCACGGGTCTTTCGGATATGACCTTAAAAACAGAGGCCCCATGTCGCGGCAGGCATTGGCACATTAAAGAACCTTCACTGCTACGGCCATGAATGCTAAGCATAGATATAAATTTGTGGTACTTCACCTACAGCTCGTGACGTCTCAATATGGGACGTAAATCAATCAGTCAATCAATGTACCATTAGGGCCTTTGCTGTTTCATTTTTTAACTCTCAAATGTTTTATACCCTAATATTTAAACAGAAAAACATACAAACAATGGTTATTTCAGCATATTTTAATATTGTTATAGGAATGGATAATTTTACCAAAATTATTTACAGTTCATCGTGAATTAATTTCAGTGGACTTCTAGGGTTAATTATTGTGAATTTTATGCACCTTAATAAGTTTCCTTACCATTGACAAGCAATTTCACATTTCGTTTTAGGAAATTTAATCAATAATAGATTTTACCGAGATTTTTGTTTAAATTCATCTTGGTGTCGGAGTAAATCGCAGAATTTCAGCTTTCTCCATATACTTGTACTTCGATGTTCAACTATTCAAACAATTGTTTTAGGTTAAACATTTAGATTTCCAATGAGTAATGAAAGTTGGGATCTTTTTTTTTTGTTGGTCTTTTAGATTTCCTTTTACGGACAACCTATAGGTGGAATTATTGCAGAGACACGAGAGATAGCAAGAGCAGCGGCAAAATTGGTGAAAGTCAAATACGAGGATCTTCCAACTCTTTTTACGATAGAGGTGAAAATTGAGACAAAACGTCTCTCAAATCATGCATATTTATATTGTTTAATCAAAAGGTAACAATGTCAATTGCAATATTATTTTCAATTTCTTTTTATAGGATGCTATCGCGAAAAAGAGCATGCATGAATATGTCGCAAGTCACGTAAATGGGGACATCGAAAAGGGTTTGGCAGATGCTGAAATGACATTGGAAGGCGTCATCGACACTGGCGCACAAGAACATCTGTATATGGAACCCATCTCAGCTCTGGTAGTACCGAAAAAGGAGGACAACGAAGTAGACGTTTTTGTAAACACACAAGAAGCTAGTTCTTGTCAGGTATTGCTTATATCCATTATCGTTTTAAGAAACTTTTACGACCTATCAAATAACTAAGGAATACTCAGTAATTTGCTATGTATTAGCTGAACACAATACTGTTGTCGTTTGAATTCTGTATTACCAAGGTTTAATGTTACAACATTATTTCAAGTACTATGTGCTCTATTAACCATAGTTTTAATTTGCAGGCAGATGTTGGCCTTTTCTTGGGGGTACCAAACAACAGGGTCAATGTGCGAGTGAAGAGAGCAGGTGGATAGATTATTAATTTAAAACTGGTAGATATCTAATGATAGACAACTTGTAAATCATCTTCATATTCCATGATATAGGGCAGTAAAAACTTGGATGAAGACAAATAGATGTACGTATCTTAAGAAGCAACCAATGTTCCATTTGACAAGAAATACAAGCAAAAATTTAAGGGCATCGCAAAATTCGGCAGTTTTTAAGGCGTCGAGCTTGCTGGAGAGACTTCTAGCGATCATGCAAAATTTTGCCATTACACTGCCTTTCCGATCTCAATGGGCGAAATCAAATAGTGCCTATTGGTATTGAATGTTTCTTATGATTCAATACGTTGAAACGTTGAATTTAATTGATATTTGAAAGGCACAATACCATTTCCATTGTTGTTGATGTCGTTTATTATTGTATCTGTTCAATAGTTAAATAACGATTGTTTGGTATTCGTGGATGGATTTACTACGAAACAGATTTTCCCACAAAATTTGTGTCGCACAATATCAATAAGTACTTACAACAAAATAACCTGCTCAAATTTGGTTTTCATTTATATCTATAGTATCGTAGTTTCACCAAGAATTCTTATTTCAGATCAGTAGAACCAGATAAATTGGAATGCGCATTGTCACGGTTCGGTACAGGATCCTATTCCAAAAAATACAAAGACTATTTCCAGTTTTCTTTTCGGTAATCCCAATCCCGATTCTCAATTAAGCAAAACGAAAGTAGCATGTGCGTCGCGACGAAAATAACAGGTTATTTTGCGAAGAAACCCAGGCTAGGTAGCATTCATTGGGAATTGAATCTTGTTCAGAATTCCAATAACCTTTCTACATATTACTTCTGAATTGTTAGACATTATTGAAAACAGAGAGTTAATGCCGTATAATTGTTAAATCATACATGAACAGAAGACATAACTTCTATAAACAAGTAGTTTCACTCTGAAGCAGTTATATTCTTTTCAGCATTTTTTGTCAGCAATTTCAACTTATTTATTATAGCCTTTGTAAAATAACTAGTCTTGAGGGGATATTATCTAGCAAGAGGAGGGTACATGTATGAACTTGTCAGGATAAGCAACTTCAGCCCAAGCTCTCTTCTTTATTTCTTTTTGTGTAAATAAACACAGTTTGCTGATATTTTACAAATGATTGTAATGCTTGATTTATGTACTGAAACATGAGGAAATGTCTCCTGTGGCACTCAGACATTTCTTCTCTTACTTTCTCTAATTTACCTGCCCTCTGAATTTATTGAGAACCCAATAATGTATGTGATATTGCACTTGATGTCTTTGTGGCCCTTCAGGCCTTTGATTTGTTTTAGGTTGAGTGGTGCATGTATATACGCATATATACAGAAACAAAACATTCACTTTATTTCTCTGACTCCTTACTTCACCCTGTCTTCACTATGAAAGGATAATGTCAAGATGTGCTCTTTCGTCATCACCTCACTCTGTCTTCACTATGTAGGGATAATGTCAAGATGTCCTTTTTCTTCATCACCTCACTCTGTCTTCATTATGTAGGGATATGTCAAGATGTGATTTTGCTTACCTCACTCTTCTTCACTATGTAGGGATAATGTCAAGATGTGATTTTGCTTCGTCACCTCACTCTGTCTTCGCTATGTAGGGGTAATGTCAAGATGTGATCTTTCCAGGAGGAGCATTTGGTGGTAAAGCATTAGATACCGTTTCAGCGAGTGGGACAGCTGCCGTTGCAGCTTGGAAGTAAGTGGATGTTTCTTTCTCTCTTCAAAACTGTAACACCGGTCATGGTAGCTCAGTGATTAGAGCGTTTGGTTTGTAACTGGGAAGTTGTGAATTCAAGCCCCGCTCATGTCATGGCCGCTTCAAACCTGAAATCTAAACATAGGTAGTGATTGCTTCTTTGCCAAACGCTAGGTATTTAGAAGTGAGAATCACGGATCTCTCTGATATGACCTTAAAAACCGAGGTCCCATTTCGCGACAGCCATTGGCACGTTAAAGAACCCTTTCTACTACGGCCCTGAGCGCAAAACATAGGTCAAGATTCGTGGTTCTTCAACTACAGCTGGTGACGTCTCAATATCACAAATAATCAATCAAAACAATAACAATTTTTTGTATGCATTGTACTTGTTTACGTTTTTATTTGAAAATCATTATGATAATTGATTGATGAATATTATCATCCATGGCGCTTTTTCACTGCAACTGACATCAATAAAAATGTTTGAATATTTATTATTTACTGAATTGAGTGCATGTATGGGTCATAATTTGCCACGTGGTTTAGCAGAGGACAAATTATGGCTTTTATAAAGTAATATTTAAATTCACCAAATCCTTTCTCTTAAATTTCTTTGGAATTGACATTGTTTTTCTCTGCGACAGTAAATACATGTTTGTTGCAAACTAGTTCGATCCTGTTTTTTAGTATCACCTGTCCGTGTAATCATAACCAAATATAGAGCTAACATGGGTTGCGAATCTTTTTATGCAATGCTTGTTACCTTCATCACCCAATAAAACTACAAAGAGAGCAATGTATTGTTTATTCGCTGGAAAAGAGATATTGATGAATGTAAGTAACCTAAAGTTAATATGTAATGCTTATTTGTGTTATTTAGTATACGGTATCATGCAGCCAGACAATTCTAAATCATTCCCAGGAACGAAAACTCATGATATTGTGTTGAAGTCGTACAGAATTATTATTGTCGTGTACGATCACTGATTTACATACGTCTGTTTTTACAGGGTAAATCGACCTGTGCGTCTGATCTACACACGATCCTTTGACGTGAAGACCACTTGTAAAAGACACCCATTTAAGGCCTTCTATAAGGCAAGTACTGTAATTTTTATATACAGTATTCTGATTAAAGAATGTTTTCATATAGTGACGGGGGGCCTCCGTGGCCGAGTGGTTAGAGCATCGGGCTCAAAATCACAAAGCCTCTCACCTCTGTCGGCGCGTGTTCGAATCTCGGCCGCGGCGTTATGTGAGCAAGTTTGCCAGTTTTCTTGCGGAAGGCCGGTGGTCTCTTCCCAGGTACATTGTATCTGGGTTCTCTCCTCACCAACAAAAACTGGACGCCACCAGATAACTGAAAAATTGTTGAGTGTGGCGGAAAGCAATAAATAATCAATCAATCAATCATATAGTGACGGGGCGTCTCCATATGAGTGAAAGATTCTCGAGCGGGACGTTAAACAATATTTAATCAATCAATCATATAGTGACGCAGTGTTCCCTAAGCAGCAGAAGAGTCCCAGATTTCATGGAATTACTGTTTTGTAGGCTGGGTTCACCAAAGATGGAAGAGTTACCGCTCTGTCAATTGACCTATATTTGAATGCAGGCTGGAACAATGGCATCAGTATGTTTGTAAGTGCATTGACGATTTTCAAGAAAACTTACATCTAATAGACATTTTTATTTCTATTACCTGACAGAATGAATGTTATGAAGTGCATGTTTGCACAAAGCAGAATGTTTAAATCTTTCCAATTAAATTGATATTGAATATAAAGATATTTTGTAGATGTTATATAACTTTTATAACTTATCTATAATCTATAACTTAATAAATAAATGGGTGTGCTTACCTTGACATGAATTCATGAAAAATTGTTTTGAATATTTATTAACCAAAACAAAAGTATACAATTTATGAGATAAGACGGCATGAACTAAGATTGATTTTTAATGAGATTGTAGGTGTGTGTCTTATAAAAGAGTAAAAGATATGTTGATATGGTAAACATTGCAGCTTTCCCATAATTACATTGTTAAACAAAATGTAGAAAAACTAGGAATTCAAAGTGAGGTTGATTTACTGATTTTGACGATTGCAAATCAAAATTTTTGTATCATGTGAAAATAATACGACTAAACTTTTAAATTATTTGAATACATGTAAAATTATCAGTACATGATTGAATAACAATTAAGAAGAAAATTCTTGTATTACAAACAAAAAATAGCAGAAATACTGATCTATTTGATTAAAGGTACTGGAGATGGGAATGCTTGCAATGGAGAGTACATTTGATATCCCTAACTATAAGGGAACTGGAAGAGTGTGTTTGACAAATCTTCCATCGAATGGAGCTTTTAGGGGATTTGGGGGGCCTCAAGGAACCTTCATTATGCAGAACATCATGTATGATATCGCCAAGAAAGCCGGGATATCGTTCAACAGGGTGAGTTAAAAAAGCTGAGGTGAATATCCAAGATGTTGTATATATATATATATATATACATGTATATATATATATATATATATATATATATATATATATATCTGTGTGTGTGTGTGTGTGTGTGTGTGTGTGTGTGTGTGTGTGTGTGTGTGTGTTGGGTGTGTAAGGGTGTACAGTGTATGTGTATATATATATATATATATCTGTGTGGGTGTGGGTGGGTGTGTGATGTCACTTTTGGACATGTAATTGTGGCTTTTGACCTCCCAAAATGTCATTGGAAACTTACTTTGTTTTAGCATCTTTATATAGGAAAAGAATACGATAACACAAACATGGATATGTAAATCGATTGTGCTCAAATTTGTTTTATTATTATTTGAATAACTCAGCTAAAATCTACCAGAATTTTATTTATGGTGGCTCAAAACATTAAAATTTTATTCAATGGACACAACAGAGGCGACATGTGTCTAGGTGGAGTAAGCATCCCTGTTGACCAGTCAAACCCGCCATGAGTTCTGGTAAACTGAGTAATCTGTAGTCCAAATCAGTTTGTAGCAAGGTCCAATTTCAGCAATAATAATTATTCAATTACTCATCAACTATTGCAAAGGTTTTCGAATCAATTTTATGTTAAGACCACCTTCAATAAACTGGCACAATATGTAGTATACAAGGCATTTCATTATTCATTTGGGCGTTCATTTTCTTAACTTTGGCAGATTAGAGAAATGAATATCTACAAAGAAGGCGATAAAAATGTGAACGGGATGGTTCTCAACCATTTCAATCTACCCATTTGTTGGGAGGACTGCAAAAAGCAGAGCAAGTTCGACGACGTCTCGAAAGAAATTGAAGAGTTTAATCGGTATGGTTAAAAAAAAAAGCTGTTAAAATGTTATTTTTAGTACTGTCAATAATGATTTCTTTTACCAAATATATTGTTTAAATTGTACATAAAATGGAACATATGATATGTAATTATTTTATACTTTCGAGATCAGTGATTTGCTATCTCAAAGGTACAATATTCACTGAATGCGGAGGACATGTAAATACCGTACTTCAAGAGTGCTAAAACTTTGTATGATATTGACCAAGGAAATGTAAATAATATTTTATATGATTGAATAATTTAAACATTGAAAGCTACAAAACGAACATGGTCAGCTATATTTGGTACTAAAGTGTATAACTAATTGACAGGAATTAGAAATACGGGTCTTCATTGGACAACCAATATATAATAACCAATCGCACCAATTTAGGAATTCCCAATTCATTTTTTGTTCGATGTTGGAAAAATCAAATGTTATAATCACCTAGAAGACACGTGTAGGTGAATATAACGTTCTATTTTTCCTAATCAGATTTCAGCCAATCAGAAAGCTTGAAGTTATTCAGTCATATAATAAATAGATTATTTCTTTTCCCAAGATATAACTTTGTACTATGTATGTTAAATCTGTATAGTCATCAAACTATTCAAAATGTGTTTTTGTTTGTTTATTTATTTATTTTGTTGTTGTTGTTGTCTTTTTCTTTTATTTTGTAAATTAATATATCAACATTTCACCATTAATTCACAGAATTTTATTTCACCTTTATGGTTAGTTTGGACGAATTGAAATTTTGACCTAACGACACATACTACTAACATACTTTTTAAAAAATTATGAAAACTAGATTTGTGTATATAGCTTCCTTAGGTCCAATTCCTTTGTGTGCTGCCAGGGTATTGATGTTATTTTGGCTTTAGTGTAAGTGTGTTGTGTGATGCCAGTGTATCGATGTTATTTTGGCTTCAGTGTAAGTGTGTTGTGTGATGCCAGTGTATCAATGTTATTTTGGCTTCAGTGTAAGTGTGTTGTGTGATGCCAGTGTATCGATGTTATTTTGGCTTTAGTGTAAGTGTGTTGTGTGATGCCAGTGTATCGATGTTATTTTGGCTTCAGTGTAAGTGTGTTGTGTGATGCCGGGGTATCGATGTTAAGCTTAAGTGTAAGTGTATGTTCATTATCCTGGATTCTTGAAATTATTTCAGCTTAGGTGTAATTCTTTTTGTTGTTGCCTAGGTGTCAATGTTATATTTGCCTAAGTCTAAATTTGTTTCGCGGTGCTGTTTTATTCATGTTTTTTACTCAGCTATCGGATATTCGGGAGTATAAAGTGTTTGTCTGTCTGTTTGTCTGCAAATACTTTAACTTTGGATGTAACCATTGAATATATGGTGATATGTATATATCATGTATGCATTGCTTGTGGCAAATCATTTCACTTGGTACTAATATTTTTTTTAGTCGTGACTTTGATGTTTGGTCTACTTACTAATACCTTTAACCTAAGTTATGATATATTAATAGTTAGTGATGGGGCCCTTGTATTTCACGTGTATTCATTGGACGATACCATTCTTTGAGTACCATAATTACTTTGCTGTCATATGTGGGCATCAATAATTCACAACTACATCTTTTTTAAGCTTAAATAAGTCTAAATATGTTTTTTGTGATACGTTTCTTATGTTAATTTGCCATAATTATAATCTTAGTAATCTGGTTCGTAATGCCGAGATATCAATGTTAATTTGACTGCGTCTAAGTTGGTTTCGTGAAACGTGAAGATAGCGATCACTGATCAATCTCATAAATCCTATATAAAAAAAACAAAACTAAGAGTAGAGTAAATACCGACTTCTTAAACACCAGAAGTGGGATTAGGTGCTTAGGATGAGTAAGCATCCCTTGTTGACGGGCCACATCCGCCGTGAGCCTTCTTGATCGGGAATAATTGGAAAAGCAATCCGTAACCAGTATAAGCTTGTAAAGCAACACATCAGGCAACATTCGATAATAACAGAATGTAGAATAACAACTACAGAATATGCAAAATCATGCCTTTAAAGTGAAATTGTTATAATCTCTGTAACATCAACTTTGTGTCTGTAGCTTGCTTCGGCTTAGAATTTGATTATACGCAGAATCAGCTTTAACGTATCGAATCAGTTGAGAGATGTTTACAAACACCATATTCATGTGATAATGTGGGTATTGCTATATATGTTTGGGAGCTGACGCTGGAAAATTTAAAGTCATCCCCTTTCTTATAAAGATGGATTGTTAGATTGCTGATAATGTCCATCTTTAATAAATAAGAAGATAGGAATTAAACAAATATGGAAAACTCTATATCGTCTTTTATGCCGGGGTATCGATGTTAATTTGGCTTAAGTCTAAATCTGCCTAATGATGCCAGATTATCAATCTTATTTTTTATCGGAATCTGTTTCATGTTGCTGGGGCATAACTGATTTTCAGAAGTCTTTCTCATTATTACAGTAAAAACAGGTTCAGGAAAAGAGGAATTGCCATGTCATCCGTTGTCTTCAGCATTGGTTACCCTATTCTGTTTATCTGCCAGGTAATAAGCGCATTTTCTATTAGTAATGTAACGCATAATATGAAAATCCATCCCCAATGGTTTCCAATAACAGATGAACGAAAGAAGAAATTTATGTCACCAAAAACGTGTGGTACATGCTAATGACTTGTAAACAATACTGAAATCTTATTTCAGGCTTGTTGTATTAATTATGGAAATCCTTTGGTGCAAATTCTTGTATGCAATGCCAATTATCATTTTGAATGATTGTATATATTGTAAATGGAAAGTGGAATTTCATGTCTTCACCATTGGTCAATTTTGCCTCTAGATTTCTGTCTCCCGTCAATTTCTACTTTCAGCGATTTAAATGAAAAATATCAGACTGTCTTCTATGGTCAAGGGTAAATCACGGGAGTATCATAATATTACACTGTTAGCAAAATGTCATGATAGTTCATCATCTCACATTTATGTTGTGTCAGATGAAAAAGTGAAGATAACGAACAGTGATCTATCTCATAAATCCTATATGGAATACAAATTAGAGAGTTTGGCAAACACTGACGCCTGGGCATACCAGAGGTGGGATCAGGTGTCTAGGAGGAGTAAGCATCTCCTGTTGACCAGTCACACCCACCTTGAGCCCTATATATTGATCAGGTAAACGGAATAATCCGAAGTTAATATTGGTGTGCCAAGAACAGCGTAACAATTCGTATGAAACACTTCAGACAGCATTTGACCCAAGGAAAGGTTGTATTGGCAAACTAGATTGTTATAACGACCATAGAATTTGTTGACTTGAAACGAAACTGTTGAAACCCTGTAACATCAACTCGACTTGTTTATCAGTATGATTTCACAGTAAAGTCAACATTTGCTATTCTGGAATGTCAAAGCTGTGATTAAAGTAAACGTTTCCTGATCCTGAGAAATGTTTAGTAGATAATTCGATATTGAGGGAACCCTTCATTAGTACGAGTGTGAGATTGAAAAATTCCACTGAGGGGACAAAATTCACAGTCTCTATAGGACCAAGTTTTGCCGAATCCTAAACGGTGAATCTTGTTTCTGAAGTGGAATTTTCCTATCCCACACAAGTACATAATGAAATATCATTATTCATTTATTTTTTATTTTGCTTTATTTATTTATTTTTGTTAATTTTCCACAGTCCACAGGAATTTATAGATAATTCAAAATCAACAAAATCCTCATTTTACTATCAACACGCCTACAACTATTTAAACACTCTGAAACAACTTATCCAATAACGATTTACACTGAAAGTAAGACTGAATGCCAATTATCGTCAAGAACTATATCAAATCGAAATTTGAAAGAAAATAGTACAATTGTGTGTGTGTGTTTAATGTAAATCATAAAAAAAATATGACGTGTGTGTGTGTGTGTGTGTGTGTGTGTGTGTGTGTGTGTGTGTTTAATGTAAATCATCAAAAGATAATTACGACGACATACTGAATTGTTAGAAAAGTAACGTTTTTTCCCTATAAACCTCGGTGTGAGTCTAAATTATCCATGCAAGATTTTCTGTCCAGCGCTGCTAAGGCGGCATTGATTTTTAGGCCATATTCTTTCTGTGATTTAAAAGCTCGTGCAGGGTGAAATAAAACGAATATTTTGCCTTCAAATTTCGATTTCATTTTGTTTCTTCCATGGAGACAGCCTTCGGTTTGTTTTGGGTATGCTCTTTCTGACTGTCTAAACAGATTTTGCATTAAATTGAAAATTTCACACAAGGATTTTGATACTTTTGAATTTCTTCAAAGGTCCTGCATTATGCACTATAATGTGAATAAAATATGAGAAAATTAATACCTCAGAGCTTACTCATGTTGGATAGGGAAATTGCACCTCTGGTAAAGCCTCGTCCAAGACTGCGAATTTTGTCCCCTCTGTGTCATTTCCAAATCTCGCTCTCGTACTAATTAAGTATTCTATTAGTCTCGCATGAGCAGTGTTGGTTTCACATCAGTGATTATGTGTTGTAGTAGATAATTTAATGTTATTGTTTACTGACTCCAACGGTTGATTTCAAGGCAAATTTTATTGATAATTTTTATGAACATATTAATTTTTTTTCCAGGCTGGGGCTTTGGTTAATGTTTACCAGGACGGCTCTGTTCTTCTCACACATGGAGGAATTGAAATAGGACAGGGTCTTCACACCAAGATGATTCAGGTAATGATCGGATCCATTTACAACGAATGTTCACTCCAAATAACGGTGAAGCTTGGCATCTTGACGTACGATGCAATATACCCAATGTTCACTCCAAATAACGGTGAAGCTTGACATCTTTACGTACGATGCAATATACCCAATGTTCACTCCAAATAACGGTGAAACTTGACATCTTAACGTACGATGTAATATACCCAATGTTTACTTCTAGGTGGCTGCAACTGTACTGGAGATTCCAATGGAGAAGATCTACATCAGTGAAACCAGCACGGCGACAGTTCCCAATACAACAGAAACCGGGGGGAGTTTCGTGGCAGATCTCAATGGTGGCGCCATCATGGCAAGTACTTTATATCTATATTCCATTCATAAACACTCGAACGTTTCGTGAAAGTGAAGATAATGACGAGTGATCAATCCCATAACTCCTATACAGAAAAAAATTAAGGGAAGGGGAAACATCGACCCCTGAACATATGTGAGATCAGGTGTCTAAGAAGAGTAAGCATCCCCTGTTGATCGTCATAACCATCTTGTACTCTCATGTACATTTCCAAGTCATATTCCATTCAGATACACTCACATAGTTCATAACCTTGATTACACTTTTAACTGCTTTAATTAACATTCACAATCATACCCCATTATTTAGACAAACTGAAATATTCACCATTATAGATAAATTATGGATAAATTTCTTGACTTTTTAGACTTACGATTTCACGAAAGTGATGGCCTATTCTTTGTAATTATTTCACGCATGAACAATCTGGCACTTAATATAAATAGTACACTAGTATTCCGGAGTGTGTCTGGACATTACAACAACTTCACGCTAAAGACCTGGTGACAGAACAAAACGGTAAAAAGGTAAAATTAAACAAACCATTTGTACAACTTCATTTTCCAGAACTGAACTGGTATTCAACCAGTGTATGCTTAATAGTCTCAGAAATGTATTTTGTCCATACATACTGAAACATTCCTTACTGATATTTCATTCATACAAATATTTTTTTTAGGAATCATACATCATTCACATATACTTCAACATTTCAAAAGCATAGTCGATTCACAAACATTGGTAACAAACTATTAATTTTATGTATATTAGGATTAAGATTAATCTCCATGAAATTTTCGTCCCGTATTGTTTATGCTCAGTTGCAAATGAGAAACAACATCGTACTTTTTAAGTGTACTTGGAATTCACCTAGATTTGATTTTGCCGATTCATAGTGAGAGCTAGATGACCAAAACCAAGATGATGGAGGCAAAATGTCCCCCAGTATGATATATATATATATATATATATATATACCAAAAAAGGGATTTTGCGGTCTCATCCGAAGGACCGCCCCATTTAGTCGCTTCCTACTACAAGCAAGGGGTACTGGGGATCTATTCTAACATCCCGGATCCCCACGGGGCACCAATCATTAGAAGAGTTAACTCCCAATGCATGAAATTTGTTTCGTGTGAAGATATTGCGCATGATATGATACTTCCTGTTTAACTTCCTGATTAATAAACACAGTTCATGTATGATCTTTATTATGGCTGATCCACTATTATAAATTTTTTGTCTGGTTCCTGGTTTGATTCTAGATCCCAGTGCCGCATTCTCTGCCCAAAGTTCAGTGCACTGCTTGCGTACCCGCCCTCTGGTGAGAGAATAGCCAGTGACACATTGTGTTTTTCCTTTACATGGGGCACGTTGCTTTTATAATTGGATTTATATTACAGATGTTGATACGATACGGTAAACATACAATGTATAAATTAAGTTTTACTTTTTTCATTCATACAGAATGCGTGTCAGATCTTAAAAGACAGGCTACAGCCTTTGAGAGATGCCATGCCGGATGCACCATGGGAAGAGCTGGTGAGATTGACAATCGTCACTTGCTTTGTTTATATGTCATCCAGGTCGTTGTTTACTTATCTCTTTATTTCTAGGTCAAAGCTGCATACTTCAGCAGAATAAGCCTCTCTGCCGCGGGATTCTTTAAGTAAGTCGATTAAAAACTATACAAAGAAATAAATGTACCGAAGATATATCCTATTCAATTCGCTATCATAATATCTCCTCCATTTTCGGATCTAGTTGAAATATTTTCAAAGGTATTATTATATCTGATAAAGTATTCAGAAGAGGTACAGATATTGTGTTCTGGGTTCGAAGCAGGCGCATGTGTACAAAGCAAACACAGACATTTTATGAGCAAAACATAAACTGTCAGTTGCCGAGTACAGTTTAAGCTGGTTCTATAACAAATTTATATGACTTTCTCATTCTTATTTGACCAAGAAACAATGAAACAATTTTTTGAGTAATGATATCTTCAGGTCTCGAGAGATTGGATATGATTTCCAAAAGCAGGGTGAAGGACAATACGGCCTGTACAATTCGTATGGTGCTGCCTGCACAGTGGTAGAAATAGACTGCCTTACAGGAGAACACCAGGTTTAATCATACATTCTACAGCCTCTTGCTTGTATTTATACTATTCTGATGTGGATTCAGTAAACTTCAAACTTCTTATTCAACCACACACACACACACACACACACACACACACACACACACACACACACATATATATATATATATATATATATATATATACCTCACACACACGAACTTCATATTTCGTCTAAGCTGAATTGAATATTCTTTTTAAGAATGTTATTCCAGTAAAACTGCACAGTTATAATAGTTATAGTATTTTATAGTGGTGCTATTTTTGTTACCTCTAACTTCCTGACGCATTTGGCAAAAGAAAAAAAGAAAAATATCCACTAAGAATAAGTTGCTGTCATTCCTATGATCTATCAATGTACCGAGTTTTTATTCTCAGATCCTGAGAGCTGACATTGTGTTTGATGTGGGAAAGAGTCTGAATCCCGCCATTGACATCGGACAAATCGAAGGAGGATTTGTTCAGGTAACAATAAACATGATCATCCACTCGTCGACAACAGGTTCTTGATTTATTGCAGGATTTAATCGTATCTGCAATGTTTGTCATAATAAAACTGAACCAGGAAAAAAGAAGTCGACAAAATGCTGTCTGTAAAAGACACATGCCAAACCGTTCTGTACAAAAATATCAGACAATATGATGCTCCAAACAGTATCGTGTTTTCTTATTATTCCATTTCTGCTTTTTGTTTGGTTATTTCATTCAGCGTGGTTTAAATTAAAGCAAACCTGAAAGATGGAATGAATATTAAAAGATTCTACTTCAAAGTTGAGAATTAGAAGCGATAAAAATACTGACTGAAAACCATTATTAACCATGGGAAGTGTGCTCATTGTAGAGTATTTTCAACTTTTTAAAACAAGGCATTTTTGGAACTAAAATGAATTCTTCATAACAATATCGTATTAAGAAGACTACTAGTGGATGCGTGGAATATCAGAGTGTTTGATCAATTTCGTTTGACTAGTAATTAATTCTCCACTAGTTGGAACAGTACATTGCATGTACAGAATTGTCTGTTTGTACACAAAAACGAAAAGATTATTGAAATGCTATTGAACAATACAGCAAGTTAAGAGAATTTTGCTTGCTGTTGTATGTATGTACGTCAGAGAAATGTTCAGTCTTATTGAAATGTCATCTGATATAGCATAGCTGATGTGCAAAAAATTTTAACCAATATATATCTCTTAAGGGGTTCTTTATTGTTCCAACACCAAGGAAATCTCACGTTCGACTGGTAGTATGAAAAAGACGATGGGTGTACATTCGTCGTCACGTGTTAGATCACGCGTCTTGAATAACGTCACAAAGCCTATCCTCCTGTCGATATTGTAGCAGAACATGGACGAGTCAATTCATCCACAATTAACAATTTGAAATGCGGATGCCATTAAGAGGACATTGAGGAAAACCCAAATGCGAAAACGGGCTTTACATATCATTGTTTTGATTTCGAAGACTTCAATACAGTCTAGTTTTGTTATCACTAATATTACCAAGTCTTTGCTGGTATAGGAAAGCAATAGCATTCATGGTATGCAAAATAATATCAAAACATAAAACACCAATGTTTGTACGTATCTATGTGCATAACACTATTGTTCATTAACTTTTATATTTATATGAAATAAAGTTACCATCTACTCTAACATACACGAGATGTAATATCAACGTTGAGTCCAGATAGTTGGGGGAGGTGCTGAATGACAAACTATTTGACAACGGTGAGTACTTACTTAAAAACCTTTTTACTATTATAATAATACGTTTATGATAAATAGGGCGCTGGTATGATGACGCTAGAACAAGTGATGTATGACAAGGATCGAGGGGAAGTGACGTTGTACGGGCCCGGAAACTATAA
Source organism: Ostrea denselamellosa (assembly GCA_024699665.1). NCBI lineage: Eukaryota > Metazoa > Mollusca > Bivalvia > Ostreida > Ostreidae > Ostrea > Ostrea denselamellosa. The sequence goes on along the minus strand of JAMZEH010000017.1, from coordinate 11,715,563 downwards.
GATTCCTGGGATCAGAAACATCCCTAAAGAGTTCAACGTCTCACTATTGAAGGAGGCCAAAGGAGAAAACAGACCGCTCTATTCTTCAAAGGTATACTTTTATACTAAACATTGCCTAAAAACGGGTACTCAAAAGAATGCGCACTGTTGCATCAGTTCAGTAGTTAATCTTAGGTCACCTGAATCACGTGGGTGACCTATTGCTTTTGGTTTGCTCCAAGGTCGTGTGTCGTCCGCCTTGCGTTAACAATTGAACATGTTTAAATTCTTGATAACTATCCTTCCATTTTTTTAAAAATTTGGTATGAAGCATCTTTGGGACAAATGGGACATGAATTATAAATGTCAGGACTCCTACACCCTCGGGCCTTGGGTGGGGAAAAACTGTCAAAAAGGATCACTTTTCAAAACTCTTCCCCAGCACAACCACTCATGTGGACGAAAATCTAATTATGTGGTCATGGAGAGCAGGAAGACCTAGGCCTCTACCAAACTTGTAAATTTTATGGCCCCGGGCAGGGTAGAGGTTCTGACTCCAGGGTGGGGTCAAACTTGTAAATTTTATGGCCCCGGGCAGGGTAGAGGTTCTGACTCCAGGGTGGGGTCAAACTTGTAAATTTTATGGCCCCGGGCAGGATAGAGGTTCTGACTCCAGGGTGGGGTCAAACTTGTAAATTTTATGGCCCCGGGAAGGGTAGAGGTTCTGACTCCAGGGTGGGGTCAAACTTGTAAATTTTATGGCCCCGGGCAGGGTAGAGGTTCTGACTCCAGGGTGGGGTCAAACTTGGCATATGTTTATGTGTAAACCATTTTTTTTTTAAAATAACGCCTTCTTTAATGTTATGTTGCTAAATTGAAACTGAATGGATTGCGATGTGTGTGTGTGTGTTTACTGCTACTGAATATAGTAATGTAGCTTAAATATGCAGAGCATGATAATGATTTTAAATATCGTAGCTCTTGAGATTAGTGATATTTTAATTAATACTCAGGTGATCGATAAAGCTGCCCTTGAGACTAGTGATATTTTAATCAATACTCAGGTGACCCATAAGGCTGCCCTTGAGACTAGTGATATTTTAATCAATACTCAGGTGACCCATAAGGCTGCCCTTGAGACTAGTGATATTTTAATCAATACTCAGGTGACCGATAAGACTTCTGAACCTATTGTTCTGTTTGTAACAAAAGAAAAATACTGATGTAGGAAGTTTTCAAATTCTTGTAACTTGCAATCAGAATAATCATGGCGATTTTTAAATAGTTACAGATTGAGAAAAATCAGTAAATAAACATCTCACATGCACCTGATCACTGAACTGAGCCCCCCCCCCAACTCCTTTGATCTGTATTTTCTCCAACAATATTAATGTTGGCAAATTTTAAACTTGAATTTCTTCATAAACCATTACCACATGTCAAATTTTATATTCATTTTACACTCTTTTTTAAGTATTTAAAAAGTCCACTTCTGTCCTACTCTATTAAAGTACAAGTTGTTTCTCACTGTGTATTTTTAGTAATTTTCTTTCGGTCCAATGAACATGTCTGTGTTCGTCTATGTATCAATATTTACAGCAGTGTTATCTACAAGATTAACTAGTTATGCAGAACATTATGAAATTTTGTATGAAAATCAAGGTGGTTTTAGAGCTAACTACTCTACATTAGACAATATATTTACTTTGCATAGTTTAATTGAACTATCACTCATGATGAAAAAGAAATTGTACTGCGCATTTATCGATTTCAAATCAGCTTTTGACAAGGTATGGAGAGTAGGTCTATGGCAAAAACTCATTCAAAATGGTATTTCCGGTAAATGCTTTAGAGTAATAGTGAACATGTATAATTATAGTAAATCGAGAATTTCACTAAATGACACGTTTTCAAATTATTTTCCATGCAATATAGGAGTACGTCAGGGCGAAAACGTGTCACCATTTTTATTTGCTCTCTTTTTGAATGATGTAGAAGCTTTTTTACTGGAAAACAATAATATTGGTGTTTCAACAATATCAAAAGAAATCGAAAAAGAAATTGGGATTTTAATAAGAATGTTGGTTATATTATATGCTGATGATACAGTATTATTGGCAGAATCGGAGCACGACCTGCAAAATCAGCTTAATTCCTTTTTTTTCACACTGCGAATTATGGAAACTAGAAGTTAATATTGAAAAAACAAAAGTAATGATATTCACAAAAGGTAAATTGTCAAAAAACACTGCCTTTTTTTACAATAATATTGAAATCGAAATAGTCATGCATTTTAAATACCTTGGTGTTATTTTTTCACATTCTGGTTCTTTCATGGAAGCCAAGAAATGTGCTTCTGAACGAGCTATTAAGGCAATGTTCGGTGTCTTAAAAAGGGGTAGAATATTAAATCTTTCTGTCGACGATCAGTTACATTTATTTGATAAAATTGTTGTGCCAATTTTGCTTTATGGTTGTGAAGTATGGGGTTTTGGAAACACTAATATCATAGAAAGAGTTCACTTAAAGTTTTGTAAAATGCTCTTAAATTTGAAAACAAGCACACCAAACTTTATGATTTACGGTGAATTAGGCAGATTACCTATGAGTATACTTATTAAAACGAGAATAATAGGTTACTGGTCTAAATTACTCATTGGAAAGCAGTCGAAGTATAGTTATATATTATACAAGCTCTTATATGTAAAATTTAATAATAATCATGAAACAAACTGGCTGAAGAATTTGAAGTCAATCCTCGATAACTCTGGATTTAGTAATATCTGGGTTCAAAATCAAGTTTACAATAAGAAATGGATAGTTAAAAGCGTAAAACTTAGACTGGAAGACCAATTTCAACAAACATGGGAAACTAACTGTAATATGTCTTCAAAGGGTATTATATATAGATTATTTATGAATAATCATTTTGAATGTCAATATTATGTGAATTCCTCGTTATGTAACTACAAGAAACGTATTCTCACAAGATTTCGGACAACGAACCATAGACTCCCAATTGAAACTGGTAGATGGGGTAAAATTGAAAAAGAAAATAGAAAATGTTATTTATGTTTATCAGATGTTGGAGATGAATATCATTATATTTTGTGATGCAACTATTTTAATGATGTAAGGAAATTATATGTACCACACTATTATATTTTGAGACCTAATGTACTTAAATTTCAGGAGCTATTCGCTACAAAAAAAATGTTATATTACTTAGCAAATTATGTAATTTTATTAAAATTATCAACGAGAGGGTCAACCCTCCAGATTAATTTAATATTGTGCGTGTAAATCTCTCTGCTAACGCTATTTGATTGTATGATACTTCACTTCTAATGTTCTCTACGTTGTAGTTCAACTAATGAGATAACAATAAACTGATAAAAAAAAAAATTTTAAAAAAAGTAAAACGGTCTCTCTTCACAGGGTATCGGCGAACCACCTCTACTGTTGGCCGTGGGCGTGCACCTAGCCCTCAGGGAAGCTGTCTATGCTGCACGTGAAGACCACGGTCTTACGGACAGCTACCGGTTAGCGTGCCCAGCGACATCCGAGAAGATCCGATTAGGCTGTGCGGGACCTATCGTCAAAAAGGTTGTCATCTTTTATTTGATAGGGATTTATAGTCGCGGATGTAAATTATTTGTCATTAATTTAGAGGTATTAAACCCTTTCACGAAAAGTAAAACTTTAAAAAAAAAAAAAACTAAAAAAAAACTACTGTTTTTCGATCAAATAGAGAGTTGCTTGTAAGTTTCTCTGATATTATTATGCGTATATGCATTTTTATAGATTCTAATAACAAGCTAAATATGAAAACTAGCATTAACAATTTTTGTGATGATAATGCTAGCGCCGATGTCAATTAATCATATGTAATGTAGCTAAAATGTCTCTCTATCAGTTGATTTTCAAACACAGAATGGAAATTCCACAGTGAACACTACTCTGGTGTAAATGCATGTTTTTTTTATTTTCAGGTTGATACTATCGTAGAAAACAACCAGACTGCTCAGTTCTAAAGACCTGGTGATAAACAGAAGACCAAACATTGTCAATTAGTACATGAAAATAGAAGTAGTGGTTATGGTATGTCAACGTATTATATAAACATGTAGCTGAATGACTTAATCAAGAGAGACCATACGTACAGAGACTAAGAAACATTTCTGTCTTTTTTCAGTATTGAACCCCTTTAATTTAGATTTATTTAGCCTGTATGCTTAATTTCATAACAGTTTATATCAGAGTTTAACAAACAGTTAAATTGTTTTATGAGTTTCTTATTAATTTTTACTGTAATACTATGGTTTGTTTGTTTGTTTGTTGGTTTTTTTTTCCTGATTTCGCACATGCTTCTTTTCTTTCTTTCCCCCCAATTTCCTATAACTGCCAAAGAACAATGTAAAGAGATTCAGAGATTCTCGCTAGTATATATATAGTGATGACGTCAGAGTTGGTTGTACCTCTTAAGGAACACTAAAGGGAAATAAAGTAGCATGCAAATATTGAGAAACCGTCATAATGTCCCAGCATGTCAGTTACAGTGGGTAGCTGTGCCCGTGGGTGTTGTGGAACAGTCATTTAGAGGATCTAATTCTATTCATCTTACATGTGAATGATTTGGTGCAGGATGTTGATATAAACATGTCCTGCAAAAATGTCCCGGGCTGATGTTTTCTTCTTCAAACTCCCTAGTTGTCCACGTGATTTACATGTGCATGATGCTGATGAAGATCACGTACAGAGTCAGAATGGTGATAACATGCTTTTGATTTTACTTCCTTGTGCTTATTCTGTCCTTCTTCTTTGACAATAAAATGTTTTTCATCTATTTGTTTGTCGTAACTTGTGTGATTTTCTTTTTACTTGTTTAACTGTCCTTTAAGGATTTTATCTAGTACTATTAAAAGGGCACACCAAATGAGGGATAATTAGAAATAGTACTTTCTAGATCTCGTGCTTATTTGCTGAATAAACTTTATTACGTAAAATTTGTCAAATTCATGTGTAAAAAAAAAAAAAATCAGCTTTTGATATTTAGTCCTAGGTACATGTAAACAGGTCGGAGAGAAAAACAATGATGTTATGTTTGTTTTTTTATTATTATTATTATTATTATTGTTATCATTATTACTGGAGTAATATTTAGATCCTCGATTATGTTTAAACCATTGTAATTTAGAAAATCGAACTATACAACGGAAAATACTTATGTGCATTACATGATAAAATTAATGAGCTTCAGTTATGGAGAACGGCAATTTTTAACACCTTCTCGTGTAAATCAGGAAAATCCCATGCGACAAATCAGCACTCGCCATTTCTTCTCAAAAATATTGTGCAATGGTAGATGTACCAGATTAAGTCAAAGTAATTCACTATGTATCCAGAGGGCAAAAATATCGTAATATGTCCCGCTTGACCCTTGACCTTGTGACCTCAAAATCTACAAGGGTCATCTACTCTTTGAGGGAAACCACTCGAACAAGTTTGATGTCTGTCAAGCAAAGGCCGACAGACAGGTGCAAACCAAAGGGCATAAAAACTGTAAAAGTACCTGAAATGGTACATAATATGCCTGTCACAAGCTTATGTAGGGCATTTTTCTGAAGTCGTAAATTGTAGAAAACTTCTTAAGGTACATCACACATACTTCCTTTAGTATTGTATGAATAACAGGTCCTAGGTACAAGATTGAACACTGTGAAAGGAGGTAAAAGGGCAAACCAATATACTCACTTCCTAGTATTTCCTCAAAACTGGCTGTTCAACAACCTATAATTTTCTAAAAATTGAAAAGAATCAAAATCCTTGCCACATGCACATCTTCAATATGCATATTAACTATTCACTAGCATCCCATCTTGTTTCTGCTGAAGAACCTTGGGGTTATATTACCAGTTCTGTTTCAAAGTTAGCATATTTTGATACACTGCAGTTCCTGGTTGTGGCAAGTATAAAAACATAAAGTCAACTCTGATGTTTTACAGAAGGTTGTATATATGGACATCACTAAGTTACATGTGTCATAGCAAAGATTGTTTTTAATTAATTTAATTGAAGATGGACTTTGGGACCCTGGCATTACTAGTTAATTCATCTAACCACTGATCTCTCTCTCTCTCTCTCTCTCTCTATATATATATATATATAATAAAAATATCAAAAAGCCAATTGAGTATATCCTCGACTAATTTCTTCAATTCTTCAGGGGTTTATTATATATTGCTTAGTTACACATGTACACAGGGATTGCAAAATGATATCATAAAGCGCCAATATATTGTTACGCTTAATATATTGTTGCGCTATAATATACAAGAACACTTATCGAGGAGATGAAAAAAGAGTTTTAAAAAAGAAGATGACACAAACGTTGGGTATGACCTTACACATCTCTGTTAAAATCCCTAACCTTCAGTGATAGATCATCAAGTAAAATGGAGATGTGGATACACGTACATTCTTTGCATTACAAATGGAAGACGCTAAACTATAGACAACTTGTACATTATTTATTTCTTAATTTTACCAAACATGTTCTAAATTGATGACATTTGCTGAAATTTTTAAATCGGTGCCAAGTCCTAAAATCAATATAAGTTAACCAAATTGTGGTTTCTTTTCTCAAACGTGAGTATAAACATGCAAGATGCGTGTAAATTGCACAGATTTACAGAGAATCAAATACTGGTTCACTGAAAAATCGTGCAAAATGTAGAAACGGTGATAAGTTGCCTGTGAACAAAACCAGAAAACTTCAGTTACAGTTGAAGTTTGTAATGTTTTAAGAGACTTTCTCAAAAACTAAACATGTTTAATTCTCCAATATGAAATCGTCAAGCCTTAAAAGTGAGCATTAACAAGCACCTGCCACAGAAACTGAAAACAAAAAGGAATATTGATTTACTGTATGCCTGGAAATTTTTCATCCTGTGTTATTTTTACATGGGTGCATTGAAAATTGATTTCATCCTGTCCCAAAACATTTATTTCTACTTCAGGGTGAAAATTCAATTCAAATTCATCCAGTCTTTTGAATTTTTCCATTCAGAATAAGAACAAAAATGGAAACAAGGTAATTTTAAATTGTTCCTCAGAAACTGTTTGAATTTGCATATTACAACACCCTGTAGAGAACCCTGCAGGTGAATACTGTCATATTACAACACTCTGTAGAGAACCCTGCAGGTGAATACCATAATATTACAACACCCTGTAGAGAACCCTACAGGTAATTACTATCATATTACAACACCCTGTAGAGAACCCTACAGGTGAATACCATAATATTACAACACCCTGTAGAGAACCCTACAGGTAATTACTATCATATTACAACACCCTGTAGAGAACCCTACAGGTGAATACCATAATATTACAACACCCTGTAGAGAACCCTACAGGTGAATACCATAATATTACAACACCCTGTAGAGAACCCTACAGGTGAATACCATAATATTACAACACCCTGTAGAGAACCCTACAGGTGAATACCATAATATTACAACACCCTGTAGAGAACCCTACAGGTAATTACTATCATATTACAACACCCTGTAGAGAACCCTACAGGTGAATACCATAATATTACAACACCCTGTAGAGAACCCTACAGGTAATTACTATCATATTACAACACCCTGTAGAGAACCCTACAGGTGAATACCATAATATTACAACACCCTGTAGAGAACCCTACAGGTGAATACCATAATATTACAACACCCTGTAGAGAACCCTACAGGTGAATACCATAATATTACAACACCCTGTAGAGAACCCTACAGGTAATTACTATCATATTACAACACCCTGTAGAGAAGCAGTGCAATATCAATAAATAAATGCCAATTTGTAAAAGATTCTGAGGTATATGACTGTACAATATTGTATATATTCTTGGATGTCTTTGCTGCACTCATTGTCATATCACAAAATGCTTGAAATATCCATCTTTCCAAACAAGTAATCAAACTTTTAAAAAGATTACAAGATTACATCATGTTTTAAAACAAAACAACAAAAAATATTGTAAAAAAAAAAAAAGTCTAAGCATGTTGAATCTAAATACAATTAGTACACATAGGTAAAGATAAGATTATTCCAATTTTGGTCTGAGAGGTCATAACAGCAAAAACTGTAGCTAATGTTGTAATCTTTCTGAATTACTACAGATAACCAGTATCTCTCTAATTACTACAGATAACCAGTATTTCTGAAGTTTCTTTCTTTATAGACTAAGTACATGGAGATGTATTATCTGGGGAAATAAATACTTATCATTTGCAAATCGGGTGTATACAAAAGTAAATGGACAACATTTGTGTTACACAATATATTAGTAATAAACTAGATGTATTTTGCAGTTTTAAAATATCACCTCTTTTTTGGGGGGAAGTTTTAACTAGATATTTACTCAGTTTGACAGTTAATGGTTTGTCTTCATCAATCATCAACCAATTAAATTCATTGATATCCTTATTTATTAAATACATAAATTCTTTTTGAGCTTGGAATAAACTTATATAGATAAATGCAACATACATTCAAGAACAGACATATGAAAAACAAAGTTCACTTAAGTCATGCTTTTTAAAAGAAATATCAATCATACATTTTCAAACACATGAGCTTTTTATCCACTTTGTTCTCAATCTATATATAAATATCTATTTATTTATAGATTGAGAACAAAATGGATACAAAATCCTTTGCTTCAAATTCCTACATAGGTTGGACAATCTAAACTACAAAATAATATTTGCCTACAGCTGTACTATAACAATCTACACTACAAAATAATAGCTGTACTATAACATTGTAACAAAGTTGAAATGGTTTTGACCATAAGACATGAATGTGATTTTTTAGAATTAGAAATACATAGAATTTGAAATATACTGTAAATTCCTAATCATAAGCGAGGAATTTATTATCACATAATTTAGTAATAAGCATCACTCGCAAAATAAAATTACTCACCTTTATTCTTAAGTTTCTTAAATACATGTAAAAACTCTTGATAAACGGAGCACTCGTGAATTCATGTTCTTGCCATTTGAGGTGCAAGTGTCATTTTGCAATATCAAGTGCTCATGTAAAATAAGGAGTCTAGAGTGTACAGGATATTGAATGAATATCTGTCAGTCTCTTCATGAAAGTGAACCTCACAGGGTCAGTCTGCTTTACCCTGCAATGACCTTGAGTGAACATATTTTCTGATATTCATTGAACAACCTGTAAATACAATGTATATTTAAATCACAATATTTTCATAAATGTATGTAATGTTTGACAATCCCATCTTTTTGTTGAAAAAATGAAAACAGTCAGTGACACTTTGTTCTATAACTGAGATCAACATGAATATACTGTAATAATATCTGTCTTGGAAGTATAACAATTCTATTCTGTCTGTGGACTAGATAATCACAAAACCTGAGGAAAGTCCAGAATTTCCAGGCAGCCAAAGACATCACAGCACGCTCGTTTATTCCTTTTTCTTGGAGTACTCCCCCCTGAAGCTGAGGAGAGCCTTGGTCTTTGACCCTGGCCTGTCTAAGTTGATGGCATGGCCACAGCGAGGAATTATGTCCATTCTCTGACAGTTGGGAAGTTTATCTTTAAGAATCTTGGCTCCAGATACATGGACAACCTGAATATGAAAATTGCTGAATTCATGGTCCATTATCCTTTTTTTTGAGAAAAGTCAACAAAACACTGAAACGTGAATTGATATAAGTTCATGTAAATAAAGTTTCCAGTTCAATAGCTACAGAGGTAGCCCAAAAAAAGTCCAGAAAACTGTCAATGCAAGCATGTACAGCGGATCACTGTGAGGTTCCTGCTTTTTGGTGGGGCCATAATAAGGATTGCCACATAATAAAGAGACGTTGTAAGACCATTAGCTGTATTGACTAACTTACAGAATATGTGAAGTACTACATAAAAATTGTGATTCTATGAGAAAACATAACACTGTGTCAGTTTTAGTGTAAATTTCAGTATGATATGTATCAATAAAGCCGAGATCTGATATATTTACAATTTATCTCCAGACTGTCTACTAGCCGAGATCTGATATATGTACAATTTATTGCCAGACTGTCTACTAGCCGAGATCTGATATATGTACAATCTGTTGCCAGACTGTCTAACTTCACTACGGATATTTTTCATTGCATTGGTATCTATCCCCTTGATTTCGGTCCAGTTACCCACTATGAAAATAAAACACCTTTAACATTTTAAAGTTTTCTTTATTTACATAATTAACTTTTAACTTTTTAAAGATTTCTTTATTTGCATAATTAATTTCTATCTCTTTAAAGTTTTTTTATTTACATAATTAATTTTTAACTTTTTAAAGTTTTATTTATTTGCATAATTAATATTGCATATCAGTCATTCAGTATGAAGGTAACATCACTTTGCTTTTCACAAAAAGTTTTCTTTATTCAATACATCTTACTTTCAAAATGAATTTTCAGCAGTCTATAAAAACAACTTTTAAAAGAATACACATTGCTTTTAATTTCAGCATTACAAATGAATTACACAGTCTGGTTATCAGTGCTGAGTCCAGAAAAATATCTACTTTTTCCAAAACCCAAGTCTTGTATTTTGTCAGTCTAAGTCATTTAACTTCAGAGTCTTTCTTGCATTCATTCAAAGGTAGCTATATGTATCCTTGAGTGTATAACTAATACTAATGATTTTAGATAAACTGGCAGTTTGCCAACTGATGTCACATTAGCAATTCGGTCATAAACCTGTGTCCATGGTAACAAGGAGTAGACACCTGTGTCCATGGTAACAAGGAGTAGACAAATGTGTCCATGGTAACAAGGAGTAGACACCTGTGTCCCTGGTAACAAGGAGTAGAAAACACAAATTCTCACCTGGTCTTCCTGGCCCCATACTATATGGGATGGTACAATTATTTTGGATGCTGTCCTCTCCAGTATTGTTGCATTTTGTTCTGATCCTAATCCCTTTAATACTGGTAAAGATGAAATTTAAGAAAAAGAATTCTTTTGAAATATTCCTGTTTTCAGTACACATTTACACCGATTTTAAAAGGATTCATAACAGGACAATGCCAGTATACAGACAGATCACAGACCAAATGAAAATGTTTACAATCTGAGAGTAAAAAATATAAATCTTTGCATTACCATTTCTTTTACAATAATTGACAAAACTTTATAGGAGAAATCTTGACTGATATAGACACACACATGTATCTATACAATGTACATATAAGGAAAAATGCAAAATCTTACATTTCAAATAAAACCCATGGTACTGCTTTCTCATATCAACAGCTCCACGGAGAATCTACAAACACAGAGGTACCGTTACTTCTATAAGGTGGGTAAAACAAATTTAAACAAGATGTATTTATGAAACACTGATGACGCCAGACTACAACAAAGTGGAACTGTAAGACACTGCAGATTTTTGGAAATTTTCCAAAACTTTATAGGAGAAATCTTGACTGATATAGACACACACATGTATCTATACAATGTACATATAAGGAAAATAATTTAAACAAGATGTATTTATGAAACACTGATGACGCCAGACTACAACAAAGTGGAACTGTAAGACATTGCAGATTTTTCGAAATTTTCCAAAAACTAGGTAAATGGTCAATGTCAAAGTCGCATGATTAACAAATCTGGTATTGTTAAAAAGGTCTTCTAACAAAAAAGCAAATGCTTAATATAAAAACAGTACCTCTTACGATCTGAAAGATATGGCTTATAATAAAATTTTCTAAGAAGACCAGAGAATTTGCTGTCAATGGAAAGGTGTTGCCACAAACAATACACATAACAAATATGAAAGGTCTACCACTTATGGTGTAAAAGATATGACCAAGGTTAAAGTTTTCATAAATTTAAAAAAAACTAGGTCAAAGGTTAATGTCAAGGTCACATGGTCAACATATCTGGTATAATTGGAAAGGATTTCTCACAAAAAATGCACATGCTAAATATAGCAGGACCTCTTACGATTTGAAAGATATGTCTTATATTCAAATTTTCTAAGAGTAGGTCAAAGGTCAATGTTAAGACCAGCAGGTCAAAGATTTTGGTGTCAGTGGAAAGGTCTTGCTACAAGAAATATACATATCAAATATGAAAGCTCATCCTCTTATAGTGTAAAAGATATGATCAAGGATAAAGTTTTTTGCCACAGACAGACACATGGAAAGACCAAAAATTTTATGCTCCCAAAACTTCGATTCTGGGGAAATTAAAATGCTCCTTTAGCCTATGATACTAATTCATTATATTTGTGTTGTTGTTTTGTTTTTTTTTCGAACGTATTACAAATAATGAATCAAATCAAAAGAAAATCTCATCTTAAATGTATGAAAATCATAAAGTTAATAGTCTCAGGATATAAGAATGCTGATGTAAATTCATGTACATGTTTCAAACCTTTGTAAAACAGATTGTGGCAGCCTAATTATTGCAACACATTTGTTTTAAGATCAGGTAGTCCTACGATCAATTCCCATCACTGTGTCAAATCTAAGAATTTCCTAAAAGGTAGTCACCATCCACCGAGTACTCAGCATCAGAAATAAATGTCAGGCGTCTTTTGAATATAAGCTTACAAACAGAGGTTCCCATGCCAGGGTAAGCAATATCACAGTAAAGATCTCCCCAGCTGACTGTTATGACCCTGAGTGCCGTGAATGTGTCAGTATTTGTATTACTTAACCTAGAGCTGGTGGCATTCATCCCACCTGGTTGAAAGAATCTTAAATTGCATATAAAACAACATATAAGACAATGCTTTTTAATTGTAACAATCAAATTCTATTTATAAATACCCCCCCCCCCCCCAAAAGAAAAATCAAATTCAATTTATGAATAATCCAAAATTTTACCTATTTGTTTTTACTATAAGGACACATGACTTCATAAAAAGTTGTACCTGTTTTGGAATAAAACTACTCTTGTGAAACTGGGCAAAATCTAGTAGATACTGCATTTCAACAGTGTTCTGAGGAAACAGAGGACAGTCTCGTAACACCTGATCTTCATCTTCTGAATTCACAGCTTTCTGTATCTCCATGGCAACAGATGTTTGCTCTGGTGTTCTCACTGTCAAAGTTTATAAACTGCATTTTGTAAAAACTGCTGGTACATGTGCATATCTAGTGTATTATGTTGAAAATATTATTGTACGCAATTCATGTACAATGTCAAGGATCACTTAGAGTGGAAACCCCTCTTTTGGGAACCATGGCCCTCTCCATCAAAATTAAAAGGGAATAGTCATGATTTTTCATTGATTAAAATTGACATATTTTTGTTGTACAAATAAAAAACTTTTTTATAAATAAGTGGATTGAAAGTATTTTTACACATGTTTTGTATTTACATGACATACATTTGTCAACTCTCTTGTCATAGCCAGAAAATCACATGCAGAGGTGAGAACACCAAAATTTTTTTTTAAAAGTACGTCAAAAGCATGCAACATTTCAACATATATTATTGGTAAATCAATTTAGTACACAAGCACAAAGAAGAAAGAACAGAATATTTTCATCGTAAATGCTTTTTTCACCGAATCTGTCAACTCTGGCACTATAATGATAGTTTTGTCATGTGACATACTCGTGCCTTGTTTTGAAAATGAAAAGTTTGGATGTCTCAGATATCAAATAAATTTGTGTCATTATTTTTTTTTTATTTAGGTTTGTTGTTATGTTTTACACAAATCCAATTATTATTTAAAAATCTAAATAATATTTTGTACCAAAATTGTATCCATGCCCCTTTAACACCTTTTAAACAATTATTAAGAAAACTACCATGTTTTATCCTTTTATCCTTTGACTTTAAGATTATTGAAATGTCCATCCACAAAAATTCATTGTCACAAAAATAATAATAATAATAAAAAAAAAGACAAAGTTTTTTCCACGTACTTGCTGGACACATCATGGTCACTCTGTCTACTACATGCGGATACTCTGCTGCATACAGTCCAGCAATGGTTCCTCCCATAGACAGCCCTACTATATGTATGGGATCATCCGACATTCTTAGGGCCTCAATAATCTACAACACCATGAACAGAAAGCCTATCAGAAAGGACGACAAAAAGATCATTTACATGAGAGATTCATTCAATATTCTCATCAGTATATATATTTTAAATTACCTTTATCTGTAATGAACAATGGCTAGAAATATGTGACCACGTGTTACCTACTTATATTTACATTTACCAGTATTTTATCAGTACCAATCTCAGATTCCAATTTCCTTGATTTTTGACCCCCCCCCCCCCCTCCATGTCGACAGGACACATCCTTATCCCATGATGTGAATCACATGTCTGTGTGTTAAATATAGCGGTTCCAGGTGTAAAGGGAAATCATTTAAAGCCCATATACTGCTCTCCTGTCTGTGACCTTTTGACCCCAAATTCATTAAAGGTAATTTCCAGACATGTCCAATCAGAAGTCTGTGTCTGAAGTGTTTTGACACAAAGGAAGCTCAGATAAAGATTTAAAACTCTTTTATCAGTCCTACTGTTATGACCAATCATCTTTTGACCACAGATCACAAGAGATGATATTCAATTGTTGTATGTACTCACCGTTAGCATAAGCTTCTGTAAGTATTTAAAAATAGCTATATCAAAACTTCTTTTAAAAGTGAATGGACAGACAAATAAGGTAATTTGTACATTATAGCCCCCATACTTTGTTTTTGTGAGCTATAATAAACCAAAACATCTGTTCAGTTATGACCTATACATCAATCTATAGCATGCTGGTTACCTGATGAACAATTTGGACCAGTCCTTTAAAGGATAAATCTGTGTCCTCCACCGGCTGTTCACTTTCTCCATTTCCTGGGAGATCCAAAGCAAGGACATGAGTATTAGAGGGGAGATTCTGTCAAAGACACACATCAAAAATATTTTCTTTGAATAAAGATTCAGTGAATTATACATTTTTTTTTTTAATTCAGTACAGTCTGTACATCTAAATCGTGCAGATTGTGGTGTTGATGATTGTGGTGTTGTTGATGATGATGATGGTGGTGGTGGTTTTGATGATGATGATGATGATACTGTTGATGATGACAGGTGTTGATGATAATGGTAGGTGTTGATGGTGGTGGTGATGATGATGATGGTGATGATTGGTAATTATGATGTTGGTAGTGTTGTTGATGGTGATGATGGTGTTGCTTATGATGATGGTAGTGATAACTGATGAGGATGATGATGATGATAAGAATGATGGTGGTGAGAATTACCCTAACTAGTGGTGCCCACATTGATTTGTCAGCTGAGAACCCATGAAGAAGTAAAATACTGGATCTGTCTTTCTGTTTACATCCTCTCTCCCCATAACACACCTTTTTTCCATTCACATTCACATACTTTATTTTCATTCCACTCCACAATACTGTCATCCTGAAATAAGAAATGTAAACAAACATGAGCAATACGATTAAAAGTTTTGAGATGCATGTTATGTACATGTGCTTTTTTTTCAAATACAGTGAATTTTATTCATTTTTCAAAATCTTATAACTCATTATTTACACCCAGATTTATTACAGACATCATACAAATATAATAACACTATACTCATCTAATGACATTACACTTGCCTTAAATAATACTGTACAATCAGGTTTGGCTTTATCAGGTATATGTAAACAGATGCCGCAGTGATGGAGGTCACGAAGACCAAAAGAGGATAAAACAAGGCATGTACAGAGACAATCTGCAATTAGAAAATGAGTCAGCATCAACCATTTACAATAACATACAAGTACAGTAAAGCTAGGGATGATCAATTTTGATTTGTTGTAAATGTAGTTTATTGTATATCCAAAAAATTCATAAAATGTTTTAAAATGACAGGGAATGAAAATAACTTTACTGTAAACATGAATCATTGATACATACAGTAAAACACTAACTGTAAACATGAATCCATCATAAGCAAGTTTACAGCTACAGTGTTTTACTGTATGTATCAATTACTCGCAATCTACAGATTCAATATCATCTTCTAGACCAATATGCTTTTAATTTGTAAGTGGAGTAATAGTGAAGTTATGAGTTCTCTATTTTTGCATTTGGCTGTCTATGTGTCGCTTCATCAACATGATTTTGAGCTCGTTTTTATGGCTTTTAAGTATTTGGCACAATATTGGGAAGATATTAATTTTGTGTAGTTGTTTTCCTATCGGTAAGACTATGAAAAATATGTTGACAGAGCTACCATTAGAGGGAGTGCAGCCACATGTACACAAATGAGCGGATCCAGAAAGTTTCCCCATTAAATTGATAAAATCCAATTTATTGTAAATTGCATTTTTAAGAGGTCTATTTGAAACTGAACTAACAAGTAGTATTTTGAAGCTGAAAGTGCATACATATAGGCAGAAATATTTATCTCCTTCCCAAGCAATAAGTGGTAGGTTTCAACTCCCCCATGTAGTAATGATGCGTTGAATCACAATACGCAATATATAAATATTTCAGCATTCACATAAAAGTAAGTAAATTTCAACATGTTTGATCCCCACCACCTCTTTTTCATTTTTGTAGTACATGTAATTTTTTTTATTTATTGTGAAATCCATTCCTCTATCTATATGGGGTTTCTATGAAGTATACCACACTGACAGCGACATTTTGCAGAAGCATAACAGTTAATAATCATCATTTTTTAGTTTATGAACAGCAAATCATGTGACTCAAATGTGTAATCATTGAATTGAGCTTGTTGCATCGTAAATGTGTTACACTGTTGAAACGAGCGATGTCTCATAACATGACTTTAGGCATTTAATCCGCCTATTCATTTCATGTAGAAAATTTTACACGGTCAATGTAAGCAGTGTATTGTGATGTCATACTGGCTGTGATGTGTTTTTTTCCCCTCTTTCAAATCAAGCAATTATCAACAATAAAACATACAAAGGTATGAGAGAGCTTGTCTGGAATTGGAAAACCTTTGTGGTACTTTCCAACCTACTTATTTGTTTGTGTATGGGTTGTACATGAAGTATACTGCAGTGACAGTGACATTTTTCCTGAAGCATTATGGGTAATAATCATCATTTTTTTTCCAGCTGATGAAGAGCAAATCATGCAACTCAAGTGTGTAATCAATAGAGCGAGCTTTGCTTCCTATTAAAATCCTAATTGAATGGGGTTTGCTCCTGGATTGTAAAATTCAATAAGATAATCAACACCCATCCATGTGCGACTATGCTCCGGTTGGAACCATGTACATTATAGAAGAAGAAATGCACCATTTGCTTTCTAAACTTAATATTACATTACAAGCCGCGAGCAAGCTCCTGTGTCTAATTAAAGCCGAATCACGAGAAGAGGTAGCAAGAGGAATTATTGTTTTTAAAAATAAAATAGATTCATCCTTACCATTTTCTATTGTCTAGACTAAAATTATTTACTTTGGGGGGACGGAAATTCATGCAGGAAATGCTTGGGTGGAAGGTAAGTGAGAAAACCACATGGTATGTATCATTTCCGATCATCATTAATAACAAACAGTGCACCCTACCACCACTATTTTATCTTTGTAAACACTTATTTTATGCATCAAATAAAAAAGTGTTTTTGGTGATTTTCTCCCTCTTTTTTTTCTTCTTTTTTCCCCCGTGTATAGTAAGATGAAACAAGAGTCCTCTTTCTCTACTCCTTGAACGAGTTATCTATTGTTTGCATTAGTCTGTCTGTGTGTCACTTCATCAACACGATTTTGAGCTCGTTTTAACGGTTTTAAGTATTTGGCACAGTATAGGGAAGATATTAATTCTTTTTAGGTGTTTTCCTATCGGTGAGACTCATTGTTGTAGTACATGTAATTATTATTATTTTTTTTTTTTTTGTGAAATTCATTCACAGGCCTAGAATTAATTAAGTTTATCACTTGATCATGGATGTCAGGTGTTTTCATGGATATTATATGACATGTGCATGTACAATAATGAATTTTTCTTTCACAGTATAAGTGGCTTGGTTGATTTTCATCAACATGTGCATGCATGCTAAATTCGCCCTTCAACTCCTAATTAAAATCTACCAATACTTCAGTTGTATTTTGTCGTCAAAATGTAGACCATGGAATCGCACAGCTATTGTCTTGCTCAGTATTACAATTTGTCATACATTAGACCTAATTCAGTGTAGATCTTTGAAGGATTGATGGTATGTTAAGCAAGACAAATAAATAAAGGCAAGGATATTCAGGATTACATTGTTTTGATACATTCCTCTGAGGACAACTTAGTATCGCAATTCAATCTAATCATGGTTTAATTTGAAATTTCTCTTGACGTTTTTCTCTGCTTTTATATTGTGGCATTTGTATGTGTAGAAGAGAGTCAGAGTGGAGGCCACATTGAGAAGTGGTGACATCAGATGGTGTCACTGAATTACCACTTTCCAATATGGCTTCTCCCCTGAATCCCCCACACATGTCACATTATGAAAACGAGAGTAAGAGTCATATGAATCTTGGATTAATTTCGGCTGAGATTCAGATGGATGTGTAGACTGATGTCTTTCAGTCCAAATATCCAGTTAAGCCAATCGTAGCTGATATTAAACTGAGTCAAAAAAAAATTTCCTCTATAAGCATAGCATGGAATATGATAACATAAACTATATTTCAAATATTTAAAAATTTAAGATGTTGCAAGACCATAATTTCATCATAACAGATGTAACAAAATGGTTTATGTAACAGACTGAGGATACTAATATTTTAGGTTGCAGTTATTTAATGTGTAGTTTCACCGAAATTTCCTCTGTCAATGCGTAGTTCCACACTGAAATTTTCCCTGTTCACATGTGTCAGAGCTCCATAATCTGGTTATTAGCATTCCATTATTAAAGCACAGTACTTGTAGATATAATACCATTCATTTTTCAGACAGAAATGTCTCTGTATGATGGTTTAGACATTGATAAAGACGATGGTGGCAGCACAAAACCAGTTGTTGGTATGTAAAATTGTACACAGTGATTATTTAATGGATTCCCATGCTCAAGCTTATTCTCCTGAAAATCTCCAGGAAATTTTTCCATGCAGCAACATTTCCTAAAGAATGTACAATATACATTACTTAAAAAATTATCAGATGTATAGGTGAATATCAATTAAATACAACAGATTTCTCTTTTGAACTTTACAAAATGTTAAAAAGAAATTTTATACGTGAACATGTCTAATGGTAAATTTGATTGCATGTTCGAAATCTCAAATATTTATGTCGGTATACAACCTGAGAAGATAATTGCTGTTATCAATGAAAGAGATATTCTGATATGCAAAACAAACTACATGTATTTAATTCATATGTCCATCATAGACGTTTACTGATACAAATGTACAAACATGTACATCACCTTTTTATCCAAATGTTAGGGTACAATGTATATACAGTGTACATGTATTTGGTATGCTAAGACCATACATTAAAGACAAGAAATGTGCAAGTACTGTAGATTCTTTGTTTTAAGCAATACTTACTATCGAAAAATGACTTACACACATCATATCGCAAGATCATAAATTTGCAAGTGCTCTGTTGATCAAGAGTTTTTACATAAATGTATTTTAGCAGAATAAAAATAAAAGCAAATAATTTTATTTTGCAAGTGATGCTTCTCGCCACATTACGTGATAATCAATTGCTTGCATATAATTAGGAATTTACAGTATTTGAAATGCCATGAACATACATTAAAGACAAGAAATGTTTTGTTTTGCTGTTGTCATCATCAAAACACACTGTGAGTATAATTATTCCAATACTAGTTTTCTTTGGTGGATAACTCAATATTCATTGAATGCACATTTACTGTTAAATTTTCAGCTGGCTGGTCATCAAGCTATAAACTTCTTCAGTCACAACTCCAGGCCAAGAAAGCTTCCTCTTCACAAAGCAGGGTGAATTCGCTCTCTCTCTCTCTCTCTCTCTCTCTCTCTCTCTCTCTCTCTCTCTCTCTCTCTCTCTCTCTCTCTCTCTCTCTCTCTTCTAAATTTTCTGAAATCAATGATGAGTCTGTGAACAACATTACATAAATAAAATAATTTTAAATGAAAATATTCTAGTCAAAGTATAAACAATACTTTTTTTTTTCCTTTTTGCATGTAAATATTTATCGAGGCTTCATTAATGCATTGCTAATTATTTATTCTATGTTTCCCAGAAAAGCAGACATGGAGGGGCAACTTTGGCTCCAGTTATGGACCTCAAGAAATCCAATGATTCAGAGATCTACTTTAATCAAATTACAGGAAGGGTAAGATAATGACAATGATAAATGCAATGAAAAATCTAACACGTTCAGTTTATGAAGATATACAGCTTAAGACTTTAATAAAAATTGGAGCCAAAACTAGTACACCACATAGTGAAGCTCATTTTCGTAAGACTTGCTTACATGTAGTGTCTATAAAATTATACAATTAAAGCATCATTCTGTATACCATTGCATGAACCCAGATCATACCTCGAGATTCATTCAGACAATGTCTACTTACAGGACATACCTTAGAGAATCAAAATTTGCTTACAAAATATTGGATCATGAACAGAATTTAATATCTGACTAGAAAGGTTGAAACCAGTGACTCTTCATCCGATGTTACTTTTGCTTATTTTCAGTACTTCAGATGATACAAGAACATATGTACCACGCCTCTATATAATGTCATGAATGGGGACCATAGGATACATATATGATAATGTTGTAGTGTTAAAACTTTAAACTTTTGTCTTGATTGCCAAAATAAAATTGTCGTAGACTGGAATTCATGATCTACAGATTTAATGCCCTAATTAATCCCTTGACCCTAGCACACATCTTCAGAAATTAAAAACGATGAAAAATTTATTTCTGATTGTGTAAAAATCGACCTTTAAGTTTTTAATTGCTGCAAGTATGAGATGATCAAAGTTATGTCTAAAGGAACTAATGATGAGCATCACTGCAGGGTGGATGTGTCAATTTCAGTCCTGTCACATCAAGCAATAATTTGAATCTCGTCACCATTTTGCAGTGGTATACAGAAAACAAAGAGATCGTCCGCACAAAATAGCAAGAAGGGCCTGGGTAAAAGAAAATATATAAAGAAATGGCATATTAATTCTGTTGAGACACATTATCAGTAAACTACGTCTCTTGCTAGAGAAAAAAGCAACACAAATCCAGATATACAGGTCATGCACTAGCCTAATAAAAGGGAAAAATGCATCATACTTTATGATGACAGTGTACATTACTTACCGGTAAATACACTTCTCAGGTGATTAAAAATAAATTGGTTTATTTTGATTTTTGATACAATACATGGATTCCAATTGAGATAGAACTTGTAATTCGAAAATATACAGACATATTGTGATCTGTAGTATTTACAAATTTACAGTTTTGTTTTCTCAATAGAAATTATGTTTTATTTTTATAAGATTGAGAGAAGTCCCAGAGTACCAGCCAATGTTGGTAGTTCCCCCTTCATTCCGGCAGATCCTGTTCCTTCTCTGACGGGGGTTTCTGATGAGTATGAGCCCCTCAGACCCAATGATTACGAGGACTTTGTTAAAAAGAGGAAGGAACAGCGACAGAAAGAGAGAGAGGAGGACATGAGAAGGAGAGATCCAGACGAGGACCGACATTCAAGGTAAACAGGAAAATTGAAACAGCGGGGTGTTCATGTACGATTCACTGTAAACTGAATGAAAGTGTTCAATGGACCAAATAAAAATATCTAGTCATGTTGGATATGTTGTGGGAAAGATGAGTTACCATATAAGAATTCATTATGGAAAATAGAGTACATACATTTTTGTTCAATTTCAGTTCATTATTGGGACATTTATACATACATGTATGTAACAGAAAATGAAAATTTACAAGCTTTGATTCTATTACTTCTGAGGTTGAAGATTGGAGGGCCTATTTTACATATGTTTTGGTTCACCTGTCCTTCAGTTTTTTCATCCTTCTGTCTGTCAAAAACTTTGAAAAGGGGTTAGACTTCGACTTTCAGGTTTGCATCATGGGTTTGTATAATGAAAAGTTTGCCCATGATTGTCTTAGGGGTCATAGGAGAAAGAGTGTTATCTCTTAGTTTGCCAGTTTACTTTCGGAAGGTCGGTGGTCTTTTCCCAGGTACATTGTATCTGGGTTCTCTCCTCCACCAATAAAAACTGGACGCCACCAGGTAACTGAAAAATTGTTGAGTGTGGCGGAAGACAACAATCAATCAAATAGAAATTAAGGTAATCCATAATAGAACTTGTTCCTTCTCAGATACAAAGACACCTTATTTTTACTGCTACTCCCTCTAAGTAAAATTAACACTGGTGATGATGGCATCAGTCCTATCTCACACTTTCATTTTCCAAATTTTTGCAAACATTGTAGGAAACGTAGAGATCGAGATCGGGATAGAGATCGCGACAGAGATAGAGATAGTCATGACAAGAGGGGAGGAGGAGAAATGGAAAGAGCACAGCGAAGGCGAGATGAGGAAGAGGAAGATGATTATGAGAAACCTCGTAAACCAAGTAAGTGATAGTTAACATGGCCAGCTATAGTTATATTTTCCCTAATATTTTCACTTTTATATTTTCACCACTTTGTCAATGCACAAGAAAATTATATACATTCTGAAGCTTCTGTTTCTTTCAAAAATAATATAAATGATCCTGATTGGTGGAATGTTGTATCATATGTCAGGCTCTCTTTGACTTTTTAGCAGGTGGTGGAGCAGCCATAGCCCCGCCCACATCCCTGATAGAGGAAGATCTGACCACCAATGGTGAGTAATTTTTCAGGTGGTGCATGCATTATGATCTTGCAAAGTATTTCATGATTCACATAGGTATATTCATATATCTACACATAAATATTGTTACATATGTATATGTAGAGGATCTTGAACAAGTGCTTATGTTCTATGAAATTTATGAAATGAATTGCGAGATTTAATATTTCCTGAACCTTGGCGAGGGAAAACTTCATAAATTTCATATGCCATAAGCACGAGTGTAAGATTCTATATATCACACAACTATCAATAAATGCATATTTTAGTTTCTTTCCATTTCACGTTTCTGTATAAGGAAGTGATTTTCTAGCCCCTTTGCATCGTCTGAAAATATCTTGAGCAGAAGAAATAAAATCTAATGATAAACACGTCAACATGATAGCTAAATTGAAAATTCCAATCTTAAGATTTTTATTTTTAGCTATTTCATTATATAACAACAACAAATGAAACACAAATAAATATGATAGACCTGAAAAACGTTTGTAGTAACATTTTTGTTTCTGTCAGCACGTACTGACCTCACATGACCCTACATAATTTGCATTGTTATTAATCTGTGCTACGAATTTATATCGTTTTTCCGAACCTGCATAATATACCTGGAAACAGTTCTGTTGTGTAATAAATAAAGTTATGTTTGCATAAGAGTTCATAGCAGTCTTAATGCTTTATATAAAATATTACAAATGCAGCATGTATCTAAAGTTACATCAAATATCCATTCTCATTCACCTTGTAGTAAGTGACAGTGTGGCAAAAATTCCATCATCAAAGAAATTGCCTAAATGGTCTGCCACACTAATCACATGCTGCTAAGAGATTTAGTTTTGCAGGTTGCAAGTTCAACTTCGGGTAGGGGCAGAATTGGGTATCCAAAATATAGCGAATTTTTCTGTGCTTTAATATTTAGATGAGATATTTCTTCACTTAGGACAGTTCTGTTTGTTTATTAGTTCATATTGCAGTCTTCATGCTTTGTAGAACGGGAAACTGAGTAATATCAGAATACATTCTATAAGAAATGAATATACATCTGATGATCAATTGTGGAAAAAATATAATCCAACATCAAAAGCTGTTTTCTGTTAACAATCAATTTTTTGTGATTATTGATACAACACTAGTGGACACATATAACAAATGTTTGAGTTACTACAAGAGCAATCAATTGTAAACATGTTATATTGGGTGGTATAATGTTTTTAGAACTTTTGGCGGGAGAGACCTTCTACTACACCAAGTAGAGTAAAACTCAGTTACAGTGAATATGCTTATAAGGAATTCTTGCACACCTCAAAAAGATTTCCATTCCCTGTAAATTTAAGACATATTATGAACTTGTTATAATGAATTACGTTTACAGTGAATCAAAATTGTTAATCCCCAGCATTTTGCTTTAGGCATGTTTTACTGTACATCACAGCATCTCTATTGTTATGGATTAACTTATGTATAATTGCAAAAAACATTAAATCATATCCATGCTAAAGAAAGAAAAAAACTTAATTTCCATGAAATGTTATACACATCAAATAGGATTGATTTACAGTAACTGAAATATACTTTTGATATTGATCTACATGTAAGCAATGAAATCAGAATGGAGGCATTTGTAAGTGTTAAATGTGCTTAGTATTTTACATCCCACACACAGATGTAGTGTATGTAATGTTTATACTGTCCTCCACAGATCAAGGTGCATCACCTATAATGCCGAACAGATCCAACTCTCCACCAATGGGCTACACCATAGGACTAGGGTAAGCTTTCTCTCTCTCTCTCTCTCTCTCTCTCTCTCTCTCTCTCTCTCTCTCTCTCTCTCTCTCTCTCTCTCTCTCTCTTTCTCTCTCTCTCTCTTATTCAGTGAGGGAAAAAGTTTTAACAACTCACCAAAATAGTGTTATATTTTTTCCTTTTGTTATACCAGAGGATCTGTAGTGTTATATTTTCTCATTTTGTTACACCAGAGGATCTGTAGCCTCCAAAATCATGGCAAAGTATGGTTACAAGGAGGGACAGGGACTGGGGAAATCTGAGCAGGGAATGAGTACTGCTTTGTTTGTGGAAAAGACAAGCAAAAGAGGTGGAAAAATCATCCACGAAAAGGATCTACCCAAAAGTAAGTACATACACTGAAAAATCATCCACGAAAAGGATCTACCTAAAAGTAAGTATATTCACTGAAAAATCATCCACGAAAAGGATCTACCCAAAAGTAAGTACATACACTACAAAATCTGAAAAATCATCCACGAAAAGGATCTACCCAAAAGTAAGTATTCTGAAAAATCATCCTCGAAAAGGACCTACCCAAAAGTAAGTATCTACACTACAAAATCTGAAAAATCATCCACGAAAAGGATGCACCCAAAAGTAAGTGTATATACTCCAAAATCTGTATTGATCATCCATGAAGGGAGTCTAGTGAATGGTACTGCTTAGAAAGAAAAAAAATATCTAGAGGAAGTAATCAACCACTAATCTTGAATATGTATTGTGGTTTGTGAATTCATTATATTGAAAATACATGTTTATAGATCAAATGATTTTAAAATCTCCCTGCATTGTTTCTTTTCATATATTCTATAGTAGTGGAACCACCCAAGGAAGCTGTTTCAAATACAAATTTAATGAAGAATCCATCAAAGGTTGTTTTATTAAGGGTAAGTTCTGAAACTGAAGCAAGTAATCATATGAAGCATGACAGTACAATATATACCTGTACATACAAGTACATGTGTTGTTTTGATCCAATACCAAATCCTTCCTTGTATTTAAAGACTGTCTTGAACATTATCTTTTACAGTTTTTGTACACCTACATACGATGTGGGCGTATTATGTTATGTCACTGTCATCCTTCTGTCCCCTTAACTTTGTCTACCATGGGGGATTTTAATGACAATTTGTACAAAGATTACAGTGTGTAGTTGTGCATATTACAAGAAGAACACTGTCCAATCTTTTTAAAGGAGTTATGGCCTTTGGACATAGTTTTTTTTCCTGTGCAAAATACTTTTTTTTGGCAAGTTCTTCTAAACCCTTGGGGGGGGGGGGAGGTCACAACGACGTAGATGTGCATATTACAAGGGGAATGCTGTCCAATTTTTTTTCCAAGGCTGTATTGCCTTTGGACATAGTTTTTTCTATACGCAAAATACTTTCCCCTGTACGCAAAATACTTTCACCGTCATAACTCCTCCTAAACCCTTTAGTGGAGGGGGGATTTTAATGAAACTTGGTACAAAGAAAGATCGCAATTTGTTGATGTAAATATCACAAGGAGAATGCTGTCCCAAAAATTATAAAGTTATAGGCCTTGTACTTGAGTTTTTGGGTCAATAACATATGCAGGTGTATCATGTCCTACTTTAGCAGTGCTCTGTTTTTGAATGTACCCCATACTCCCTTAGCCAGTATATGTAATACTTTATTTATGACCCCAGTGTTGTGTAATAATCAAATACTGATAAATGAGAATGGTAACAGGTATTAGACCAGCAAGCTAATGAGAATGGTAACATGTATTAGACCAGCAAGCTAATGAGAATGGTAACATGTATTAGACCAGCAAGCTAATGAGAATGGTAACATGTATTAGACCAGCAAGCTAATGAGAATGGTAACATGTATTAGACCAGCAAGCTAATGTCTGCATCATTGAAGTAATGAGGGGGGCTTATTTCAGAACATGGTTGGACCAGGAGAAGTGGACAAGGACTTAGAACCAGAAACAGCTGAGGAGTGTACAAAATACGGGAGAGTCATCAAGTGCATTATATTTGAGGTATGTTTGTTGAACCTTGCTGTCTGTAAGTATGATATCTACAAGGATGATTGCCTGTGATTTGAATGAAAATTACAAGCATACTTTATCCAAAATGAGATTTAAAACTTTTGAGATAGGTCAAAGGTTTCTTAGTGTATACCTATTTATGACTGGAATTCATTGCCTTATTTTAGATTCCAAATGGAGATGAGGAAGAGGCTGTACGGATATTTGTGGAGTTTGATCGAATTGATTCGGCTATCAAAGGTACAGTGTGTGCTGATTTCAAATTTAGCACCATAAATCTTTTTATATCTACATATCACATGTACTTGTATTTTGAATACATTGTAATAAAATTCTGCATATAAACACAAAATTAATCTCTCCTACTAATCAGATTTAAAAATTATGTAATTATGTTCTTTTACAGCAATCATTGATCTGAATGGCAGATACTTCGGCGGCCGAATTGTGAAAGCTTGTTTTTACAATCTTGACAAATTCAGAAGACTGGATTTAGGTGGTGAAATTGACCCTTGACCTTTGTATCATTGTGTCACTTTCCGGGAATTCATTGAAATGACTTATGGGGAATAACATGTACATTGACTGTTTGTGAAGATGTGGTTGTTTTTGTCCTGTATAGATTCTAGGACATGGAGGACACATTGAATATGTCTGGACAAACTGTCACAGTTCATAGAGAGATATGTACAATACACATCTTTTTCAATTACAATTTCACTTGTTGAAATATTACACGTGACTTGTGTATATATGTATACTGTAAACACACGTACATAGTGTAAATCTGAAGTAAAACCAGGCAATCCTTTATTCTAAGGAAATATGTTATAATGTTCATTTGCTTGTCATAAGAATTTTTAAGAACTGTTAGTATTTTCATGATTTATATGACAGTTCATTAAATCAGTGTTATAAGTGTGCATGTCCATGTATGTATATTGATTCAATTTGATTGTATGAAATGCAGTATTGCCCAAGTCAGAATAAACAAATATTTCAATTTAGTTTGCATTGCATATATAGGTGTACGTTGGCATTTGATTTGAAGTTATGCAATCGTCAGTAAAATTCAATGCGACAAAATAAACCTGTCAAGCGACTTTATTATTTCAGTAATTAATACTGTGTCTCGGTTGTCATAGCTGTGAGTAAGTGTTAGCCATATCATACTATCACAAGATAATTTTGATGTTAAGCATCAAATTGGCTGCTGAAATTTAAACATTTTAAGTTATTTCCAAAGAAGCACATGGAAATCGTAATGTGAAATATTTTATTTGAAAATGGATACAAAATTAAGAGAATCAATTAATTTGAACATATAACGTACTCACCTTTAAAAAAGCTTTAAATTAATACTATCATTTATATTTACAAGAGCACTTGAGAAAAAATTGAACGTATGGCATATCTTTTTTTTTCAGTATTGGATTCGTCCGATTACACTTGCAGGAGAACTCAAAATAAATCATTTTAAAGTCAGCAGGTGTACCACAAAAGATCTTAAACTTACAAGTTCTGTAGAATATATATATCGAGAAAATTCAAATAGAGCATACCAGTATATAAAAAAAATGGACATTACCCAAGCTTGTCTATGAAGAAGATGCTATACACAGGGATACAACAGCATTATCAAACATGACTAGAGAAATTTAAAAACTGAAACATTAATTTGTAGAATGTGTACTTCAGAATTCTATTTCATGAAGTGCCATCATGGTGACATTGCAAATGAAGCATCATGAATATTTTAGATTTTGAGTTTCAATAGACTGTAGCAAACATGCTTCAGAAGTGTGGTTAGTTTATAACAGAATATACCTCGGATCTATATCACGTTAAACTATCAATCATTCTATCGAAACAATAAACAAATTATTTCTCATTTCTCCATGTGCATTTTCTAGCGAAACCACAAATGAGTGACCTCTTGTAATTACGGTTCCATGCAGGTACCCCAGCACTCATTTTGGGGGGGGGGGGGGGGGGGGGGGGGTTAAAAAGTAATTGGCAACTGAGGATTTGAGCATTTCAATATTATTTAGGAAAGGTGTCAGATAGTGGAAATATCAATAGACTACCTGTTAAGTTCCAACCTATGAATAAAGGTCGCTTCGTCAAGCTCGGTGCCATCGGAATACCGCTCGGTCTTTTACGTCTAGTTGGGAAGTCGGTTTTTCTCTACTTGTTGGAAAAGGTCAATGTACAATGTACAGCCGATTAGCTCTCTTGGAAACGTATACTTTGTGTATGCGCAAGCTGAACCCGACCCCCCTTTCCCCTCCCCAAATAACTTCCGGTTTAACCTCGCTTATATATTTTCTGTGCATACCTCAGGGTCCAAGCAAAAAATATAAATGAATAAAACAGAATAAATAATAACGATTAAAAAAGACAGAAAAGGTACAATTCATATCATATCTATGGATTCAACTCTTTTGGCAAAGGGAAAAATACAGGTTGCCTAGCATTAGATGTGACAATGGTATTAGCACACTAATATGCCTCGCTGCTATACGTCCCTAAGCAACATTTTTAGGCCAATCGTAGTGGCACCTCACTGAAAGCTGATGACATAAGTGAAAAATTACCGAATGGGACATAAAACATAACTAAGGGTTTTACATATGATTTCCTTGCATCGATTTCTCCCAGCATCAAAGCAAAGAACATGTATAATTAAGAGTGACATCTAACATATAAGCCTTGAATACATTTTTTTTTCCATATTAAACTAGGGGTTAAACACGACAATAATAGCAATTCTAGTTGTTTAGGACTAAGGAAGTATTGAAAAGACGGCCAATAATGAGAAAACAGTTCACCGTCTCGGGTATATTCTGATACCAACGCCATTATCTCAAACATCAACAGGCCTACAATTTAAATATTAGTATTTCTGCGGAATTATACTGGTGTCTTGAGGTGAAAGTATATCCTTGTACTTAACAAAGCAGGCCGTTTTATGATCCAAAAAATTTAATTTGGAATCTCTTCATACAGGTATCTTAGGCTCTGGGGCCTTTTTAATATGCCCAGAAACACTTGTATAAAAGGATATTAATGACATTGTATAAACCTGTTTTATTCTACGGGCCGTGATAAAGAATTTTTTTTTTCTGATGAACTTTAAATCACGACAAATTTTGTCAAAGTTTATTTGGAATGCTTATAGAATTCGAAGACTGAAACTTTATGTTGTATGATAATGATTATGTTGAGGGATCTAACTATTTGAGCGAGCGCAGCTGTATTCAGAAATCCCTCCTAGGAAGTGGGATTCACTCTATTTCCTAGGAGAGCGGGGTGTTTCAATTGAAAGTATGAACTACACGGTGTATGGGCACAAGGGCACTTTTCGTTGAAACGGACACTATCAGAGAAATCAACATGTAGACGCTACCACAGAAATCAACACGTAGTCGCTATCAACGGACACTATCAGAGAAATCAACATGCAGATGCTTTCAGAGAAATCAACATGTAGATGCTTTCAGAGAAATCAACACGTAGACGCTTTCAGAGAAATCAACGGATACTTCCAGAGAAATCAACGGACACTTTCAAAGAAATCAACACGTAGACGCTATCACAGAAATCAACACGTAGACGTTATCACAGAAATCAACGGACACTTTCAGAGAAATCAACATGTAGACGCTTTCAGAGAAATCAACGGATATTTTCAAAGTGAAATCAACGGAAAATTTAAGAGAAATTAAGGGTCCTCTGTCTTTTATTCTCTTTGTAAATGATTATCTAACATGTCTGAAACACTCTACAGTCAATATCTATGCAGATATTACCACGCAGGACGTTTCAAATAAATCTTTAGATAATAATAGAAGAAAGTTAAAGGATGATGTTTTGAATTCTATGGAATGGATGCAAAATCAAAAAAAAAAAAAAAAACAAAAAAAAAAAAACAAACAAAAAAAACCCAAATAAACAACCCCCCCCCCCCCCCAAAAAAAACCAAACAAACAGACAAAAACCAAAAAAAAAAAAAAAAAATCAGACCAAAAAACAAAAAAAAAACAACACAAAAAAACAAAACGTGCAACAATTTATTTTGATAGGAACATAAAAGGGTGAATTTGTGTGTGTGTGTGTGTGTGTGTGTGTGTGTGTGTGTGTTTTAATTTTTTTTTTTTCCTTTTAGGTGTTTACATTGATTAATGTCTTATGTGGTTTTCTCGCAAAGAGGAAGAGGTAACAAAGTAATATTCTAATCTTTTTTTTTTTTTTTTTTTATGTTCCTTTAAGAATATATTTTTGATTAAAATCAATTTAATTAAAATAAAAACCCTCTCTGGATCTAATATCCAGTGATGGTTTTTTTGTTTTTGTTTTTTGTTTTGTGTGTGTGTGTTTAAGGGCTTGTTTTGGATTTTGAGTTATGCAAGACATTGATGACTTGCTTTAGACAGATTTTCGACAAAAAAAAATAATTAAATCAACTCATGCAGGCTATTCGGAAAAGTGGGGGGTGGGGGTGGAAGTGGGTCCTGAACCCAAGCACCTGTGGTTCAAATACCGCAAGCCGAGCATGGGTCTAAATCTCGCAGCCCTTCACCGGTAATGGTGACGTCGCCATATGAACGGTCTGTGGGGATCCGGATTAGAATAGGTCCTCAGTCAGTACCCCTTGCTTATCGTAAGAGGCGACAAAATGGGGCGGTTCTCCCGATCAGACCGCAAAAATCGAGCGAGGTCCCGTGTCACAGCAGGTGAATAACGGTAAAGATCACTTCCTGCTCAAAGGCCGTAAGCCCCGAACTTAGGCCTAACCAGCGCCAGCGGGGTGGCAAACATTATACAACCAACAATAAAGGATAGAACTATATTGAATAATGATATAGGCTGTTAATTTATAAGATATAAAATTGTTTCATACTAGAATATTTAATTGAATATATTTTGTTCACTATAGAAAACACTGATTAATCAACTGACAAGTTTGGCGACTTGGTCGATTTTTAACAACAATGTAACCATCAGCCGGAATAGCTCAGTTGGGAGAGCGTTAGACTGAAGATCTAAAGGCCCCCGGTTCAATCCCGGGTTCCGGCACGGAACACTCCGGCGGCTGATACACTTTTTTTTCTTTCCTTTTTTTTTTTTTTTTTTTTTTTAGTTTGTTTGGGGTTTTTCCCCTACATTTTTTTTTTCCCTTTTTGTGAATGCCTATTTTATACAAATTTGCTGTCGTATAATGTTTTTCCTTAAAGTCATTTGCTGGTAGTTTTCAAATTGCCTTAAACATCTTGGCAGTACACAAAATTCACCACTGACATATTAAAAATGACAAATTTTGCAATTTTTTCCCCTCTAATTTCATAAGGAAATTTCTTTTGATTATGAATGACAAACATTATATGGAAGTAAATAACACGATGCGGAGAAATTTACATTTTGGATTGGAGGTAGTTTTTGCACTCTCATCTTTATTTTTCTTCATTTTCTAACACATTCCTACATTCCAATCACGGAATTAAAACGTTTTCTACGTCCTAGATGATAGCTAATGCTTCTTTAAAGAAAAAAATAGCAATGTTAAAAGGTATAATGTCCTCACTCCCAATTCCACCTATGACCCCCCCCCCCCCCCCCCCCCCCCCCCCCCCCCCCCTGTGAGTTTCACTGGTGCTACTTTCAAGATTATATTATACACATGGCAATGGACTATACAGACATAAATGAAACTATAATTTGGGAGTGTTGGAGTACACATGTACATTTGAATAGTTATCCTCGGAACTAGTTTAAATAAAATCGTTGTTTAGAACATGCAAAATAAATAACCAAATAAAATAAGTAAATAAATAAATGATATTAACATTAATAGATGTTATCCGAAAATTATGTTATCGACAGCGAAAGCTGAATAACAAATAGGTTAAAATATGTACCACCATGTCTGCATTATGTATGTTAATGAAATTAAATTACAAATGTAATTGATATATCTATGTTATAAGGGGGGGGGGGGGGGACGATTTGACTTAACATTGGCTACGTCAACAAACGAAATTATTTAAATCTGTGAATTTTAATTTCGCTTGGAGATTAAATGAATGTTTAAAAGGTATGTTTGGACAAAATTTTTACTCTTGATTTTTTTCTATATCAAAATTTTGAGACGGCATTGGAAGAATGCAACGATTGTGCAAAGAAGAAAAGATATCACCACTTTCACACAGAATATAGAGATTTATGAAGATCTTTTATGCGATAGTTATTATTTATTGTCTTGTGTGTTTAAAGTAAACTATACTAATATGTGTACAAAATTATTACATTTGTTTGTAGTGCTGACCCTCATCATTAATTGTAATTTCAATATGTTCAATATTCATAAAAGAATTTTTGCCGTTTCTGTAAACTTTTGCTAAGTTATAAATAAAATCGCGAAAATAACGATGGATATCACGGAGAATTCTTTGAGGATTCAGCTGATGACAAATTACCGTAAAATACGTCAAGCAGAGTGAAGATCACGTGCTGGCGATCATCGGGTTTCTCCCAGAGTTAGGGGAGTGCGATGTACTGACAGCTATTGTTGTAAATTTCGTTATTGATATGATATATACCAATATTACCTTTAAGGTAACTCAAATAATAGATGGTTGATATAAGGCTCACGGTGGGTGTGACCGGTCAACAGGGAATGCTTACTCTCTTAGACACCTTATCCTACCTCTGGTGTGTCCAGAGGTCCGTGTTTTCCATATTCTTTAATTTTGTATTCTTTATAGGAATTATGGGATTGATCACTGTTCTTTATCTTCAAATTTTCATTTCTTTCTTTCTTTCTTTTCTTTCCCCAAAAGGCCCCGTGGGGATCCGGGTTGTTAGAATAGATCCTCAGTACACCTTGCTTGTCGTAAGAGGCGACTAAATGGGGCGGGGTCCTTCGGATTAGACCGCAAAAATCGAGGCCCTCTAGCAAGCTTGCATATTGCACTTCAGTTATTATACTTCTCTTGGGTAAAAAACCCAAGTTGACATAATAACGCCTTTTGCATCCCAAAATACTGTAATATTGCCAAAAGATGGTTGAGTCTTGAATTCTTTGGACCCTGGCCCTACCCACTATGAGCTTTATTCTCTGACTCATAATGATGAACCCAAGTCTCATCTACAGTCACCAGACGCAAAGGAAAATCATATTTTGACCTAAAATGCTTCAACAAGGTGCTGCATAC
The DNA here is from genome assembly GCA_024699665.1 of Ostrea denselamellosa. Taxonomy (NCBI): domain Eukaryota; kingdom Metazoa; phylum Mollusca; class Bivalvia; order Ostreida; family Ostreidae; genus Ostrea; species Ostrea denselamellosa. The sequence goes on along the minus strand of JAMZEH010000017.1, from coordinate 11,681,672 downwards.
TGATGCTCTGGTTGCCATTTGCTTTTTGTTAAGGGATTTGGGGACCCAACGGGTTGTTAGCTTCCGCATACCTAAATGATCATGCAAGATTGTTGAAACGCTACCATGTGAAATGCCTAATGCCTACGCAATTTCTTTCACCTGAATTCGCCTATCAGATTATAGAAGATTCCGAACTTTGTTACACATTTCTTCGTCGGTGGCATCCAGACCTGGGTTCATCTTCTAAAGACGTTCTACCGCGTTTGAATTCCACTACCCAGAATTTAACCCGAGCAAAAGATGGTGCAAAAGACCCATAAACATAGCCTAACTCGTCGTGTATTTCCTTGTCTGTTTTACCTTTAAAATACAAGTACCGAATTACAGAACGGTACTCAACATTAGATTAAAAGCATGCCTTTGCATCACTGGCCATGTTTGACATTCAATATTTTATTAAAGAATGACTCGACACGCGTGCAATTTTGTACCCAGGTATAAAGCATGTATTGAATCCATGCATGAAAATCGTGACTGTCTTGGTCAGTCGGAAATGGGATAGGCTGGATACTAATTGACTCACCATCGTAACATTGCAAGACGGGGATCTTAGCGTTATAGGAAACTGATTGAAAGTTTGCGCTTCATCACTTTGAAGTGTTTGGAAACTAACGTAATAAAAAGATATGTTTGACTACGTATGGAAGCTCGTTAGTGTCATAACTTTAGATTTTTCTTATTTCAGTGCATACTTTCCACAATACTCACTTACTTTCCCCCTACATTCTGTGCTGGAGGGGTCTATTAGTCTAGTCTGTCCGTCTATCTGGCGTTCGTTCCGCTTCAGGTTTTTCGGATTTTTCTCCGCATTGAATGAAAATTTTAAATTGAAATTTGATATGTGGCTTTGTCTTGAATAGTTACAGATCAAGTTTGAGTTTCGTTACGCTTGACCTACTTTTAACTGTATTATCCTACCAGTAGGGGACTTTGTATAGCCTATGATACACTCAGAATGCTTGTTAGTCCAGTATTGGCTTTAAATTTGCCGAAGGGAATATTAGTTTACATTAGGCCTGTCTGTCCGTCTGTCATTCTGAACCAGTTCTCCGTACTTTTCTCCACCTTGGGGTTTTAACGCCAAGTTGGTAATATTTCAGCCATTTTACTTCTCCACATTGGATGAAGATATTCAATTGAAATTATATATATATGGCTTTGTCTTGGATAGTTAAAGATCAAGTGTTAGTTTTAATATGCTTAACCTATTTTTGACTGAATTATGTCTCTTGATAAATTGCAGAATCAGTTTTCCGGACTTTTCTCCACATTGGATGAGGATATCCAACTGAATTTTTATATGTGGCTTTGTCTTGGATAGTTATAGATCAAGTTTGAGTTGACCTCTTTTTGACTGAATTATCCTACCGGTAGTGGACTTTGTATTGCCTACAATACACTCAGAATGTCTGTTTTTATTGAAACTTTACCAGTCTTAAGGTGCTGAACATAATCAAGGAATCACAAACGAACCAGCGTACAACGCGTATACAGTGTGTTTCATGATTTATGTAGAAAAGTAGGTCATTCTGATCCCAAGTACTATTGATAGTGAGTCTTTGAGAAGAAATGTAGAACTTGTACTTTGGGAAAAGCTAGGATTATTTCAGTCCTGGCACACACTGATTTCCCATTACATTTTTGGTTCCGTGTAGATACTGTTCGCCTTAAAGTTTCCAATAAGTGATTTGACAGTTAAACTAAGTCTCTATCACTATTAATTTTGTATTGCTTACCATATACATGCAAAAATCTCAAAATAACAACAGTCACTTTTTTACTTTTTCCATTCCAATGAGGATTCCCATGAAGGAATTGTTTATCTCCTTATTTTGAAGAGTTCCTATAGACTGGTTACATGTAGTAACTGCCCATACCTACTATACATCACTAATAAAGAAAAACAGACTATTGTTAGTGTCGAAAACAACACTATGTTTAAATTACTCGTAAAAGAAATTGATAAAAAAAAAACAAGTCCGAAAAAGTGTTTGCACGAACGGATGCACGTGCAGACTGATCACTATAGGGCATCCTCCAATTGCGGGGCTTTAGTTAACTAGAAACGACAAAATGGCAAACCGTCATATTAAATTCACTGTAATGGCATTTTTGAGTCAATATCGTCCCTTGATCTTCATAAATAAATAAGCTACATTTCGTTTTTCGCTTATTTTTCCTTTTATTTCTATCAGACATATCATTAGTATTCGTGTTTTGTAGACAGATGCACATTGTGACGTAATGTTCCTACTGACTTCCGTCACCAGATCATCAAGAGAATGGCAAGACAGACATCCCCATTTAATCCGAATGATGAAAAAGGAGTTCAGTATTGGAAGAAGTACGCTAACTCCTCCTCCTCTCTAGAAGCTTGATCCGCCCCATCATCCTCCCGTTTCTTGTGTCTTGGAGGTTCTGATCGGAACACAAGTTTTCGGCCCGTCTGTGAGATAAATGAAACTGTACTTTGATAAAATGGCATAAGTAAACTAACACAGTGTAACAGTTGTTTGCATTACGTTCAATCCAGACAATGGTAAACTGCGAGTCCAATTTAACAGGCCTCAAAATAACGATTTTATATGAAAAAGGACATCTCCAGCTTATGATATACCTTATTCATAGATTTAAATGAATTTGACTGGGTAACACACGATGACTATAAATACCTTCTTCATAAATCCTGTCTACTACATTGTAATATATTGCAACTACCCAAAACTGAATACCGATATATCTAACACATCTTTAAACAAACAACGTTTCAGACTGAATCTATAGGATCTGGCTACATGCAGCAAATCATTCTCTGATATATATTCAATAATGATTGTGACCTGTGATTGTATTAAAAAAAATGATTTGACCTCCAAATATTTTTCCAAATTGCCAAAATCTAATGATTTGAACGAAAACTATACACATGTATGATTTGACGATGAGTTATACTGACCTGCTGTTTTTTTGGTATAATGTGACTGTGAGTTATATTGACCTGTTTCTTGGTATAATGTGACTGTGAATTATATTGATCTGTTTCTTACTATAATGAGACTGTGAGTTATACTGACCTGCTGGTTCTTGGTATAATGTGACTGTGAGTTATATTGACCTGTTACTTGGTATAATGTGACTGTGAGTTATATTGATCGTTTCTTGGTATAATGTGACTGTGAGTTATATTGACCTGTTACTTGGTATGTATGTGACTGTGAGTTATATTGACCTGTTACTTGGTATAATGTGACTGTGAGTTATATTGACCTGTTTCTTGGTATAATGTGACTGTGAGTTATATTGATCATTTCTTGGTATAATGTGACTGTGAGTTATATTGACCTGTTTCTTGATATAATGTGACTGTGAGTTATATTGACCTGTTACTTGGTATAATGTGACTGTGAGTTATATTGACCTGTTTCTTGGTATAATGTGACTGTGAGTTATATTGACCTGTTTCTTGGTATAATGTGACTGTGAGTTATATTGACCTGTTTCTTGGTATAATGTGACTGTGAGTTATATTGATCGTTTCTTGGTATAATGTGACTGTGAGTTATATTGATCTGTTACTTGGTATAATGAGACTGTGAGTTATTTTGACCTGTTTCTTGGTATAATGTGACTGTGAGTTATTTTGACCTGTTACTTGGTATAATGTGACTGTGAGTTATATTGACCTTTTACTTGGTATAATGTGACTGTAAGTTATATTGACCTGTTACTTGGTATAATGTGACTGTGAGTTATATTGACCTGTTACTTGGTATAATGTGACTGTGAGTTATATTGACCTGTTTCTTGGTATAATGTGACTGTGAGTTATATTGACCTGTTTCTTGGTATAATGTGACTGTGAGTTATATTGATCTGTTACTTGGTATAATGAGACTGTGAGTTATTTTGACCTGTTTCTTGGTATAATGTGACTGTGAGTTATATTGATCGTTTCTTGGTATAATGTGACAGTGAGTTATATTGACCTGTTACTTGGTATAATGTGACTGTGAGTTATATTGATCTGTTTCTTGGTATAAGGTGACTGTGAGTTATATTGATCGTTTCTTGGTATAATGTGACTGTGAGTTATACTGAACTGCTGTTTCTTGGTATAATGTGACTGTGAGTTATATTGATCTGTTACTTGGTATAATGAGACTGTGAGTTATATTGACCTGTTTCTTGGTATAATGTGACTGTGAGTTATATTGATCGTTTCTTGGTATAATGTGACTGTGAGTTATATTGATCTGTTACTTGGTATAATGAGACTGTGAGTTATATTGACCTGTTTCTTGGTATAATGTGACTGTGAGTTATATTGACCTGTTTCTTGGTATAATGTGACTGTGAGTTATATTGATCGTTTTTTGGTATAATGTGACTGTGAGTTATATTGATCGTTTCTTGTTATAATGTGACTGTGAGTTATATTGACCTGTTACTTGGTAGAATGTGACTGTGAGTTATATTGACCTGTTTCTTGGTATATATGTGATTGTGAGTTATATTGATCTGTTTCTTGGTATAATGTGACTGTGAGTTATATTGATCGTTTCTTGGTATAATGTGACTGTGAGTTATACTGAACTGCTGTTTCTTGGTATAATGTGACTGTGAGTTATATTGATCTGTTACTTGGTATAATGAGACTGTGAGTTATATTGACCTGTTACTTGGTATGTATGTGACTGTGAGTTATATTGACCTGTTACTTGGTATGTATGTGACTGTGAGTTATATTGACCTGTTACTTGGTATAATGTGACTGTGAGTTATATTGACCTGTTTCTTGGTATAATGTGACTGTGAGTTATATTGATCATTTCTTGGTATAATGTGACTGTGAGTTATATTGACCTGTTTCTTGATATAATGTGACTGTGAGTTATATTGACCTGTTACTTGGTATGTATGTGACTGTGAGTTATATTGACCTGTTACTTGGTATAATGTGACTGTGAGTTATATTGACCTGTTTCTTGGTATAATGTGACTGTGAGTTATATTGATCATTTCTTGGTATAATGTGACTGTGAGTTATATTGACCTGTTTCTTGATATAATGTGACTGTGAGTTATATTGACCTGTTACTTGGTATAATGTGACTGTGAGTTATATTGACCTGTTTCTTGGTATAATGTGACTGTGAGTTATATTGACCTGTTTCTTGGTATAATGTGACTGTGAGTTATATTGATCATTTCTTGGTATAATGTGACTGTGAGTTATATTGACCTGTTTCTTGATATAATGTGACTGTGAGTTATATTGACCTGTTACTTGGTATAATGTGACTGTGAGTTATATTGACCTGTTTCTTGGTATAATGTGACTGTGAGTTATATTGACCTGTTTCTTGGTATAATGTGACTGTGAGTTATATTGACCTGTTTCTTGGTATAATGTGACTGTGAGTTATATTGATCGTTTCTTGGTATAATGTGACTGTGAGTTATATTGATCTGTTACTTGGTATAATGAGACTGTGAGTTATTTTGACCTGTTTCTTGGTATAATGTGACTGTGAGTTATTTTGACCTGTTACTTGGTATAATGTGACTGTGAGTTATATTGACCTTTTACTTGGTATAATGTGACTGTAAGTTATATTGACCTGTTACTTGGTATAATGTGACTGTGAGTTATATTGACCTGTTACTTGGTATAATGTGACTGTGAGTTATATTGACCTGTTTCTTGGTATAATGTGACTGTGAGTTATATTGACCTGTTTCTTGGTATAATGTGACTGTGAGTTATATTGATCTGTTACTTGGTATAATGAGACTGTGAGTTATTTTGACCTGTTTCTTGGTATAATGTGACTGTGAGTTATATTGATCGTTTCTTGGTATAATGTGACAGTGAGTTATATTGACCTGTTACTTGGTATAATGTGACTGTGAGTTATATTGATCTGTTTCTTGGTATAAGGTGACTGTGAGTTATATTGATCGTTTCTTGGTATAATGTGACTGTGAGTTATACTGAACTGCTGTTTCTTGGTATAATGTGACTGTGAGTTATATTGATCTGTTACTTGGTATAATGAGACTGTGAGTTATATTGACCTGTTTCTTGGTATAATGTGACTGTGAGTTATATTGACCTGTTTCTTGGTATAATGTGACTGTGAGTTATATTGATCGTTTTTTGGTATAATGTGACTGTGAGTTATATTGATCGTTTCTTGTTATAATGTGACTGTGAGTTATATTGACCTGTTACTTGGTAGAATGTGACTGTGAGTTATATTGACCTGTTTCTTGGTATATATGTGATTGTGAGTTATATTGATCTGTTTCTTGGTATAATGTGACTGTGAGTTATATTGATCGTTTCTTGGTATAATGTGACTGTGAGTTATATTGACCTGTTTCTTGGTATAATGTGACTGTGAGTTATATTGATCGTTTCTTGGTATAATGTGACTGTGAGTTATATTGATCTGTTACTTGGTATAATGAGACTGTGAGTTATTTTGACCTGTTTCTTGGTATAATGTGACTGTGAGTTATTTTGACCTGTTACTTGGTATAATGTGACTGTGAGTTATATTGACCTTTTACTTGGTATAATGTGACTGTAAGTTATATTGACCTGTTACTTGGTATAATGTGACTGTGAGTTATATTGACCTGTTACTTGGTATAATGTGACTGTGAGTTATATTGACCTGTTTCTTGGTATAATGTGACTGTGAGTTATATTGACCTGTTTCTTGGTATAATGTGACTGTGAGTTATATTGATCTGTTACTTGGTATAATGAGACTGTGAGTTATTTTGACCTGTTTCTTGGTATAATGTGACTGTGAGTTATATTGATCGTTTCTTGGTATAATGTGACAGTGAGTTATATTGACCTGTTACTTGGTATAATGTGACTGTGAGTTATATTGATCTGTTTCTTGGTATAAGGTGACTGTGAGTTATATTGATCGTTTCTTGGTATAATGTGACTGTGAGTTATACTGAACTGCTGTTTCTTGGTATAATGTGACTGTGAGTTATATTGATCTGTTACTTGGTATAATGAGACTGTGAGTTATATTGACCTGTTTCTTGGTATAATGTGACTGTGAGTTATATTGATCGTTTCTTGGTATAATGTGACTGTGAGTTATATTGATCTGTTACTTGGTATAATGAGACTGTGAGTTATATTGACCTGTTTCTTGGTATAATGTGACTGTGAGTTATATTGACCTGTTTCTTGGTATAATGTGACTGTGAGTTATATTGATCGTTTTTTGGTATAATGTGACTGTGAGTTATATTGATCGTTTCTTGTTATAATGTGACTGTGAGTTATATTGACCTGTTACTTGGTAGAATGTGACTGTGAGTTATATTGACCTGTTTCTTGGTATATATGTGATTGTGAGTTATATTGATCTGTTTCTTGGTATAATGTGACTGTGAGTTATATTGATCGTTTCTTGGTATAATGTGACTGTGAGTTATACTGAACTGCTGTTTCTTGGTATAATGTGACTGTGAGTTATATTGATCTGTTACTTGGTATAATGAGACTGTGAGTTATATTGACCTGTTTCTTGGTATAATGTGACTGTGAGTTATATTGATCGTTTCTTGGTATAATGTGACTGTGAGTTATATTGATCTGTTACTTGGTATAATGAGACTGTGAGTTATATTGACTCGTTTCTTGGTATAATGTGACTGTGAGTTATATTGACCTGTTTCTTGGTATAATGTGACTGTGAGTTATATTGATCGTTTCTTGGTATAATGTGACTGTGAGTTATATTGATCTGTTACTTGGTATAATGAGACTGTGAGTTATATTGACCTGTTTCTTGGTATAATGTGACTGTGAGTTATATTGACCTGTTTCTTGGTATAATGTGACTGTGAGTTATATTGATCGTTTCTTGGTATAATGTGACTGTGAGTTATATTGATCGTTTCTTGGTATAATGTGACTGTGAGTTATATTGACCTGTTACTTGGTAGAATGTGACTGTGAGTTATATTGACCTGTTTCTTGGTATATATGTGATTGTGAGTTATATTGATCTGTTTCTTGGTATAATGTGACTGTGAGTTATATTGATCGTTTCTTGGTATAATGTGACTGTGAGTTATACTGAACTGCTGTTTCTTGGTATAATGTGACTGTGAGTTATATTGATCTGTTACTTGGTATAATGAGACTGTGAGTTATATTGACCTGTTTCTTGGTATAATGTGACTGTGAGTTATATTGATCGTTTCTTGGTATAATGTGACTGTGAGTTATATTGATCTGTTACTTGGTATAATGAGACTGTGAGTTATATTGATCGTTTCTTGGTATAATGTGACTGTGAGTTATACTGAACTGCTGTTTCTTGGTATAATGTGACTGTGAGTTATATTGATCTGTTACTTGGTATAATGAGACTGTGAATTATTTTGACCTGTTTCTTGGTATCATGTGACTGTGAGTTATATTGACCTGTTACTTGGTATAATGTGACTGTGAGTTATATTGACCTGTTACTTGGTATAATGTGACTGTGAGTTATATTGACCTGTTACTTGGTATAATGTGACTGTGAGTTATATTGACCTGTTTCTTGGTATAATGTGACTGTGAGTTATATTGATCATTTCTTGGTATAATGTGACTGTGAGTTATATTGACCTGTTACTTGGTATAATGAGACTGTGAGTTATATTGACCTGTTACTTGGTATAATGTGACTGTGAGTTATATTGATCTGTTTTTTGGTATAATGTGACTGTGAGTTATATTGACCTGTTACTTGGTATAATGTGACTGTGAGTTATACTGAACTGCTGGTTCTTGGTATAATGTGACTGTGAGTTATATTGACCTGTTACTTGGTATATATGTGACTGTGAGTTATATTGACCTGTTACCTGGTATAATGTGACTGTGAGTTATATTGATCTGTTTTTTGGTATAATGTGACTGTGAGTTATACTGACCTGTTTTTTGGGTTCAGCCTTCGCTCTCTCCAGAGCTTTACGGACTCTTTCCTCCTGGTGTAAACGCTGTTGTTCAATCTTCTCTTCCCGGAGTTTTAACCGCCTTTCTTTATCCTTAGCCTTGATTAGGAGAAATTTTAAAATATTGTTTAAAATTGAAGAATGCATTACTTTCTAATGAAAGCCTGTTTAGATGAATGCTCGAAAGGTTTGCTGTGCAGATTACGACATGGACGAGTGAGATTACACAACCAAATAATTACCTACACAGTTGTGTTTACGAAACATGTGTATAATGAAGAAATATTTCAGAGCAATTTCCCCTGCAAGTGCCTTTTCTAAATCATGATTTATCTGGTGTAAAAGCGATGGAAAATTTGCCATCCAACGGGCACATGAATTATAAATGTCATAATTAACCTTGTTTATTAAGGAAACATATTGAAGTTTTTTTAAATTTTGATTTGATATTTTTTTTTTTTTTTTTTAAATTTACAATTTTTTTTTTCAATTATATTTTTTCAAACAATTCCGATGAAGTTGATTTGAACACATCGTAATTTATGAAGAAAAACATGCACTGTATTCAAGTTTCCATGTATTCCTTTAAGGTTGTTTTTACAGGTTTTCACATAAGGAAGGCAACAATTTTACACACGAAATGAAACCTGTACTTTTCGGTCAGTCTTACCTTTTCTGCGGCTTCCACTTTATCCTGTGGCATCGTTTCTATCATTTCAAATAATTCCTCTAACCTGTTTTCTATATTAGTTAGCATCTGTAATGTGCTACAATATACATTTAAGAAATATGCAATAACTGTAATAAAAAAAATATCAATACGACATCAAAACTTGGTCCTCGTCATGACAGATGATCTTTTTGAAATAAAGTTTACATGTATACTTTTCATTTACAAGCACAGTTCCTGATGAATAACACCAGGCCCACACAATGACGGTGTCTTTTCGTTATGATGACGACTGTTTAATGACTTTTTTTCCCCAGATCCTAACTGTCAACTTCATTCTTGGATCTGATTTTAGACATTTTTTGCTTATTTCATATTGACACTTTGATTGAATCACAACTCATAAACCAGTAAGTGGTACAGCCAGTTTTCACAGTTTAATGAACTAGTAGATTTCCAAAACTAGTGCATATAATACTTAGTAAATTCCTTCCACCGGGATATAAATTTATATATTAAACCTGCACCTTGAGAGTTAAAGACCATAAAAGAATTTTACCTTCTCCCATTGGTTAAGCGTACGTACAGAAACAGGTGTCAAGAACGCACAACATAATAGGATACCGACAATCTGTTTAAGCAACCTTCCTCAGGTCTGAGAACAGAGAGGTATGCTGTCCGTCCAGATATGTAAGAGTTATCTCCCGTTTTCAAAGAGTTCAGCCAGCGCTATTAATTTCAATTAGTAAAGCACACACAACTCTACAATTCCTACTGAGTTAATGTTTGATAAAATATAATTTTGAGTATCTACTATTTTCTAAAGTAGTCAGTTATGCAACATATCTTTTTGGGAGATAACTCATTGTTAAGATAAAGCTGAAGCATTAAAAAATATCAAGGGGTAAGCAAATGTATGACAATAATACACTGGTTGGTTGATTGTTTTACATCCTGTCCAGAATTTTTCACTCATACTGAGATGTCACCAATTGTAGGTGAAGTACCATAAATTAAGACATATAGTTAGCGCTTATGGTGTGTAGCATTGAGGGTTCAATGCCTGCCACAACATGGGACCTCCATTTTCAAGGTCATATCTAAAAGACCAGCGACTCTCACTTCCAAATGCTGAGCATTTGGAAAAGAAACAATCGCTACCAATGTTTAGGTCTTAGGTTTGACGCATCTATAACATGTGCAGGGATCAAACTCCCAGTTACAAAGTGAACGCTCTACCACTAAGCTATTGCGACTGATTCAGTAATGCAATGATTTGAGTAAATGATGCATTTGAGATGAATAAAATGATATTACATAAATTGAATGACATAAATTTCTTTTGAAGAAAAGTGCAAATAAATAAATAAAAAATGAATGTATAAAGTGCATCATCAAAAATATTGTAAATAAAATAGACTTTTAAATCTAGCAAAACAAATGCCAGGAATGCAGTGAGAAAGTCTAGTCTTAAAGTTAATTTAACATATCATCAGTCATACATTTACAAGTCTGGACCAAAGACCCTGTACTGATAAGTACCAGCACTACCACCAATCAGAGACCTGCACAGAAGGTTGCCATGGTTACAGAAAGTGCACTAACCTAATGTTTGCCTCATTGTCACCAATACTTGATCGATATACTTCCTCAACTCGAGAATTTAGCGAATCTAACATCTTCTGTTGATCCTCTGCTTTAAATTCACCATAGGAAAATAACCTAAACAAATAGAAAGAAAAATGTTATGTGCATGAAGTGCATAACTAGTACTATAATGAAATGAATTAAAACTTCATGAATATTTTAAAACTTTTGTGCTCTGTATGTAGTATAGAGTGCTGATACTGAGAATGACATAATTCAAGTGTTAATACTATTAAACTGTGAGTATCATTATCATATTTTTTATGCATAGTCCAAAATCTTGGGAGTAAATGAGAGAGAGAGAGAGAGAGAGAGAGAGAGAGAGAGAGAGAGAGAGAGAGAGAGAGAGAGAGTTGTGATAAAAATAAAGTCCATGTTGGAACTTATTAATGGGGTCATGGGTCATAGCTTATTGTATATGAACAGATAGATAAACTGATATGTACACATACAAAGAAGGTACATGTAAATAGTAAGATAATGCTGATCCCAATATTTTGGTGTATATATAGGGGATTCCAAAACATGCATTATTTCCTGAAGGCAATGAGTACAAACCCACAATCCTGTATTGTCTTAAGCATTTCACTGAACAAAACAATATACATGTACTAGAACGAAAATGACATACAACTGTGATTAAAAGTTTCAGTCAAACTACCAGTATATCAGACCAGAACTGAATTCTTTGTACTGTGATTAAATGTACATCTCCACTACTTTTTATCAGTATTCAATGTTGTGGTCTGTTTGATGCTGGGTCAAACGGGTCATTTTTGATATGCAAAACGTTTCTTTTATTTCAAATAATAAACACGAGACAGGGATGAAAATGCAATTGGATTAAGCCAAGGAAAGTAAAATAAATTTCATTTTTTAAAATGCATGATCTGATCTAACATGTTTCTTGAAGTATACCATTGTGAAGCATCACAATTCATACGCTCATGTATTTTAGAAATGAAATTTATGTCTTATATTTACATTCTACTTTCATTTTTGTCATTAAAATAGACATAATATCTTTATCTGTATTTGTATGTGCATTGTTTACAACAACAACGCATTCATGAGGAAATGGTTATCATTACAATTTGTAAAGATATTTAAGGCAAAAACATTAGAAATATAAATATATCTTTATCATACAATAACAGAATTTACCTAGCTTTAGTTTTTAAATCTGCTGCCTTTGCCTCTTCTCGGGATATCTGTGAATTTAATTTATCGATTTGTTCTTTCAATATTGAAGTTTCCTTTTCCCTGAAAAAAAAAAAATCTCAGCCATTGATACATCAGTTGGTAAATGTGAAGAAAATCAAAATACTGGGTTTGATTTCCATCTCTTTTAAAATCTTGAAATGCTCCTCTTAGAGAAAACTTGATTTTTACTTAAAAAGGAACAAATCATATTTAGTCTAGAATCAAATATTTATGTACAAACAACACCAGATTTACTTCAAATTATGGACACGCCTCTCATTAAACTGACGTGGAAATAGACTACATATAGCAAAGTTTCAGAATGAATTTTTAACATGCTGCTTAATTTACAACAGATCAATTTAATATTTAATTTGCTCATTGTTGGGATCACTAACATTTTAACTTTTGTTTGTTTAATTGTTTGTTTCATTTCCTCCAGAGCCTCCTCTGTTTCTTGACTGTTCTGAATGAGAGATAAATTCTGTTCCTCTAAGTCTGCGAAGATGTCCAGGAGTTCTTGAGGTTGTGAAAAGAATAATTCCAAATCCTTAAATAAAGCAATGAAATTTACTTTAATGGTTTACATTTTAAATGATTAAATTCTCTTTGAATAATTTCTGTGTATATAAAAATAATACCCAGAGCAGTAAAATATTTTGTAGAAAACTAGCAACGCATGTATGTACATGTATTAATATTTATACAGTGGGTTTCACTCGATCAAATGGAGGTCCAGGTAGCACAGAGGTAGCACTCTGGCTTCTCACCATAGCAACCTCAGTCTGACCCCAGTGATTGGCCGTAGTTGTATGTGAGAGTATATAGTGGTCACCTGCTCTGGATTTCCTCCAAGTACATCGGTTACCTCTCACTGACTGACCCCCCATGCATTAAATGACCCCATTGGAAATAAGCTTTCGAGCTTTCATGGGTTACTCTTGGTATTTATGTACATTTCTGTGTAGTATGTATATACTGAATACTGTAAATATTTATATATTTATTTAAATAATTGTTCTTACCATGATAATTCTTTTAAAATCTATTAATGTTGTAACATAGTAATTAAATGTATGGTTCATTCTGTTATTTTCAATATAAAAATAAAGGATATATACAAATGTAATCAGTATGACAAAACTGTGTATGTCATGCCTTGACCATCGACAACCTTGAAATGGCCCTGTAGTCTCTGGTATATATGTTGCAAATGATAAATACTTAACTGTGTATTACGTATGTATTCATTTCTTGCAATTCATCGGGGGTGATGAGTGCAATAACAAAGTAGTCAATGACCTCATTGCATTGTAATTCAAAATAAGACTTACATCATCACTTTCGTCATCCTCCTCTTCCTCAGCTTCTGCTTCCTCTGTTCTGAAAGTAAAGTTATAATGAAACATAAACCATGAAACATTCACATTTAAAGGAATGAAGTGCAGATTTCATTTTCAGTATTTTTTTTTGTCTTGAATGTCTTTCTGTACATATATAATATCAATCAGTATCATAGCATGTTTTATCAGCTTTAAAAGTAGAAAATAATTGCTCATTCCCCTTTTGTCTAACTTGCAATTAAATCTATGTGCTTTGTTCTTTTACTTACTTTTTGGCAGGGGGACCAGCTTTAGCTGGGGGTGCTGGGGTAGGCTTGGGTGCCATTTTCTTTTTGGTTTTAAAGTCCTTTGGGTCTGCCTCTAGAAGACTCTTTTTATAGGCAATCATCTCCTGTTCTTTGGCTTTTTTCTTGTCCTCTCGTCTTTTCCTTTTTTGTCGTTCTTTCTTATCGCGCCAGTCCTGTTTTGATTTAAATGTGTATTTGAAATAATGTAATTAAAATCACAAAAAGCAGGTTTATCCTTTCATACTGTCTTATTTGCTAGTATTTATATTATGCTGCTAAACTTGAAATGCCATTTCAATGATTTGACATCAATAGATTTTAACATCACAGATTTATAAATGATAAATAAAGAAATTGTACAATTCCAATTACAAGTATATACACTATGGGACTAGTGTTTTTCACAATTCCTGTAAAGAAAATATATAGATATAGATATATATATATATATATATAAGCAGTGCCACCTGAACCCACAAACCTGAGGTGTGAGATTGTCCAAGAATTTTCTGTACATTTGGTATTCTTTCAGTGTGTCTTCGTATTTAGAAATTTCGGATTTAATTGCCATCATTGCTGCGTTGACTCTCTTGATTTCTGCCACTTTTTCTAGTTTAGCTTTCGTTTCATTCTCAGCCCTGTTAAAAGCCTCATTAAAATATACTATGACAAATGATTTCAATCCTAACATTTTTATCAAACGATTTCTACCGTGAGGCAGACAATTTCATGTTACTTTAACTCTTTTGTTTTTAGGAGTGGGGTTTATTTATGTTTATTTTTGACATTCAAATCACTTATTTGTAATTTTGAAATATTTCATTTCAGACAAAACTGGAAAATTTTAATCTCAACAAACATTTCAGACCTCCGCACCTTAAGTGGCAAGAAATGAAATATACAGCATTCATGATCTTCATCAAATTTGACATCACAATGCAATGGGCAGTTGGTAACTAAATGTCCCATCTGTGCAGTTATAGACCTTTGCAATCCTGAGTTAGCATATGCCCATTGCATTGTGATGTCAAATATTTTGACTATAACAGATGAAAATCACGAATGCTGTATATTTCATTTCTTTAATCCCTGCTGACCTGGAAATGATGTAGAGGACAGGAAGTAATTTACATTTAAACATTTTGCAACATGACTGACTCTACTGCACCACATGATTACACATGTTACGTGTATATTATATGTGTATTACATAATGTCCAGACCTTCCAAGTGCCACATTCATAAACTACAACGCGTGCACTGCATTCACATGATTTCTAAGCTCTTCACCCTTCCAAAGCACATTTCAGATCTAAACAAACCTTTGGACCAAGCCTATCCAAGAATTTTCTGTACATTTCATACTCTCTCAACAAGTCTTCATATTTTGTGATTTCTGATCGAACAGTTGTTATGACACTTGAGATGTGTTTTATTTCTACTACTTTCTCAGATTTCTCTCGAGTCTCCTTCTCACTACTAGATTCAAAATAAATTGCATATTTCCTTTGAAATTTCACTATTTACAATATGTAAATTTAAGGATATAAAGTATACTTTTATGAGAAATTCACCCACTACAAATGCATTGGATGGTTCACTACTAACATTTACATGCAATTACACAAATCATAAAAATGGAATACATGTATTTTGCAATAAATATTTTTATTTTCAACAAATCCCTATCAATGTAAAAGTAGTTGCTATTTTTTTTAACATGAATACAAAAGAAGGTGGGGGGGGGGGGGTCTCTTTGAATTAGATCTCACAGGATGACATAAATGTACAATGTTTGTACTTACTGTACAATGTTTGTACTTAATGTACAATGTTTGTACTTACTGTACAATGTTTGTACTTAATGTACAATGTTTGTACTTACTGTACAATGTTTGTACTTACTCCCTGACTGCTTCATTGGAGCCATGGTCATTCTCTTTCAGAAATTCATCAAACATGGCTGCATCCTCCTGGAGGTAGAGCTCAGCCAGGTCCAGCTTCTTTTCCTCGGCCTGGGAGATTTCCTCTAGCTTGCTCATCTCATTTCTTTTAACACCAAGTGAGTACTGACAAAAATATAAATGTGTGTACATAATCGTTACTAAATGGTACTCACATACAGTACATATAGATCAACAAATTGAGAAGTTGAAGATATGAGAGGATATTACAGCAAGCAGTTTTACATACTTGAACTAAAAACATTTCCCTCTTTTTGGCTATATATTCTGCTAGAGATTCCTTTTCTACGTGTCGGTCTGTTTAAAATAAATGAGATGGCCTGATAAGTAACATTTTGTAATTCCATGTGTATATATGATTTTAAAATGATCTTGCTACCTCGTTCAGTTATCCATGTTTATTTACACAACATACATGTCCATACTGGTGTAATCCTTTGTAGTTTTCTTGTATTAAGCAACTATTTCTAGATTTTTATTGAAACATTCAAATGAAAAAAAAACAAAACAATAAAAACAACAAAATGTTATAATAATAGCAAAAACACCACCTTCAATTTCAATCTCTGGGGCACTAAATTACTTAATTCTAATCTATGATAAGAAATCTATATATCACAATACTTTAAATGTGAAAGAACACACCAGCATGTACAACATACGAGTACAGTTTATTCCACTCATACTGAAGAACTTATACTGAACTATCTGTTATATTGAAGTCACTTATATTGAACTATCCGTTATATTGAAGTCTCTTATATGGAACTATCTGTTATACTGAAGTCACTTATACTGAACTATCTGTTATATTGAAGTCACTTATACTGAACTATCTGTTATACTGAAGTCACTTATACTGAACTATCTGTTATACTGAAGTCACTTATACTGAACTATCTGTTGTATTGAAGTCACTTATATTGAACTATCTGTTATCTTGAAGTCACTTATATTGAACTATCTGTTATATTGAAGTCACTTATATTGTACTATCTATCATACTGAAGTAAAAATATTGTTCTGTCTATAGAATATACCTACATGTACCATAATTGTATTCTCTGTATACTAATTTTCAATGACAGTTGTGTATTATTACATTTTAAGAAGAAGAACTCGTAAGTTGTACAAACTTGCTTCTGATCCTTTTGTATATATTATATACAAGGAAATGTGTACAAATCAAATCTAAATCCCCAGTAACATTATTTATATAATTTATCATCGATTACATTGAACTTTGGATATAATGAACAATTCAGGTTGGTCCCCGGTATTTCAATATATCTGAAGTAGATTATATATTCATGCATACATTAAACTGACAAGCAAGCTTTGTAGGTTCAACATTTTCTTATATTTAAGGCTGCTCTGACCTCTGGTAACTGCGATAGTGTGTTCTGGATCATCTTTAACAGCGATAGCTTTATCCGAGTCCTCTATGTCCCTCTCTTCATCAGAGTCTGCTGGTTTGATCATTGATGCTGTGCGGAAATTGACTTTTGATGCGTATGTTGTTTTCTCATGAACCCTCAGTTTCCGTTGTTTTTCCCTCTCCTTTTAAGTTATAAAATCAGAATTTTATTTCAGATGTCAAACGACAATGCCAAAATTTATAATTACTTTAGAATCTTCATTTTTTTTTATTTGAGTATTTAAAAATGATTTGCAGGTGAGTATATCATAATATTGTATGACATCACAAAATTAATTTAAAATTTATGTAGTAAATTGATTTGAAGACTGAAATCTTGTGAATATAAGTGACTAACAAACCATATCACTGTGAGATATAAAATGGTTTGGAGTATAGTTTATATTTCATAAACATCAAAACATTTTATACCATATAATATATGGTACACAGTTATTTTGAATTTTCTATTGATAAGGAATATATTTTCAAAAATTCTCACCACTTTTTTTCTCTGTCGTTCTTTGTCTCTGAGAACAAAGATGTCACTGTCTGCAGGCATTTTGAATGGATTTCCTTGAGGAACATTTAGCTCATCTACAACATGTATAATAACAAATCAGATCAAAGTTACAACAAAAAGAATATGACTGTTGTGGGTGACAGGAAAGTTTGAATAGACATTAATTATCATCACAAAAAGTGTTGATATCTTAAGACTACATATAACAAAAGTAAAGTATCTTACATATTTGAATTTTATGTCATTGGTGGCAGTTCCAGCCTAACATTAAGTGAAATAATTTTCTTTGTTATAAAAACATCAGTAATGGGATATTCAATTTCATGTATCTGAAAGATTTCAAACCTTGAAAAGCTGAATGAGTAACAAAGTAAGAAACTACCTGACAGTACAGAGGATACAGATTTGGCAGAATTAGGGAAAGTAACCCTCCCTGACTGTCTAGATCCATCTTGTCCTATAAAGTAAAATGAAATGATAATAAATGATAATATTTATCAGTTTGAATACCTGAAAATGTAGACAAAGATGTATATCATTTATATATATATATATATTTAGTACTTTCTGACTTAGTAAGTGAACAAACACTGTGGAACTGGCTTACATTACAACACACAAAATAACCACACAGATCTGACTGGATATCAATTTTACTTCAAACTGTCATAAACAAGTGGACATCTTGGCATTAAATGTGCAGTCCAATGTGAAAATTCAGTCAAATTACACTGTACTATTACTAAGCATTATTGGTAATAAACTGTTGAAATGCACATCACCCCATATTCAAACTAGATATTAGATAATGCACTGCATTATGCCATGACAGTTCCACATGTGAAATATCAAGACATATTATTTTTCAAAATCTATTGAGAATATGGTCTTTACAACTTTATTAAATGTGTGTGCAATCACTGTGCATATATTTCTGTAACTACACATAAAACTCGGTAGTCTTATGAGTGCCATAAAGTTCCCTCAATTACATCATACAATATTACATGTTATGACATAATGATTAACCTTACTGTCCAAAATGAAATGTGCAAAACTTTAACAAATATAGGCATTTACTGCTGCGGTTTAATTCAGATTACACAAACTAAGGTAAGGAAATCCTTTTTTACAAGTCTAACATCTTCATTGTGTGTACAATCAGTGCACACAGTGTGATGGGTGTTTCATAAAGCTGTTGTAATTCCTGGTTTATATGCAATCTACATAATAGGAGCCATAATTATATGGGATGGCCGAAGAAAATGTCTGCTAACCACTAGTGATGTAATCAATTTTAATTTTACAGAATCAAGTATTTTTCTATATTCCTATATTAGCTTACCATGTACATTTTTCACAAATTTTGTATGGGTTCCTAGATGGTTGATGGTGTAATGTATATGAAAACATGGAATTAAAATTTTCAAAGGAAAGGGAACTCTTTAGAATTAAGTTTTTAAACAAGAAATGCCTGAAAACTTACTAGATTTCTTTCCAGAAACCTCGGAGTTAGGAGAAACTGCGTTAGATCTGCTCGGTGAATCTGCCATATTTTATTGTGATTTGTTATCTACAATACAAAGTTCGAGGAAATTCGAAATGTAAATACAGTCGCCGACAATATTATTTTTCAATGATAAAAGCTATTATTTTGTTGTACAATTAGTATTCTTTTACATTCCAAAAATATAATGCAAGGAAGCTAAAATAATTAACCTTAATGAGGCACAATACTACAAAAAACATTATTCTTACTTGCTGAGAACAGTAACAAGTCTCCCTCTTTGGCCCCACTGTTTACCATATCCGTGGTAACATTCAGAGCGCCTCCTACTTCCGTTAGAGTTGAATAAAATTACTCGAGCCCGCGCCCGCACGATAATGTCGTACGCAGATTTAAGTGTTGTAAATTGCGACAGGAAAATATTACTGGAAAAGATTGGATTAGCGATAAAACGTAGGTACATCTGTATTTTACTTCCATGACTTTAAATTGTATATATTACAGATTTAAGATGAAAATACATGAGGTTGTGTGCCTTTCTCGTCTCAATAATTTCCCACGTGATTTCAATTAGAGTATGTCGATCCCGATAAGAATTTATTTTTAATATGTTTTAGTTGGATATGAAGTTATTGCAATAGACATCGTCCATACTCCTGCGAAAAATGCTACAAAGAAAAAGAAAAAGCAAAAGGAGTCCAGTTCACAGGTTGGTGTAGGGTAATCAGGACAATTTTAAAGTCACCCCATATCTTCTTGTGCATTGTCGTACTTTTATTTACATTCCATGTGCAAGTAGACTCTTTTGCACAGGTGAGGGTAAAAACAGTAGGTGAAGGTAAAAACAATAGGTGGCTAGTTTTGAAAGTTCAAATTCATGGAAAAAATCACTATGTCTACTTGCATTAATGATTGCCTGCAGTTTCATCCTATGAACATTATGAAAAAATTTATGAAAGTTTTATACCATTTTTAGCTTGCTCCTCTGAGCTTTCAGCTGAAGTTAACTTTTCTGACCACATTTTGTCTTGGGTCCATCTGTCCATAAACTTTTGGACATCTTTTCCAGAACAGCAGGACCGATTTCATATAAACTTGTTGTAAGTGTTCTTGGGTAAGGGGGATTCAAATTTTTTTTAATGAAGGTTCACACAAAGTGACCTTTTTCAAAGAGGAAATAATTCAGAAATATTGAATGTATGGTGGCATCTTTTCTTCTCCCAGAACCTCAGGACTAGAAAAAATTTCCTTAATGAGTGGATATTTAATATTTTTCAAAATCATGGGCCCCAGGGTTAGGGTGGGGTCACAATAAGGAGTAAGTAAGGATAATACAGGAAATATCTTTAAAAATCTTCTTGTCAAGAACAGCAGGACCATGATTAGTCATACTGATAATGAATCATCCCCATCTTGTGTGGGTTCAAGTTGGTAAAATCATGGGGTCATATTATGTGGTAAAAATCTTCTGAAAAACAGCAGGGCCAAGGTGACCCAGGTCATGGGTCACATTTTATATTGCCTGTTTATGGGGCAACATATGTAACAGGGCGAGAGTATGCTTATTACATCTTGCCAAACTGCCCTGAACAGTTGATATGGTTTATATATAGAGTTATACAAATGATTGAACACTCCACCTCACCCTGGTTGTAATAAAACACAATAACTACCTTTTCTTAACGTTAAATATGTTGAGAGTGTTAAAGTCATTGTCACAAGCCACGACTGAAATGTGTGCACCTCTTTCTTTTCAAGGGAGAGGAGCATATATTTCAGACGTGGCTTGCAATGATGTGTTAAAGTTTGCATGTTTATTAATATCCCTGAGCAATGATTTTGATAACAAAATTCTTCACACAGTATATGTTAAAGTTACATGTGCTCAATCTTTTTTGTTAAATTTTAAGAATTTAAAAGATATAACTACTATGGTAGTCTACAAAAAGAATAAAATAAAAACCTTTGGTAATGGTGGTTGTAGAGATATGGATAAAAACTTTTCAAAATATGCCTCATGCTTTTTACACTCTTTCTTTCTGAAACCAACCAAGTGTTGATCACATGACTGTCTTCTTAGAATATCGTGTACCATTTTCCCACCAACTCTTGGATCTGTGTAAATCTAACTACCCTTTAGCAATTTAAATATGATGTAGCACAATGAATTTAATCTGTGTGTATATATATATATATATATATATATATATATATATATATATATACAAAATATGAACTCGATGTCAAAACTTACCAACTCCACTGTTTTCTTTGTTGTGTGAAGGCGGCATGCACAAGGATCAGATGAAATGATGTCCAAATTTAGACAAGAATTTCCATCTGTTCTTTTCTTCTGGGATGTTATCAAATAGTTTATGATGCATTATTCATGTTAATCTAGGAACAAAAAAATCTTAATTATTAGCGTGTTTGTGTGTGTGTGTGTGTGTGTGTATATATATATATATATATATATATATATATATATATATGTGTGTGTGTGTGTGTGTGTGTGTGTGTGTGTGTGTGTATATATCAGGGCTGAAATGATCCACCGAAATATCAATACTGTTCAATATAAACGCTCGATTCAATGTTTGATTCATTGTCTCAATCTATGGTTCGATACGTTTTTCAATATCGGGTTCTGTAAAATGCATTGGGCTTATTATTTTTATGTGCACAAGGGACAAAACGGTGTCCGTTTATGGTCAGATTGTTGTTGACCTTGAGTCTTATGAAAACAATAATGAATTTAATCAGTTTAAATTACAATCCAACAGACAACTAACCGTTCAGCGATTTGTGTATAAAATTTGTGACTGTGAATCCTTGTAATTAATTTTTTCTTCAAAATTATTATTGCTTCTTTTTTTTTCTTTTTTTTTTTTGTAAAACGTATTGTATTGAAAATATTGAATTGTGGCAGAAGTATTGCAAATCGTATTGTGAAGAGGGCATATCATTTCATACATTGGGATTATTATTTTTATGTGCACGAGGGACAAAACAGTGTCCATTAACAGTCGGATTGTTGTTAGTCTTGAGTCTTATGAAAACAATAATGAATTTAATCAGTTTAAATGTTTATATATATATCTGTGTGTGTACCTTCTTAATTAATTTTTTTCTATTGTGTTGGATTGACTGTTTTATTTATGTTATCTACAGCTTACTGATGGATTGCTGAAAGCCAGTTCATTAAAACTTACTGAAGAAGAATTGAAAAATCTCCAAGTAAGCAAATTAATGTCATAGCCTTGTATATGATTATATATGTGATATATATTATATAAAGGGAAGCAGACCATATTGCTTGGGTTAAAATTTACTGTTAAAAAGTAAATTCAACCCAAGTGATATAATTGCCTGTGATACAGACCTAATGCATAATTATTTTCCTTTCTTATTTTTTTCTAGGTTGACAGTAAACGCATCAAGATTCTGAGCAGAGTGACTCTGAACGTTACAGACAGTGAGCAGTTGCAACATCTGGTATAAATTTTTAGTTTATTAGTGTTTATATGTTTATTAGTCAATCGTAAATTTACGTTTACCGCACCATGTCCATACAGGTTAGAAAAAAAAACCATGCAATCGATAATGATCCTTTACAGCCAAAGAAAAACATGTATCTCCATTTTGTGAACAGAACAATTTTAGACACGAGACTCTGATTTCATCTTCCTTTTTGTTGGTCTGTAGATTTACATGACAATTTCTGTCCTTTATTATATGACCTTCACCTTGCAATTAACTATAATGTACATGTAAAGTAAAACTGTATAAAACTAGTACCTACCACATTTACGAACCAGACATACTTGTACATATGAATGGAAAGGATGTACAAAAAAGTGGAGGATATTTTGTTTACCACCATTCAAGTATGTACACGATGTGAGTGTGTACATGATGTGAGTGTGTACATGATGTGAGTGTGTACATGATGTGAGTGTCTACAAGATGTGAGTGTGTACATGATGTGAGTGTGTACATGATGTGAGTGTGTACATTATGTGAGTGTGTTCATGATGTGAGTGTGTACATGATATGAGTGTGTACATATATGAGTGTGTACATTATGTGAGTGTACCGCTGTCCAGAACAACTCACGTTGTACCACTGTCCAGCACATCTTACTTGTACCACTGTCCAGCACACCTTATGTTGTACCACTGTCCAGCACACCTCACATTGTACCACTGTCCAGCACACCTCACATTGTACCACTGTCCAGCACACCTTATGTTGTACCACTGTCCAGCACACCTCACATTGTACCACTGTCCAGCACACCTCACATTGTACCACTGTCCAGCACACCTTATGTTGTACCACTGTCCAGCACACCTCACATTGTACCACTGTCCAGCACATCTTGTACCACTGTCCAGCACATCTTGTACCACTGTCCAGCACACCTCACATTGTACCACTGTCCAGCACACCTCACATTGTACCACTGTCCAGCACACCTTATGTTGTACCACTGTCCAGCACACCTCACATTGTACCACTGTCCAGCACACCTCACATTGTACCACTGTCCAGCACACCTTATGTTGTACCACTGTCCAGCACACCTCACATTGTACCACTGTCCAGCACATCTTGTACCACTGTCCAGCACATCTTGTACCACTGTCCAGCACATCTTGTACCACTGTCCAGCACACCTTACTTGTACTGCTGTCCAGCACACCTTACTTGTACCACTGTCCAGCACACCTTACTTGTACTGCTGTCCAGTACACCTTTTGTTATACCACTGTCCAGCACACCTCACATTGTACCACTGTCCAGCACACCTTATGTTGTACCACTGTCCAGCACACCTCACATTGTACCACTGTCCAGCACATCTTGTACCACTGTCCAGCACATCTTGTACCACTGTCCAGCACATCTTGTACCACTGTCCAGCACACCTTACTTGTACTGCTGTCCAGCACACCTTACTTGTACCACTGTCCAGCACACCTTACTTGTACTGCTGTCCAGTACACCTTTTGTTATACCACTGTCCAGCACACCTCACATTGTACCACTGTCCAGCACATCTTGTACCACTGTCCAGCACATCTTGTACCACTGTCCAGCACACCTTATGATGTATCACTGTCCAGCACAGAGGTGGATATTTTATATCAGCATAAAAGTTGATATTTTTTCAGTTCAAAAATAGAAATGCAATACTGTTTTCTTTGGTATATGTATAAATGAAACAGAACGTGGATATACCTACACATAACTACAGTGAAACTTGTCTAATCCTGATATGCATTGAATCATGAAAATTCTTTGGATTAGACAGCATCCAGAATATAAAGTATTATAATAGAATTCTAAGTTTCATTCTGAAAAATGTGTATGGTTTATGCAGCATTTTTGTCTGCACAACCTCTGGATTGGAGAAGTTTCATTGAACACATTTTTTGTAATGAATTCATCTCTTTAAAGAAATTGAGGTGATGATATTAATCAAGTTCTATTGAAGAAAATTTTTGTGCAACTAATCATCTCTTTAAAGAAATTTTATAAACAACTCATTGCCTGAATAGTTTACACATTTTAAGATGTACTATATGTAGCACTTAACACTAACAGAATTTTCTGTGTAAGTCTTTTATTATGCTGTGTTTTCTCTGCATCCGTAGATGTGGCCCGAGGTTCAGGAGTATGACATTGTTGCTGTTCGACCCACGTCTTCGGAAATATTTGTTGTAAGTGATTTCACCTAGAGGTTATACAGTTTGTTTTGCATTGGAAGTACCCTCTAGCAATTAAGGAGGCTGGGTGGTGAACGAAAATCACAATCCTTATTTTTCAAATCACTAGAAATGCTTTTTATAATATAAAAGCTTATCAATCCACCCTAAATAAGAAGTTTGTTAATATGAATATTTTATTTGTCATAAAAGTAAATGATTAATTAATCTGGAAATTTACTAAAATGTTTCTTTCCATGTGTGACTTCTGGTGCAAAATTAGATAAATTAGATTCAGAAACATTTTAAAATCAAAATGCCATTAACCCCCTTTCTTCTGATGTACATACATGTATCCAGTGTTTGAGAATGTCCGAGTAGAATAGGTGGTTGCCAAGATATGAGCTGTTCACACTGGTACATTTAGGAGTCTTGGCGAATCATGTTGATATAAAGACTGACATTTATGTCACTCTAAGAGTTTTAGAGCTTACAAGTCTGATTTTAGTGAAATTGAATATTTGTCACTTTAAGAGTTTTAGTGGTTGCAAGTCTGATTTTAGTGAAATTGAATTGTCTCTAAGGATTCATTTCCTGCTTCAGAAAGCTGCGAAGTACACCAACCTTGATATAATACAGCTGGAAATGGAGAAAAGTACCAAAGTCATAACACCAGGGGGACTAAGTGAGGTTAGAAAATAAGTACCAGGTTATCATGTGATGCAGTGATACCAGGTTATCGTGTGATGCAGTGGTACCAGGTTATCGTGTGATGCAGTGGTACCAGGTTATCGTGTGATGCAGTGGTACCAGGTTATCGTGTGATGCAGTGGTACCAGGTTATCGTGTGATGCAGTGATACCAGGTTATCGTGTGATGCAGTGGTACCAGGTTATCGTGTGATGCAGTGGTACCAGGTTATCGTGTGATGCAGTGATACCAGGTTATCATATGATGCAGTGATACCAGGTTATCGTGTGATGCAGTGGTACCAGGTTATCATATGATGCAGTGATACCAGGTTATCGTGTGATGCAGTGATACCAGGTTATCATGTGATGCAGTGATACCAGGTTATCATGTGATGCAGTGATACCAGGTTATCATGTGATGCAGTGATACCAGGTTATCGTGTGATGCAGTGATACCAGGTTATCGTGTGATGCAGTGATACCAGGTTATCGTGTGATGCAGTGGTACCAGGTTATCGTGTGATGCAGTGGTACCAGGTTATCGTGTGATGCAGTGATACCAGGTTATCATGTGATGCAGTGATACCAGGTTATCATGTGATGCAGTGATACCAGGTTATCATATGATGCAGTGATACCAGGTTATCATGTGATGCAGTGATACCAGGTTATCATGTGATGCAGTGATACCAGGTTATCATGTGATGCAGTGATACCAGGTTATCGTGTGATGCAGTGGTACCAGGTTATCGTGTGATGCAGTGGTACCAGGTTATCGTGTGATGCAGTGATACCAGGTTATCATGTGATGCAGTGATACCAGGTTATCATGTGATGCAGTGATACCAGGTTATCATGTGATGCAGTGATACCAGGTTATCGTGTGATGCAGTGATACCAGGTTATCGTGTGATGCAGTGATACCAGGTTATCGTGTGATGCAGTGGTACCAGGTTATCGTGTGATGCAGTGGTACCAGGTTATCGTGTGATGCAGTGATACCAGGTTATCATGTGATGCAGTGATACCAGGTTATCATGTGATGCAGTGATACCAGGTTATCATATGATGCAGTGATACCAGGTTATCATGTGATGCAGTGATACCAGGTTATCATGTGATGCAGTGATACCAGGTTATCATGTGATGCAGTGATACCAGGTTATCGTGTGATGCAGTGATACCAGGTTATCGTGTGATGCAGTGGTACCAGGTTATCGTGTGATGCAGTGGTACCAGGTTATCGTGTGATGCAGTGGTACCAGGTTATCGTGTGATGCAGTGATACCAGGTTATCATGTGATGCAGTGATACCAGGTTATCATCTGATGCAGTGATACCAGGTTATCGTGTGATGCAGTGATACCAGGTTATCATGTAATTCAGTGATACCAGGTTATCGTGTGATGCAGTGATACCAGGTTATCATGTAATTCAGTGATACCAGGTTATCGTGTGATGCAGTGATACCAGGTTATCGTGTGATGCAGTGATACCAGGTTATCGTGTGATGCAGTGATACCAGGTTATCAAGTAATTCAGTGTTACTAGATTGCCAAATTATTTATGGATGATGCTGGTGTGGATGTTTTTCCTCTATGAATTTATATAACAATAAATATAATTACATTCTTTATTTTATTATTACCTCCTCCCCCAAGAAAAAAATTCTCAAGATTACATGTTGTCCTTGAAGACTGATTATGTAGTGTTACATAGAAATTTGAGAATATATTTAATGTGAAGAGTTTTCATATGATGTTTGTTTGTTTTACGTCCCGTCGAGAATTTTTCACTCATATTGAGACATCACCAGCTGTAGGTGAAGTACCAAGAATTTAGACCTATTCTTAAAGCTCAGGGCCGTAGCAGTGAGGGTTCTTTAAACTGCCAACGCCTACCGTGACACAGAACCTCCGTTTTTAAGGTCATATCCGAAAGACCCGTAATTCTCACTTCTAAATGCCGAGCGTTTAGTGAAGGAGCAATCACTACCTATTTTTCGTCTTAGGTTTGACGCGGCCATGGCACGAGCGGGGCTCGAACTCACGACCTCCCGGTTACGAAGCGAACGCTCTAACCACTGAGCTACCGCGACCGGTCATTCAGTTCCTTAGTTTGTACATGAGAAATGCAAATGTATCTGCAATCTATGCAACCTTTTGTTAATTCTGAAATTGTGATAGTAAACCAAAGATTCTATGTGGACACAGCTTCCATGGGGAGCTGGGTTAGAACAGATCCTCAGTACCCCTTGCTTGTCGTAAGAGGCAACTAAATGGGGCAGTCCTTCGGATGAGACCGCAAAATCTTAGGCCCCATTTTACAGCAGGTGTAGCACGATAAAGATCCCCACCTGCTCAACAGCCGTAAGCATAGGTCTAAATTCTGCAGCCCTTCACTGGCAATGATGACATTTCCATTTGAGTGAAAAATGTTAAACAATAAACAGCTAAATATGTGGACACCGTGTATCCTAGATGTACATGTACAGGATGGATGATTCAAGAATATAATGTAATAAAATAAATTACAGTAATAAATGATAAATCAGTAGTGATGCATGGACAGCCATGTTACATCTAATAATAATAATTATTAATATGTTACATCTTCACTTACTGTACAGTCATACACTCAGTACTGTGATTGAAAATTTAATTTTACTAGGGCATACAGAAAGGGATTCATTTTGAAATTCAGTACAGTCCTGCCATTAGAGACAGCTCTGTTAAACGATATCTCATCTCCAACTCCCAGCTACTTGCTAGTTTCAGTAAATCTAAGGTATGTATGGAGTCATCAAACCCATTCTCTCTCTCTCTCTCTCTCTCTCTCTCTCTCTCTCTCTCATTTTATAGATTAAGAAAGTAGATATTTGTAAAGTAATGCAGAGTTTATTTAATTGCAGAACATCATAATTTCCAGTGGATCAGAAAGGGTAAGGAATATGGATGTTAAAACAAAAATGTTACCTCTTTGTATTGAAAGGACAAAATTCATGCAAATTGTCACTTTATTTATGTCTGGCAATTGCTAATATTTTAGTAAATTTATACTATTTTTACTGTTGCATGTCTGGTTCTTTGTTTGGCAGGCAATAGAACAGCGTGGACCACATGATGTAGCAAATCTGTATCCTTCAGGAGCTTTCATAAGAATGGATAGGAGTCATTGTCTATAAACATTTTATATACCCTATTTGAGACCTCTTTGAACCACTCGTTGGCAAATAATTTTCCCCAAAATAACTGAAATTGAAAATATTCAATATGATGTTGAAATGTAATCACAGTCTGCATATTTGATTAAAAGCATGAAAGTAATTTCTATCCATTTTATACAATATAAAGAAGGTTGAAGCATTTTACATATTATAAACATTAGAAAAGGTTATAAAAGAGCATGACCTTTTTATGTTATATAAAATGAGTAAAAATTACATTCCCAGGATGTTATACACCCAGTTTAACAACAACTCAGTTTGTACAACATAAATAATGATAAAAGTTAAACGAACCATTCAAATTGTGTTTTACAAGTGAAATTAAATTATTAACCAATGAAAAGTGATTTTATGATATAAGGTTTTTGTGAAGTTTCCTGTGTTTAATTTGGCCCTTTTCACTTTTAATGTTCCTGAGCTTTATGTAGAGGCCTTCTGTTTGGACTCAATGAAGCACAAGCCAAGAATGCTGTCACTAGGAGTTGCCGGAGTGTGTTGCTTCATGCAGGTACGGTTAGCGAACCTTTCTTTGTACAGTGTCCATGGAGAAATTTTATCAGTTTTATTTGCATGGATTTCGTGCACACTCTATCATATCTGTTGTCTGACCAGTCATTGGAATTTATTTGCCTTGTAAAAGAGCAAAAAAAAACCGCAAAAAACCAAAAAAAATGTTGGTTAAAGAGACACTACAACATATTTTCCACATTTAAACGAGTGTGTTTTAAAACACATATTGATAAAGTAATAGAAAACACAACAATACTGACAATTTCAAATATTAGGAATGCATTAATTTGCTCTCAACTGCGCTTTAAAGATCATTCGGAATTCAATGGTTTCTTCATTCTGACTCGGACATTTTACATCACGTGATTCACTATGACAATACACGTGTTGTGTAAAAACTTATTTAAATACCCCTCAAAGGGGTCCACACTCGCTTATCGAGTATGGGGGGGGGGGGGGGGGTGCGCACCAGCTGTTGGTATGCATGGACATTGTTAAGCCATTAGCAATGGGAGTGTAGAACATTGTCATTTAAGGTATGAACTGCGATGTTTTACACCATCATACTTCACAATACTGTTGGAATATTTCCAGCCATTAAATATAATTGTACTATATTTATTAAGATTCATACGCACAATGTTTACATTCGTGAAGAAATGGCTATCATTTCATTTAGTAACGATATAGAAGATTAAAAAAACCCATTAGAAATGTAAATATTTTGATGAATGTATTTATTCGAAGAACAAGAGTAAGGTAGAAATTTTTATTTTCACACAGAGGAGAGACGAGCCTTAAAAGCTACAGTATCCTTGTCATCTGGTGACCTTCCAGATGATCAGAAGTGGGTCAAGGACAAATTGAGTGAGATTCATTCTGAAGAAAGTACGGAAGGATCCTCTCCAAAGAAAAGAAAAGTTGAATGACCATCAGATTAGAATCTCACATGAAACACCAACCATATGAAATGAAGAGACGTGTAACAGATTTAGAGTACGATGAAATGAGTAATTTAGCAACATTTGTTCAGCAGTTACAGCTTCAATTAATGAACAGATGTGCATTATGTTCAGATGCAAGATATGTTCACAAAATATCAAACACACTGAATGGGTATAGATGTAGAAAAATTTATAAAGTTAAAATGTCAAACACATGAATTCCGGGAGTTTTTATTATGGATTGACTGTTAGCGGCAACCTTTTTTAAGCATTTCTGTTTCCATCTGGAAAATTGAAATTTGCAGATTATTGTGAACATACAACGCACGTGATTGGTTTATTGTCAATATATGGTGGACATTTCAAACTTCCACATTTGGCAAGCACACTGTAAAATAGATATCCATTATCATTTCTGGCACTTCCCATCAGCATTTCAGCCCCTTCATCAACACACGAGTAAAATCCCCTTGATCTACCGTTGATGTTGCTTTCCGATGCTAGGTAACCGTGATATTCTTCCGCCCAGCCCGGTAGACATCTATTTCGCCCAGGAATCATGATGATGTGCTTTCGTGTTCTTAGTTGACACACAGCGCAAGGAACATCTTTATCATCAAAGTTTGACCCCCAGAAATTAGTTTCGTACTCGGCACCGTGCAGAAGTCCATATCCAGAAGTAATCGTTCGATTTCCCCACAAAACGTCAAAAGTTAAGCACAACGGATTAGCTGCCCCGCCTTTTGATGTGTGGATTGTTCCTCCTGCTTGACCTAAATACATAATTATCCCTTAGTACAGAAAGTGCATTCTATTCTGTGGAACTACATGTCATGCTTACAATATTCTAAGGCAGATGCTTTGTATTTGACATGAAATTGTACAAAGTCACGTAATTTACCTAGATATCTAGAGGTGATGATTTATCAGTTCTGTGCAAATGTACAAAGGCTTGGGTAAAAGGGCCAATACAAAACGTAAGTATGGAATAGCGAGATAAAAATAAGAATGAAATATTTCCACTGATATATATTTCTTTTAATTCGATAAAATGATTCACCGTATTCAGATCAAAGGCTGAATGTTTGAGCTGTAGTGGAAAATATGACGGGGAATCTCTATAAAAACTTGCCAGGTTAAGAGAGGTCGAAAAATTGAGTCGACGCATTGATTTAAGGAGTCGGTATTGTGTCTCAAGATGTCCCATTCAAGAATTGTTCACTCGGATAGAAACGTCAACAGTCTTGAGTGATGTGCCACAAAGTTTGACCGTGTCAGAGCGCCATACATGGATCTAAACGTGTGACACTTCACCTACGTCACGTCTCAATACGAGGAAAATAATTCTAAAGACATACAACAATGAAACATACAAACAAATTTATACATAAATAACAAAGTCACAAAAATATTGGTCCTACATAGAATAATTTACGATTTATTTTGTGTAGAAGATTGTTGAAGAATAATTCATTTTCCCGAAATGAAGATTTTCCGTATAGGAATTAGGCGGAAAGGAAAAACCACGCGATTCTGACTTTCAGTTAAAAAGCGCAAATTAAATATGACATGCCATCATCATCTAAAATAGAATGAATCTGCAATTATGTTTTAAAAATTTAGAATTTATTCTGAAATTCATCCGGATCGGAATATATTCAAGCCACATTTAATTAGTTTCTCTTACCAGCATAAATTAACTTGGATTCGTTGTTACAGGACTTTTTACCCCATCTCACATATGTTGGATTTCCTTCTGAAAAGGAAAATGTCATTTTAAAAATTATAGAGTTATTGATATTTTTTTTCTGTAGTTTAGCAAACGAGTGCACAGGGTTCGATTTAAGAAACCTAAGACGTTTAACATTGGTAGTGACTGTTCTTTCGCCAAGTGCCCGGCATTCAAATCTGTAAATGTGGAGGTCACATGACTATTCGCCTAAAACAGGTGACGTCTCTATACGAGTAAAAACTTTGAACGTCAAAAAACTAAAGGCAGCCAAACGAGGAATCAAGTGTCATGCTTTAATGAATTTAGTATTACTGATTTCTACTTGTTCTATATCAGTAGTGATTTATACTTATTCGGACCAGTTTTAGTATTACTGATATATACTTACTCGGTTTTATATCAGTATTACTCAGTCCTTTTTCAGTATTACTGATTTATACTTACTTGGTCCAATATCAGTATTGATAAACACTTACTCAGTCCTGTTTTAGTATTACTGATTTACACTTACTCGGTCCTGTTTTAGTATTACTGATATATACTTACTCGGTTCTATATCAGTATTACTCGGTCCTTTTTCAGTAGTCTGTTTTGGAGTAACTACTTTGAGAACATCATTTCTCTTCCAGTCTTCAACCTCTTTCAGCACACTCTTCAGCGTCTTTTCCAGTGACATTCTGATTAATGTTTCTTGGTTCAGTAACTGCCTGACTGCATCCAGTTCTTGTCTAACATCAGAGTACTCATAGGTTACCGGTGTGACGCTGCTGACAACGGGCAGCTCCCCAGTGCTGGTGGAAAAACGCGCCAATATAACCAAGACTGCAATTCCAGAGGTAGCCATGTTGCCTGGCGTTGAAAAGTTTGAAAAAAAGATACATTACTTTGTTTATATGTAGTGGAATTATAAGTGCTTGAAGTAGACTTAAAAGATACTTACAATTACGCAGCCGTACTAATGTTTCCAATGAGCCACTTGGATGACCTAGTGTGTACTGTTAACAAAGTTCTTGTGTGAACCACAGCTCTCGTCCTGCTTTTAATGACATTTTTAAATTTCACAAACATCTTTTCTCATTCTAATAATCACCATACCCATTGCATCATAGGGCCCATCATGGCGAGTGTGACTATCAAGACAGATTATTTTTCAAAAGCTATTAAGGATAGGCTCTACACAACTTTATTAAATATGCGTGCAATCGCTATACACATAAAACTCGGTGGTCTTACGAATGCCATAAAGTTTCCGCAGTTACATCATACAATATTACATGTTATGATAAAATGATTAACTTTGCTGTCCAAAATAAGATGTGCACAGCTTTAACTGGAAATCCTTTCTTGCAAGTCTAACATCTTCAGTGTGTGGACAATCGGTGCATACAGTTTTGATGGGTGTTTGATAAAAAAACCTGTGATAGTTCCTGGCTACACAATCTACACTCGTCTCCACAAAGATCACGTGCATATCTATTTTGACCAAAAAACTTGATGATAAAACATTATGCATTAAAGATAGTTTTCCTAAAGCATATTTTTTTTTTACAAATAAAAAAAAAAGGTGTGCATTCTTTAAAAGTTCATATGAACACTTGGGGTCTGATACAATATGACATCTGTGCAGATCGGAATTCAACATACAGTCGTGTCTTAGTATTGTATAGCAAAATAAAAAATAAACGTTTTAAGTCCTGTACCATGTGAACAAATATGAAGGTTTAACAACACCACTCGGAAGACATTCTTTAAAAAACACCTACCTAAGGAAGTCTCCCGTATGTGACTATACTGTATGTACAGTAAATGGAATGATTGGTTTGTTGAAATTTGGGCAGAGAGTAGTTTTTGAGGAATTTCAAGTATTATAATATGAAACCGTGTTTCTGATACAGTGGAACTATATCTTTGAGTAGGGTGGAACAAAATTGTAATAAGTTTTGTGCATTATTAAAATCTTGGAGGAAACCAGACAATCCAGAGTTTCCCCGTCCTGTTACCAAATATAGAGTTTTTGAAAGCTGTTATTGAAAGACCGGGGACTACTTTCGCTGCGTGTAACAGAATCTTTTCCAGTTTTTCAACATCTGACTTTGTGTATCCAGGTCAGACGTTAACTGCATATTAATTCTTGCTGTGGTCTACAAATGAGATGCACATATCATGAGATAAATATCTCTAGATACAGCAAACGTAACCTTTTTAAAAAGAAACAAGACGTTTTTTATATATGATCTGACCATCCCAAACTGGACGTACTTATTAATGCACCCAGATGTTTGTGTAGTGAAACATATTCCATTGCAGTCACTGAAGAATCTACTTACAAAGATTGTCTACATTTCTAAAAGTGAAAAATACAACATTTGTTTTCTTTGGATTAAACTGCCCACGGGCAATAGCATATAAGTTAGTGGGGTTTTTTTTTCCAGCTAATGCGCATGCTTGGGTGACATAGTACGGTACTCTGAGAATTATATAGAACAGAAGTCTCGAATTTTATTGTGCATTTAAGTCCCTATCGTCGCAAGCTACGGCTGAAATCACAGCCGCTCTACGTTTTAAATATTCATAATAAAAAAAACAAGACCGGTTGCGGTAGCTCAGTGGTTAGAGCCTTCGCTTCGTAACCGTGAGTTCGAGCCCCGCTCGTGCCATGGCCGTGCCAAACCTAAGAACCAAACATAGTTAGTGATTGCTCCTTCGCCAAACACTCGGCATTTAGAAGTGAGAATCACGGGTCCTTCGGATATGACCTTAAAAACAGAGGTCACGGTAGGTGCCTGAATTTTGTTGTTTGCAGGGCTGTTCAATAACCTGCATTCAATGCCACCCCTTTTCCCTCGCAGAAGTTCAGAGGGTACATCAGCTTTGGAATTCTCATTTGCATAATTATGTCAACTTCCGTCCATCGTTCAAAAATTCTTCGCATTTGCAAAGCAGTAGACGATGTTTGACGGTTGATTGTAGCCGATAAATGGACTTCATTTCCAGTTCACCATGACGATGTGAGAGGTGAGACCTTGACAGAGTTGCTTCTAAACGGTAGGGGTCTAATTATCATGTTATATCGAACTTTTCACCGAAAATTGCAAGCGATGTAGCTGGAAAAAGAAAATCAAGATGGCAGCGTGACATACCTTGTGAATAGTTTGTTTACAGGAAGTCAATTTTTTTTTATTATGAATATTTAAAACGCCGAGCACCTGTCGCTGAAATGAACGCTCCATTTTCCCCCGTGGCATGAACATTTTCTCGCAAATTCAATGGTGGTTATAACGTTGTAGTTTGCCAATGCAACTTTTCATTTGGTCAAATGGCGTGTGACGTGTTTCATATTGTTACACCGTTCTTGGAACAATGATTCTAACTACGTATTACTCCATTTACCTGATCAAGATAGGGCTAACGCGGGTGTGACCGGTCGACAGGTGATGTTTACTCCTCCTAGGCACCTTATCCCAAATCTAGTATATCCAGGGGTTCGTGTTTGCCCATCTCTCTAATTTGTATCCTATATGGGGTTAGTGAGATTGATCCTGACTTGTTTAATATATTTATTGGTTATTTTATCTTTCTATCACGTATTGCAGTGTAAACCAACCGATAAGATTACCAAACATTACTTGCAGAAAATTAAGGTTTTTTAAAACAAATCTATAATTTAAATTACTATAAAAGAAATTTTATAATTATATAAAATTATATATATATATATATATATATATATATATATATATTATAATTAATTAAACATTTCTGATGAACACTACTTGCATTGCATAGTAGGTAATGGATATGGAGCTAGCACCCTAAACGATAAGCTTATAACTAATTATTAAGTGTTCACACAAGTTTATGGGTGCTCTAGTCTGGGGAAATATTATAGTTGACTGCAGTTGATGACATACCTTGTGAATAGTTTGTTTACAGGACTGTTTGTTTGTTTTACGTCCCGTCGAGAATTTTTCACTCATATTGAGACCTAACCAGTTGTAGGTGAAGTACCACAAATTTAGACCTATGCTTAGCGCTCAGGGCCGTAGCAGTGAGGGTTCTTTAACGTGCCAACGTCTACCGTTACACGGGACCTCCGCTTTTAAGGTCATATCCGAAAGTTCGAAAGAAATTTGCTGTGATAAAATTAAGAAATTAATTTCAAAACTAAGGATTATCTCTCTCATACATAGCTCTGATCCTTTGCCGGATTTGGCTCCACTATTTGGTATTTTTGGTTCTTTCAGCTCTTACAAGTTTGTTCTTATTTCGGATTTCCAACATCTTTGACTTGCGCATCACTGACGAGACATTAGTTGTCGAAATGCGCATCTGGTGCATCAAAATTTGTACCGTATATGTTTTATATTCTAAATGCCAAGTAGTGAACTTGACAATTTCAGGATATGTGAAATATAGAATGAATGATGAAAACATAACGATAAAACACAATTCAAGATTATAAACGTAAATTCACAACAATTTCATTTTGATATGCTTATCATTTGTCTATTAAAGTCCTTTACTATGGCGTGGTTTTTCCCCAACTTCCTGACAAAATAAGATAGTTATATATAATTATATTTCGTACGCCACGTGTCCCATGTTTTTCACAAATTCTAATGATAGTTTTTTCCTCATGAATGTTGGTTTGTTGTTTGTTTCATGATCGTCATCACGTGTTGTACCACGTCAACGTGCCAACGCCTGCCGCGACACGGGACCTTCACTTTTAAAGTCATATCCTAAAGGCCCGTGGTTCTCACTTCTAAATATGCCAAGAATGTGGCGAAGAAGCAATCACTACCAATGTTTACGTCTTGAGTTTGGCTCGGTCATGGCACGAGCGGGGCTCGAATTCACCACCTCCCGATTACCCGAACCTTTACCACTGATCTACCGCGGCCGGTTCTTTGAATGCGTTGCAGCTATGAACAATGCGCGTATGAATCTTGGTAAACATAGAACATCCATTTTAACGGCTGGGAAATTTAGACCGAAATAGTCCCATAGTGTTAAAATAGGTCATCAGTAACACATGGTTGTCGTAAGAGGCGACTAAATGGGGCGGTTCTTCAGATAAGACAGCAAAATGGAAATCTCGTGTTTACAGCAGGTGTGGCACAAAAAAAAACCTTCCCTGCTCAAAGGCCGTAAGCAACGAGCATAGATCTAAATTTTGCGGCCCTTCACCAACAATGGTGCTGTCTCCATATGAGTGAAAAATTCTCGAGCACAATATACAATTAACCGATAGACATAAAAGTAGAATATAAATAGAAGAAATAAATTTCATTTTCGCCGGCACACGCTGTACTTTTCATGGGGAGCTAATGCACCAAAAATAAAAAACATTTTTAATCAAACGTCAAGCGGAACAACCGCCATTTGACGAAGAGGAAATGTTTGTGAATGCCTTCCAGACACAGCAAAAACTCAAAACCAATCCCAAAAATTTTTATTTCACCGAACTTTGTGTGAGTGCATGCGGCAATATCTCGTTGAAAGTCAAATGATAAGAATTATGTTACACAGTGTATCATATATATGGCAAAAAACAATAAAATGTGGAGAGCAGCGTTCGCGAATCCGGAAATACAGCAATGTTAACGACATCCTTTATTTGACAAGAAATAACATTCAGTTTAAACTGGACTTAGGGATGGGGTTATCTTGGTAAGACTGGCAACATTTTTTTTTTTTACATATCTTTTAATAATTCTTAAGATTATTTATTTTCCTTGAAAAATAATTGTATAAACTGAAAAGAAAAAAAAAAGAATTGAAAAGATTAAGTTAAGATGCATTTCCAGCTTCAAATATACTCATATAGAGATTCCTAAAACATTCGTGGGCAATGGGGTTTCTATAGGATAAATTGTAGCATAATCTAAGTTGATGAAATCATATTTCAAAATGATAATGTTTGAAGAAAAACACGTTAAATTGAGCGAGGCCTAGGGATTCATTATTGATTGATTGATTGATTCGGGTTTTACGCCGTGTTGGCAATATTTCAGCCATTTTACGGCGATTAAGCAACTGAAATACGGTTGGTTATGAAAGTTAAAGTTTCCCTGATGGCCCCCAGTGAGTCTACTCTTTTTCGAAAATCAAGGAAACGATCTTTTACGTGCCAAGGGGGTATCTTAAGTATCGTATAGCGTTAGTCAACTGGTCCGTGACTGATTCTACCAGCATAATGTGCGATATCCTATCTACGATTATTTGAATGATTGATTGATTATCTATTGATAATTTGATGTTTGTGTTACATTCCGTTGAGATTTTTTTCACTCATATTGAATCGTCACAACTGCACGTGAAGTATCACAAATTTAGACCTATACTTAGCGCTCAGGACCATAGCAGTGAGGATTCCTTAACGTGTTAACACCTGCCGCGACACGGGACCTCTGTTTTCAAGGTCATATCCGAAAGATGTAAGCGATGAAATATTAATAGTATGATGTACAGGCGTTAGGGATGAAGCATTTACATGATTTGCAGGAGTTGAATAATTCAAGAGTTGACGTATTGAACTCCGTTTTTATGGTCATGTCTGAAAGACCCACAATTCTCACTTCTAAATGTCGAACGTTTGGCGAAGCAGCAGTCACTACACCTATGTTTTCATCGTAGGTTGGACGCAGCCATAGCACGACCTCGAGGTCCGAACTCACGACCTCCCGATTACGCTGCACCACTGAGCTACCGCGGCGTATTTTGAATTAAAAATAAATCCCCAATAACATTATAAATAACTTCGGTTATATTAAACAATTATGAATAACACAAGTTGGTTACAAGAATTCCAATATATCCAGAGTAGATTCTAGTCATTGTATGCACATGCGCCGTTGATATGAAATCTTTTGTTTGATAACAAACGTTTTCGTTTGCGTTTGATTACAGCTGTAAAAAGAAAGCGCTACCAACTAAACAGAATCCGAAGAGACCAGATCAGACAAAGTCACGTAACTTGGTGGAGACTCCTCATGGGCAACTTAGTGTTGATAATGATTTGACAAAATCTAGTTCAAAAGCTGATTCTTATTCTGCCAGTTTATCCAGTGAACATCTTGACGACAAAAATGGGCAAGAAGCAGTAAGTGTGGAAACCCAAACGATGAATGAACAATCCCAAAGGGAGACAAGCGATACTACTATAACCATCCAGGAGACCAGTAGTTCGTCAGAGAGTGGAGATGATGACTACATTAAGTTTAATCCTCAACGCCAGAATGGTAATGTTACAGAAAAAGTTGATGCTGAAAACGCTAACGAAATTCTCCATTCACAGGAGTTTCAGGATGCTGGAAATAACTCTGACCAAACATCAGAAACAGAAGACACAGGAAAGATGGAACAGGGAATGGAAAAGACAAGCAACTTAACAGACGGAAGTGACGTAGGCAAGCAGGTAGATGACCCTACTGATGATGATGATAATAATGATAGTGGTGATGATGGTGGTGGTGTGGATGATGATGGTGGTGATGATGATGATAATGGTGGTGGTGGTAACGGTGTGGATGATGATGATGGTGGTGGTGTGGATGATGATGATAAAGATGGTGGTGGTGATGATGATGATGATGATGATGATTATGATGATAATGATGGTGGTGGTGTGGATGATGATAATGGTGGTGGTGGTGTGGATGATGATGATGGTGGTGATGATGATGATGTTGATGGTGGCGGCGGTGTGGATGATGATGTTGATGGTGGTGGTGGTGGTGTGGATGATGATGATAATGATGGTGGTGGTGTGGATGATGATGGTGATGAATTGCGAAAAGAAAAAGACACTGAAGAAGAAAAAAATGTTGAGGCGGTTGATATTGATAGTGAAAAGTCTGGCGATACTGAAGCAGGAAATGACGAAGTTGATTCCAACAGTGATCCAAAAGATGGTGAATCACAGACAGAAGGTTCAGATAGTAATGAACTTTCAGGAGATGACGTTCAGGACAATTTTGATGCAGCAGAAAACGGAAAAGATGAAAAAGCTGAGGCTGTTGAAGATATTAATACCGAAAAGCTCGACGATACTGACGCAGAAAATGATAATGGCGATTCCAACAGTGATGGAATAGATGATGAATCACAAACAAAAGTAGAGGGTTCAGATAGTAATGAACCACCAGGAGATGACGATCAGGACAATGATGACGCAACAGAAAACGGAAAAGATGAAAATGAAAAGTTCGACGACAAGGGAACAAAAAATGACAAAGGAGATTCCAACAGTAATGTGATAGCAGAAGGTTCCGGTAAAAGTGAATCAGCAGGAGGAGATTCGGGTGAAACATCGGGCAAACAAAGAAAGGAACAGAATAAGGCTAACCATAAGGCTAAGTTAGGCGTAAGTAAGCAAAAACGAGACCAGAAAAGTCCAGAAAAATTCCGAGCGTCCCCTGTACATAAAGGGATACCGCCAACCTCAAAATTGAAACCAAATCCGCGTCAAAATAGACCACAAAGGTCTGATCAAGCAAAGCGTATTCAATCAAGACGCCGAGTTCCAGAATCTAGCAATGAATTACGGAGACAAAAAATTGAAAATTTCGAATATGCAAAAGATGAAGCTACCATCGATAATGACATAGGTAGTCAAGGGAAAAGGAAAGCCGGAATGCCTTCTCCATATGGTATACAAGGCTATCGAGGGAAAGGGAGGGCCAAAAAACCAACTTCATATACGACGCAAGGCAAAAAGGGACAGAAAATTTCTGAAATTGATTTTTTAAGGGAATCAAGTCCAACTAGCTATGCGAAAGATGACGCTACCACTGGTATTGAAACTGGGAATATTGAGTTCTTGACGGAAGGAAGCTCTAATACATATATGCAAGATGAAGGTACCACTGATGTTGAAATAGGCACTCGAGGGAAAAGGAAAGCCAAAGTACCAACACCACATACTATGCAAGGCAAAAGGAAACAGAAAACTGAACATTTTGGTTTCTTAAAGGAAACAAGTGGTAATAGACATATGAAAGATACAGCTATCACTGGAATTGAAACTGTGAATCAGGGAAAAGGTAAGGCCAAGTTACCAAATCCATTTACCGTGCAAGAAAAGGGTGTGTCTTCAGAGACCCAGGAGTTTCTTCCATCGATTCTAATGACTTCTGAATCGAGAAATAAACAGTTTGATAGAAATTATGGATACCACGAATTAGGATTCACTTTGAAAACAGATGATATAGATCGTCATATGCAAGACAATCCTCCAGTAGTCGTGAACGATGAAACACATCTGACAAAAGTTTTACAAAATAGACAAACAAGAGAAAAGAAAATGGATAAATTCGAGGACTTGCAAGCTACACACTTATATAGCCATGAAGACAGGTATCACTAAGTAAGGACACATTTTTCTTCCTGACCAATTCAAAGAAAACGATACCTGTACTAGTATAGGTGTACATTGTAAACGACAATATTAGTACAAAATATTTAGTGGAGTATAATATGCACTATGAGTATGGAAGAGGTCCATGCAGTTCAATCAGACTGTCTTCTGAAATGTTTGATTTACTTGTGATTTTCAACATAATTATGGTCTGTATATGTAAATTTCACCCCCTGATTTGTATCTTTTTATCTTTTTTCAAAGATTCGACCTTAAATGGGATATTCTCTCTCTCTCTCTCTCTCTCTCTCTCTCTCTCTCTCTCTCTCTCTCT
The DNA here is from genome assembly GCA_024699665.1 of Ostrea denselamellosa. Lineage (NCBI taxonomy): Eukaryota > Metazoa > Mollusca > Bivalvia > Ostreida > Ostreidae > Ostrea > Ostrea denselamellosa. The sequence continues at coordinate 11,639,571 of JAMZEH010000017.1, read as the reverse complement.
CTCTCTCCAGTATACTTAAAATCATAGTCCTGTGAAATTATATTTATAGAAAATGTTGATATTTTCCATTTGGAGCATGTGACTTTAAGCCAGAAAATAAAAATAAATAAATAAATAAATAAATAAAAACCGCAACATATTTATTAAATGTATTAATAAGTTAGGGACAAAAATTAATGAGAAACGTTAATTAAAAACTTCTGTTGTCTTAATGAGTGAAAGTCATATAACAGATTCATGTAAATAAATCGGGGTGATCAATTGTTGGATTTTTGAAAGGTAGGTCATGCGTTCGAATCTCAACTAAGACATAAAGATAGTTAGTGACTACTCCTTCGCCAAACAATTGGCACGTAGATGAGAGACTATCAGTTGGCTGGTTATTTGTCTTAGTCCCGTCGATAATTTTCCACTTATATTCATACGTCATCAGTTATAGGTGAAATGATTTGCTTAGTGTTTACGATCGTATCAGGGAGGGTTCTCTAATATGCCCAGGAGGGGTTTTTAACGTGCCAACCCTCACGTGATACGGAACCACTGTTTTTTTCTGTGTCATATCGGAAAGACCCGTGAATCTCACTTTTAAATGCCGATCAATCACTACCTATGTTTATATATTAGGTTTGACGCGGACATGGCACGCGCGGGGCTCAAACTCCCGGCCTCCCGGCAACGAATCGAACGCTTCACCACTGAGCTTCCGGGTTCTCCTACCGGGTAATGAAAGACAACTACAGAAATTTGCCCATGTAAATCTTCAAGATACGGGAGATAACTATCGATTTTTGATTTGTTTACTGTTATCCACGTCCTTTAAAAATAGAGCCCGTAGTGGAATGTAAGATTGCTTCAGACTGTAGATGTTTTTAACTAATAGAAAAACTCCTATAGTTTATCAGCACTGAGTTATTCTCTACAAAAAATGAAAATCAGTTAAACTGTATACGCATTGAAAGTATTCATGAAGGTATCCAATTAGTGTCTACACGTGTATTTGTTACTTGGAGATTGCGGGAAGACGCGTTCTTCCAGTGCTTCTGTTTGGAAATTATGCTGATTTCTACCAAGAATATGTTCGTTTTAGTGGCCATACCAATAAAGTGTAATATTCCTAAATTAAGCACAGTTTAGAATTTTTGTAGCTATATGAAGAGGCTACGATAACTAACAGTATTCAATCTCGTAACTCCCGTAGAATATACAAATAGAGAGATGGACAAAGACGAACGCCTGGTCATATCAGAGGTGGGATCAGGTGTTTAGGAGGAGTAAGTATACCCTGTCGACCGGTACACCCGCCGTCAGCCCTACTAAACGGAGCAATCCGTAGTCAGAATCAGTGTGCCAAGAACGGCCTAACAAGTGGTATGGAACACGTCAGACAGCATTTGACCTGATGGAAGTTTGTACTTGCAAACTAGATCGTTATAACGACTGTAAAATTTGATTTGCGAAATGCTGACCTTAGACAAGACTGTACTAAGCCCTGTAACATCAACTTTGTCAGTAGCCTGCCTCGATTTAAAACTTGATCATATGCATAACAAGCTCTTGCATATCGTATCAGATGGAAGATATAAATACCATATACAGGTGATGATGGGATATTGAAATATAAATAAGGGAAGTTGACGATGACGAAATTGAAATAATCCCGTTTGTTATAAAGTTGAGTTATTAGTTTGCCGCCAGCATCCATTTTCAGTAAAATATCTAAGTACGAAGCAGAAGTGGAAGACTCTGTGGTGTTTTTTATTTCAAGTTCACTGGGATATATCGAATCGACATATGAATGAAAGTGATCATTGTTAATAGATAAAACGTCGCCGATATATCTAAATGTCGAAATGAAGGCCACAGTTAGAGATATTTTCTTCTCATGTAGACGTTTTTGAATGAGTACTGCTTCATAAGAATATAAAAATAGTTATATATTAGAGGAGAATTATAGAACGATAGATTTGTTGGGATAGTCTGCTCGTACATAAACACTGGTGGTTAGGCTGTTAGACACTCAACCGAATGGTTGTGGGTTCGAGTCTTGTCCGCGGCAGGACTGACATTGTGTCCTTGGGAAAGGCACTTTACAGGAATTTCCTCACTCCACCCAAGTGCAAAAGGGGTACCTGGCTATAGACAGTGAAAGATATTGTTAGAATATTCGTGCTCTAGCCGCAGCTTGCATTGAAAAGCTCTGGAATGGTAAAGGTGTGCTGAGGTAATGTGTATTGTGAAGCGCTTTGAGCAGCATATGTTGAAAAAGCGATATAATATATATATATATATATATATATATATATATATATATATATATACAAACCATCAACTGGCACATCGCTCTACTTTTTCAGATATTCATACGCGCCACACAGCAGTAATTGCTGGTGTTCGAAGTTCTCGTCATTTATTGAATGTGTTTAACTTTCCTTTCAGTTAATCCAAGTTTTCGGTAACGACAATATTAGATAGGATATCAATCGAGGTCATTTGAAGTAGGTCAGTCCTGTTCGTTTTCATATAAATTGATTTTAAGTTATTCCCATTGCATATTTATTTAACGTCTCTTATCTGTTATTGATTGCATTGATTTTTCATAGCGAAGTTATGTTCTGGCTTCTTTTAATCCAATATTGAAAGAACCACACCAGTTTTAAACAAGAATTAAAACAAAAATTTCCGGGAAAATGTTGTCTTTTTAGGAAGAAGAAATTTTATGTTCATTTTTGTTTTGTCTGACATTTGAACGACCGGATCTATAGAATTCACGTTGATACAATTTATTTTATTGTAGTTAGGAAGTAGAGCAAATTGTCGTAAACTTGTTAAAAAAAATTGTACAGTTTATGGTTTGTATATACTTGCATATTTGAGAAAAAATATGATAGTGAAAAAATACCGGTGAAATATTGTATATCTAATAAGTAAGAACCAATAACGCACATATTTAAGTTTTTAAGATAATGCCATTAGAACGAAAATTGAATGACGTGAAAGACAACTTGCTTGTACAAAAAATAATTAGACAAAGGACAACAGAAATCCAGAGAAGAATAAAGAAAACAGATGATATTTCTGTAGAGAAACATGTAACCGTTAACATTCGCTAGAGATCTATTGTTTTTTTTTAAGTAACACATACCAATAACTAATGTTGACAGGTGATATGACTGAGGGTTTTCAAGACAAAAGTCCTTTCCAGTTTTGTTATTTGTCTCTACTTTAAATCTATTGTGCAAATCAGTAAACACGATTTGGTTCTATTAAAGCTGAATCTCCACAAGATGATGTTTGCATATTGTTTAGAAAGCATGTAGTCTGGTTCTTCTTCAAAAAAAATGTTTTTGAAACAGTGATAAATGAAAAAGAATATGAAGTAGGACGCAAATATTTTAAAACAGTTTTTTACCCTACAGTTGAAAAAGAGAGCACTGCTAAACCGATACATGATACGCCTGAATGCGTTATTGACTCAAAAAATATAACCCCAAGAGCCATAACTCCTTCAATATTTTTGGGACAGCATTCCCCTTGTAATATGCACATGTACAAGTTGTGATCGTTCTTTGTACCGAGTTTCATTGAAATTTATTCAAGGGTTTAGGAGTAGTTGGATAACAAAGTATTTTCAAAGAAAAAACTAAGTATAAGGGTCATACCTCCTTTAACAAAAATTTGACAGGGTTCTACAATATGATCTTTCGTTGTACCAAGTTTCATTAAAATTCCCCCAAGGATTGAGGAGGAGTTGCGAAAACAATGTTTAGGCGACAGAAGGAAGGACAATACAGGTATAGCACGATACTCCCGCACTTTAGTTCAGTGTGTGTGTGTGTGTGTGTGTGTGTGTGTGTGTGTGTGTGTGTGTGTGTGTGTGTGAGTGTGTATATATATATATATATATATATATATATATATGTGTGTGTGTGTGTGTGTGTGTGTGTGTGTGTAAAACAGCTGCAAAGTTTTACATCATAAGAAACATGCAAGGCATGCGTTGCGCACAATTTCTTAATCAGCTAGTGGTGGGGAGGGTTGCAGTTTCATTGCAAGGAATACGCACCAATCCGTCCATTTTCACATCGTTAGAATACAAATAAAACTGAAATCGCACAACAAATGTCCAGAACTTTCCCACGTTATGAACTTGTAGATTTTAGAAGATCAGAAATAATATGTATTAACACATTTTATTCCAGAGATGTGTTTCATTTTACTATTCCTTAAGGTATTCAATGCATAATGATCATATTTCTGATCTATTATTCGATTTTGTAGAAAAGGGTTTATTTAATAAAGATTGTACAAAACGTTGATTACTGTTTGATTTATTTCACCTGGAATTTTATATTGACTCCGAAAGGAAGAGCATGTTATATTAAAATGTTTTTTAAAAGAGATTGTATCTTCATACGTAAACTTTCTCTTTATAAAAAATATGAAAAAGAATTAATCATTTACCGCAGATATTTTTGTCAAGGGTGGATAACTCTTCCAAAGAGTTTAAACTACAAAAAAAAAAAAAGATCCGTTTCTAAACATTCATGGGAGTTTGATCTATTTCACTTTCATCGCTATTTGAATAAATATCTATCTTTATTAAATCATTCAAATTATTCATTTTCCTTTTACTGTATATGAAATACCTGAAGAAGAAAACTGATTAAGCTACCTGTTTGAAATTACTATTGATTGCACTTTATTTCATTTGAAAATGGTAGAGTATAACGTATATATCATACATATTGTTACACATAGATATAGAAAATCTGGACCCAGCTACTCGAAGGTTAGTTAACGTTAATTAATAGTTAACTTGTCATTATCTCTTACATTTATTTAGTGTTAACAAGACGTTAACTGTCCGTTAAACGAAACTAACATTTGTGCAACTGGGTCCTGGAGTAAAATATATGTGCATCGAAAGTTGTAAGAACACCATGAAGGCGAGAATGATAGTTTTAATCTTCTTCTTCACTAACGTTTAATCAATACAGCTGAAGTAGTGCTACAATATAGTTATAATGGTTTAAATTGTGTCATTGGGTCAAATGCTGTCTGACGTGTTTCATCCCTTCTTTACACACTGATTTTGACAACGGATTACTCCGTTTACATGATCAAGATATAGGGCTCACGGCGAGTGTGACCGGTCGACAAGGGCATGCTTACTCCTCCTAGGAACCTGATTCCACATCTAGTGTGTCCAGGGGTCCATGTTTGCCCATCTCTCCATTGCCATACACATAATTTTTCATTTCTTTACAGAAGCCATGGGTTGATCACGCTCGTACGTTATCTTCATGCAAACAATCGGTCATTGTTAGGTGTCTTCTGATCATTCATCAGCTGTATACAGTCATTTCGTTTATTACATTCACACAAAGGTCATGTGTGGGATTGTGTGATTTGTATACTCGCTTAGATGGCCGAAAGCTATGGCAGTTCACACTGATCAATGACCATTGTCCAGGGATGCGATGGCTTAAAACTCAGAGGTGTCGTCATGTCTTGTGAATAGCCACAAGAACAATACAAGTTAACAACTGTTTGTGATAATCTTATATACTAGAGCATCAGTTAGCACCTGTGATGTAATCTTATGTATTATAAGTTACACACGTAGCTGACTATCCTAGCTAATTGTGTTGAACATTATGTACTTTTGCCATGGAACTTATAGGATTCTGTGAGACTCACCTTCTTTTTCGGTTTTGAGATAAATCATTCGAAATTTACTTCAAAATATATCGTGTGTTAATAATTTTACCTGGAAAATCAAAAGCTGTTTTGAGTGAAGTTCTATTTCTTAGTTCTTCCTCCGAATGCCGCATTTTAACCGTTTTTATTTACATAATTATCATTGTGGTGTTCGTTTATTCACATTCACAGAATATTTTAATCTTGTAAATTATATATATATATATATATATATATATATATATATATATATATATATATGTTGACATTTTTTAAGTCAGTACAATGCACAAGCTATCTGAAAAATACAATATTCACCGGGTCCTGGACGGCATTGTGAATATTCAACTTCGAGGGTAGGTAAATTTGTTTGGTTGTTTGTTTGTTTGTTTTATGTCCCGTCGAGAATTTTTCACTCATATTGAGTCATCACCATATGTTGGTGAAGTACCACAAATTTAGAGCTATACTTAGCGCTTACGGACGAAGCAGTGAGAGTTCTTTAACATATCAACGCCTGCCGCGACACGGGACCTCTGTTTTTAAGGTCATATACGAAACACCCGTGATTTTCACTTCTTAATGTCAAGTGTTTGGCGAAGGAGCAATCACTACCTATGTTTACGTCATAGGATTGTTCCATAGCACGAGCTGGCTCGAACTCACGATCTCCTGATTATGAAGCGAACGCTCTACCACTGAGCCACCGCGACAAGTGGATAGCTGCAAAACTGACGCAAACTTCAATAATTGTTTTATCATATGATTAAAAATAATTTCATAAAACATTGAAACCAGAGCCTGCGAAACAATACCTGGTCTGCATCTTTGGATTTAGCTAGACTGCAAGATGTTGTCAAAAGTGATTAGAGATATTGTCAAAAGTGATTAGAGACATTGTCAAAAGTGATTAGAGACATTGTCAAAAGTGATTAGAGATATTGTCAAAAGTGATTAGAGATATTGTCGAAAGTGATTAGAGATATTGTCAAAAGTGATTAGAGACATTGTCAAAAGTGATTAGAGACATTGTCAAAAGTGATTAGAGACATTGTCAAAAGTGATTGGAGACGCGTGTTTTGATAAGAAACTTCAAAATCGGCTACTAGAACATACAGTATGTACTAAATTATAGGTCATCTTTGAGTGATGCTTTATAATTACAAGATAGTAGATAGTGAGTAGAGACGCAAGTTTTCATTGAGTGCCCCAAAATGATTATCGATCGTACCCAGATTTGTTTTTGGTCCGACAATGGAAAAATCAAAATGTTATATTCTCCACAAAGGCACGTCATGTGATTCGTGATTACGTTCCATTTGTCTCTCATCCAATCAGAAAGCATGGAATTATTTGATCATATAATAAACTACAATTCAGCAAGCAATCAAATTAGAATACTTGTCCGAAAAAGAAAATATATTTACGCAAATGTTAAATACGTATATAAGAAGCAATATTCATTATGCATTTTGTCGCATCTCATTTTGAAGAGACCGTGAGACTCGCTTTGTCCTGTCGTGTTACTGGGACAGCCAAATATAGAAATGATATATTGCTACATTATTACAAATTCTTTTTTAATTAATGGTTTCTCTTTTTAAGCGAAGCGAAAAACTAAAATACAAGTTGTTTCGAGTTTTATATTTTTTATTACCTAATTATCTTATATTAATTTTAATATTTGTTCTGCACACGGAAGTGTTAAGTTGAATCTTTTTTGCCAATTACTTCATTATCATGATGTAATCCATGTGTGTTCTGGATGAATTCCGGACGGAGACCTTATATAAAGCAAAGGTTATTACAAACTATATTTAAATTGACAAGATATTTACAATTAAAGCCGTTCCCTATCTAAGAATACATTATGGACCCTCTCGTTTTAGTATTTGAACTTTTATAACCATCACACCTACATGTGATAGTACATGCATATAGGAATTTCACCCTGTCTGTCCGGTCGTCTGTTCATCCGCCTGTCTAATTATTGCAGTTGTGTCCAGATCATAACGTTAAAAAAAAAAAGAAGGCTATTACTTTACAATAAGATCGCGAGTGTTTTTGGAAAATGTCAAGGACTTTTTGTAAAATGTCAAGGTTAACTCGAGAAAAGTTTTAAATTCGTGTCACAACATTGAAAGGGCACGGTCGCAATACGAAACATTTACAAATGAGATACAGCACTCACGGTCCTTTGTTATTTTGTTTGTTTGTTTGTTTTATGTCCAACAAGGATGCACTACAGAGACGTGGCATAAAGGTGGTTTACAACTGGATTTTTTTAAATGTCTCTTCGACAATATTTCAGTTACGTCACCAGTACTACCAATTTAGACCTACGTTTAGCGCTTAAGTCCATAGCAGTGAAGGTTCTTAAACGTGCCACGCCTGTTGCGATAAAGTACCTCTGTTAAAGGTCAACCCCGTGAGGATCCGGGTTCATAGAATAGATCCTCAGTATCCCTTGCTTGTCGTAAGAGGCGACTAAATAAGGCGGTTCTTCGGATGAGACCGCAAAAACCGAGGTCCCTTGTCGCAGCAGGTGTGGCACGTAAAAGATCCCTCCCTGCTCCAAGGTCATAAGCGCCAAGCATAGGCCTAAATTTGCAGCCCTTCACCGGCAATGGTGACGTCTCCATATGAGTGAAAGATTCTCGAGCGTCCATATTTAATCAATCAATCAACTGTTAAATGTTATATCAGAAAGACCCGTGATTTTGGAAAAAGATCTTGTGGACGATGTCATACCCACTCGTAGATAAATATGTCAGAAATCTTAGATAATCATATGTTAGACAATTTGTTTTAGACCTGTGCATTTGTTACATTCCTAGATAAGATTATTCTGAATATGTCTCGGTCATTAAGAGATGTCAGGGCCTCCGTGGCCGAGTGGTTAGAGCATCGGGCTCAAAATCACAAAGCCTCTCACCTCTGTCGGCGCGTGTTCGAATCTCGGCCGCGGCATTATGTGAGCAAGTTTGCCAGTTTACTTGCGAAGGTCGGTAGTCTCTTCCCAGGTACATTGTATCTGGGTTCTCTCCTCCACCAACAAAAACTGGACGCCACCAGATAAATGAAAAATTGTTGAGTGTGGCGGAAAACAATAGATAAATAATAATTAAGAGATGTCCAGGTATTTATGTTGAAGAACTATATATACTCACACTTGACCCAAATTTGCTTTCGATTAGACATAAGAATTGACCCTCCATTATGGTCGATTAGACAGATTAAGGTGACAGGAATTCAAATCCTAGTCTAGTACGTAACTTCTGTCTTTCCAATAACAGTGTGTCAATTCGGTTAATCGAGTGCGCAAATTTTTGGGGCGAGGCTTCTCGTGGATATCAGTGAAATAGGTTTTACTTTTGTTCTCAGTGACCAATCACATTGAAAGAATGGGACAGCGTGGTCAGTCAAACTCACTTTTATTGAAACCATACGGTCAATCAGTGAGTGAAATTTGCATCAAGTGAAGTGACATGCTGTTATTGGAACGGTAGTATAATGCAAGAATTAAGGAATGCAAATCGATGTAAGAAAACAATTTTGTCTTAGTACCCTAAATACGAATAATGTATGTGTTATAAGTCCTTTGTATGGTCTCCTTTAATAACTTATAACTCGCAGAAAAAACAAAAGGTTACAAATAAGCAGTCCATGATGACGATGCAATCACCTGCTAATTCCTGTGCAGATTTTTTGTCCCATTATAGAGAAATAAATGTTATGCATTTATGGCCATCACGATCTTGCGTATTATAATTCTTTTGTTTCCTTGTATTTTCATAACACGGCAAAAAATATGGAATGGACACAGAAGACTAATCGCTGTTTTGTCATGCATACGGTAATATTGGACAGTTAATAGAAAGGAAACCATGACATTATGTACAGTGCATCACCTGGAACGTGAAAATCTAAATCTTCGCAGTATCAACGTCATAAACAGAACAGTTTCATCGCCAAAGAAATCCTTCATTAATTTGTTCCATTTTTAGCCCAGAATGGTTTTTTTCAAGAAATTTAATTCGATGACGACTGCCTTCTATGAAAAACGATGACACTTGCCCAATTTATAATATCTACAAAATTAGCGCTGTGGAAGCCTATGTGGGCAATTCGTCTTTGTATAAAAATTTCGAATATGAACCCGTTATCACTTTTATTATCAAAAAGTTCGCAAGTGTACTGGTTGCCCTCCTCACAATTCCACATTTCTGTTAAAGAAACTTGGTTTGCTTTAATTTTCTTTATTTGTAATAGTTATACATGTATATAATTAACTTTATTCTTGCCGGTTTGATGAAATTTGAAGATGTATCTTCTTTGTAAATTGTTAAATTCACAACACTCCATACTGTATTGTTATATATAATAATGTCACTTTAAATTTGCATGTAAAACGTAAAAGGTTAATCCGTTAATTCCGCCAAATATCACGCCATTAATGTCGCCAAATATCACGCCATTGATGTCGCCAAATATCACGACATTGATGTCGCCAAATATCACGACATTGATGTCGCCAAATATCACGCCATTGATGTCGCCAAATATCACGACATTAATGTCGCCAAATATCACGCCATTGATGTCGCCAAATATCACGATATTGATGTCGCCAAATATCACGCCATTAATGTCGCCAAATATCACGCCATTAATGTCGCCAAATATCACGCCATTAATGTCGCCAAATATCACGACATTGATGTCGACAAATATCACACCATTGATGTCGCCAAATACCACCAAATTGACGTCGTCAAATATCACGAAATTGATGTTGCCAAATATCATGAAAATGATGTCGCCATATATCCTGAAATTGACGACTTACCCTCCCCCAACTATATATCCAACATCGACCTTTCGATTTCTGTCCACAATGCTTTATGATTTATATAATACACATATTAAATAATAATAATGATAAATTTTGAAGATGTACCGCTTTGGTGAGCTGTTACACGCCATCGCTAACAGAACAGATAAAAATCACCATGAATAGACTAATGCCAAAGGTTAAAACCATCACCAATCTTTCTTTATTAGTCAAACAACAATTCCGGTCACTCTTCGCGTTAAACCTCATTCTGCCATTACAGATTCAGTACTGGAATTTTTAAAGTAACACATATAATTATAAAAATATATTATATAAACTTCAAACAAGATACTACAAAGCTACTTCATTCCTACTTTCACCGTTCATGAAGTTTTGTCAAAAAAAATAAATAAATAAAAAAATGTAAAAACACAATATAAAGTTATTCTTTCAGTGACGGAATAGCAACGTTCTTAAGACTTAAAAATCTGAAGAGCTTTTAAAATTGTTACTTTTTTTAAATAACATTCAGTGTGTTGGATTTCTGGTAAAAACAAGAATACAGAGAGTCAACGACTAGGAATATCACAGATCCGAACAGATAAAACAGGCGTAGATAATGTGTTCCCTGAGTCGTCATGGAATTCTTCTTGCCGCAGAACTTACTACCAAAAAAAAAAAAAAAAGAGAAAAAAACAAACAAACAAACAAAAAACAAAAAAAACAAACAAAAAAAAAAAAACAAAAAAAAAAAACCCACAATAAATTTTAACCACGTGACACATGTTTGTTGATCCATTCAAGGTATGACGTCACGCGGGTGAAAACACTTGGATATCCCTTTTGCTTGCAGTCCTCCGACCCCCAGGAGACAATACCCGTGATGTAATATTTGCCATCATAATTGCAAGACATGGGGCTGCCCGAATCACCCTGTAATAAAGAAAGCCATTCATTATTCACTGTTAAAAAGACTTAAAAAAATATTGCCATGGTAATAAGCCTTAATATACCATAATTATCTATTTACATTGATTTCTTTCAGATTGTGATGAGGACGAGAATACGTTGCAAATTCTATCAAGCTTTGTCATATTGAATGCAGTATAAATTGTGCCGCGTAGTCAGCAAAATTAAGCCGGTTTTGATGAGAGATAATCCAAGAAGAACTGTCCACTCAATACTGCTCTGTATTTCTCTCTAATTGTGGGAAACAGATATTCCCAGCGGATAATTTGAGTTATTTACTAGTCATATGTATATCTGAAAATCAATTTTTGCTACGTTTCTGCTGTTTCTAGAAAGGAAAATAAAACGTAAACTGCAACAAAGATTGTCCGAGCCATTACTTCAAAATCAAGATCAGGAAGTTGAATACGTTATGGATTTGCAGCAAAATAAAAAAAAATTTGAGCGAATTTGACAGACTGCATAATTTACTTGATCCCGTTTTTCACACTAATGCCAACTGATTTTTGTATGTTCTCCTTACAATGATGACCTTGTGGGAAAAGTAGAAGTTTAAAACCGTCATTGTTACTGGTCTGCCAAATATTATTCCAATTATAACGCCCGGAAATCGACAGCATACCTTGCAGGGCCCATGGGTTCCATCTCCGAAGCACAAGGTGTCGTCATCTAATTCCGTTTGCCAATATTCTTTGCACTTGGTACTACTGATGACGTTACCATGAACTTGGCGCAAAACCGAGCGATCAGTTTCCTCTACAATAAAGATAACAGATATTATTATTCTGATAAGGTGTTAAATTAAGCTATATATCCTTGTTTTAGGTTTCAGTGCAGATGAAAATTAATGTGTATATTGAACAGATAAAGTTTTTAATAATAGAACTCACACCCTGTTTTTATCACATTCGGAGGTTCTTGACATTTCCTATTAGTATCGTGAAAATAACAACTCTAAAGATATCTCGCCAAATTATCTTCAATAAGATAAAATTGGAAGGAAAGAGAATATAAATATCAAAAGGGTCTTTAAGGTAAAATGGTGTGGTACATTTTAATCTGGGTGATTTGCTGAAAAATTCACAGTTAACTACAAAGAGATCTCGACTCTCCCACTGTTACCATGCAGCTGTGAACGAAAACAGATCTTCGCACTCCCATCACCGAAATGTAATTTTTCATATTGATATAATCAGTGATATCTGGTAATGTTAACTTACCACTTCTTGCAGTGTGACCCCATCCGGTCACCCAGCACTGACCCTTTCTTTCCACATCAAAAAGATCCACCGTGTTGTCCTGCATGAAGGCAGAGCCGGGCTCCCTTTTCTTAAAATCGTTTCCGAAGAAAGGGTCGCCGACGGGGGGCAGGCAGACCGGGCGTGTGTACGGTGACTGTACGTCAACGCTCGTGTCCAGCTGCACCAAGGCGATGTCGTGAGCGTATCGTTTGTGAAGGGGGGTTGTTCGGTTCTTTCTCTGGTCTTCCTCCTCATCATAAGCTATATACAAGGGGTGCTGTTGAAAAATACCCACTAACTTCAGTAAATCGTTTGCTGCGAGATTGATTTTTATACTCAAACATATATTACCCAGTACATGTTTAGTCTAACGAATTACAACATTTCTATTTTAATCGAATTATAATGTACCATATTTCAAGAGTACTATTCGGGCAACGACTGAATCATTATATTTTCATAATTTGTATCACCTTAACCATTAGCTACGTCTTTGACTTGTCTTGTTATATTACAATGACTTGTCCTACCTTTATGATAGTCCTGATAGCGATGTCACGTCGGGAGACCTCATTTCCAGTCATATCGTGCATCCCAACTGTCACGCGCCATTTACGGATATTGTTGTATTCCCTAGAAAAGTGTGGTTTATAGATATTTAAATTTCAAATGATCTTAACAAATTGTATTTCCTCTTGAACGCGCTGTAGGTATAAACTATGAATACAGAACTACTTAATGACTATAGTACGTCTATTTTAACGAGTGACATTTGCGATCGAAATGAAAATGGAATGTAAATATAAGAAACTTCAGTCTTGAAAACGCATGAGGGTATGATCTGTTTGATATCCCCCCCCCCCCAAGTTTAAATTCTTATGCGAAAGCAACATGGAATTATATGATGCACTCTAATTTAGAGATTTTCCCACAATCTTGTAGCTCCTTCTCTGTACACTTTTATACCAGACTCACCCTTTAAAGCAGTGAGCAGCAGTGAGGACCCAGCTGTCGCTAATGAGGGCTCCTCCACACCCATACATCCCGTTCATGTACCGGAAGGATACCTGCCAGGGCCAGGCACCTCTCGGGGCTAAAGTGCCACCCACAATCCTCTTGGCGCGGTGGGAGAAATAAGGTTTGCCGCATTCTTGTCCTGTCAATGAACAATATCTAGTTATGTTTCTTATATGACGTTTTCACTGTTTATTGGTATTTCTCATCATCAGGTTCCTTAGAGTTTCAAGATCAGTAACTCGAAAAAACATCGTGCTTACTCATGGGCACCTCATTCGACATGAATCGTGGCTGGTCCAACAAGAGTAAGTCGTACATGGGTGGATTCGGTGTGGTAGTGGTAGTTGTTGTTGTGGTTGTCGTGGCTTTTGATGACTTACTATTCATCATTTTTACTGTTAAAAAAAGACAACCACACGTCTTATATATACCTGTAGCTGTACATTGTTGTATATCTATTTCAATTCTTTTTTAAGTTGTACAGTATCATGACAGAAGAGAATTTCCAAGTTTGTTTCAGAAGCAATTTTACCAGAATAAAGTAATATAGAACTTATTAAAGTTCAATGATTTTCTCATTTTTTATTTTTTATTTTTTTTTTTTGTAAAATGGTACAGCATCTAACAAGTTGCGTTAAGTTTGATTACCCACAAATCTTTCTTGTTCTATTTTTATTTCAAAGTTGGAACAATTGTAAGTAAATGAAAATACAATAGACATACTAGACAAGTATGTCTTTACATAGCTCAATAATTGTCATCAACTTACCAACATCGTCTGGTGCACAACATTTCATTCCTAACCCAGAACAGAGTGGTATTCCCCATTTGTGTATGTATTCAAACTCACAGGTAGTGTCGCATGATCCCCGCAGATAATGACAAATTTCTGTCTTAATCGCCGCAGAAAAGACTGGAAAGTAAAGGGGAGAATACTATGGATAATTAAACCAAATTAATTTTAAAAAAAAAATAAATGAATTCATTTTACAAACACCATGAAATCGTCATGAGGGCTCGGTTATGATATCATATGAAAATATATTAGATCATATGAGAAGTTATGAGATCATATGAAAAGTGATGAGATCATATGAGAAGTTATGAGATCATATGAGAAGGTTTAAGTTAAATAAAATGTGGATAAGCCAATCTGAGGTTAGAGAGTGTAAACTACACATCCACTATGTGAATACCCTACAATTATTATTACCTTTTATATCATTATTTTCATTAAGATTGCTTTTATTGTGATGAATTAGAACATACGATTTAATTGGTTTAAGATTTCTTATAAAAAGAAAGTTTTAAAAAAAAACCAGAATAGTTTTTCTAAAGATTTACGATGTTCTTGAGTGGTGACTGATCCCAGTAACTTTTAAACTAAAGTATTTTTTCCCGCTTAATAAACGCAGATTGTTTGTTAGAAACCAAAGAGGATACAACTCGTATCTTATCTCATCATAGTTACAAATGTTGTGTTTTACGAGAAAAACAATTTGTTCCTAATTTATTCCTTTATCTTCATTATCAAAACCCCCTACGCCGCAGGCTATCACACAAATCAATCTCCTCTGGAATTTCATTCAGAAAATGCTTCAGTGGTAGCGGCAATGCCCGAAATAGCTCTTCTTGTAGTGAAATGTTTAATTGATAGAGAGATTTTGATGTTTCGATACGGCTGTCGAACGAGTTGCCGATTATCCTATCAGGAAATAGACAAGGTTGCATGACCACGCTCGTCAGCCATGGACGCGTGCGAATTGAAAATTAAAATGAGTGGTATTTCGGTACACTGCCTGGTCTGTCCGGTTGCTTATTTTCCCTATGGGGATCATTTTGTACATCATACTGGAACATTTCCTGTGGAAACTATAGTTTGAGATTAAATTTCCTTCATTTTCGTAACATGGATTTCTAATCGTTAAATTCAAATCAGTAAATAAGCTAGTGTTATCCAAGTAATTTGACACCTGAACTACCCCGTAAATATCTAGTATAAACGAGCTCAATGCATTTAACCTTAGTGATACTTGACTTATCAATAGTACCAGCATATTTTTCGAACACACTGGGAACTATATTCTTATGCTGCTTTCGAAGATTCGGTCAGGAATCCTAGTTATTTCCTATATGCACAATTATTCTCTGGAATGCAGCGAAAATATCCATCCTATCGTTCCTAATCTGATGAAGTGATAAGGTTTCTAAACTCTCCTCATAGAAGCCTACAGATGTTAAACGACCTTGGGGTTTTCTGATAAAACAGAATGAGTATTAGCAAACATCTTTTTGACATGTATATTACCAAAAGAACTTCCAATTTTTCTGATATTACGACGACCTTGGAATGTATAGTATGCTCGCTTGATAAGTAATATCACAGTTTTTAAAAGTTGAATTGTACCTGAACGGAATTATATTTCGTGTCATAAATCTTGCACTTCCTTGCAAATTTTGCAGTTTCGTGTTGTATATGTAATAAACGGTACCTAGTTTTGCTTACAAATTAACATTAAATGAATATTTTCAATTACTTTTTAAATGAAAAATAGAAAATATTTGCATTCATTTGACCAGTTTAAATTTGATACCATTAATATTCTCTGTGGTGTAAGATATAAATTATCATTAATCATAAAGTGGGCATATTTATATGATAAATAAAGTCAGCGGTTTTCAATGTAATTTTGGCGTGTATTATTTTGGCGTATAAAATTTGAATTCAATTAAACTATTTAACCAACACTTTACTTATTCGATAGCTCCATTTATATACGCTTCCTGACCTTTTCGTACGGAATAATATTTTTCCTAATTATGTCTGTCCTATGAATATATCGGTATTGAGGAACAGTACACCCCAAACACAAGGAAAGCACCATGACTGTTCCTGGTTTTATTTAGTAAGAAAGAAACAAAATGGAAGATACAATCTTTGAAGTCCATTTCTTCTTTATTTCCCGGGGGATCCGTATCCGGATTAGAGTTAGATCCGCAGGTACCCTTTGCTTATCGTAAGAGGCGATCTATTGGGGCGAACCTTCGGATAAGACCGCGAAAACCGAGGCCCCGTGTCAAATAAGCAATAGCAAATTCTCAAGTCGTTTAATTTTCCTTATACACGACTACGAGCAGAGACATATCCGTTCCAAAATAGCTACTTTTACTATAGTATATTTCATGATTGCTGTAGCAAATAACATTGTTGTTTAATTTGCCCGAGTATATATATATATATATATATATATATATATATATATATATATATATATATATATATACAGAGTTTTACATGCTAAAATCAATAAAATATGTCACATCAGTCCTCGTACTTCCATATCAGCTTTTGGTCCTCGGGCTAATGTGGGGTCACTGAGGCTGATATGGGGTCACTGTAGCTGATATGGGGTCACTGACGCTGATATGGGGTCACTGAGGCTGATATGGGGTCACTGAGGCTGATATAGGGTCACTGAGGCTGATATGGGGTCACTGAGGCTGATTTGGGGTCACGGACGTGGATATGGGTCACTGTAGCTGATATGGAGTCACTGTAGCTGATATGGGGTCATTGAGGCTGATATGGGGTCACTGAGGCTGATATGGGGTCACTGAGGCTGATATGGGGTCACTGAGGCTGATATGGGGTCACTGAGGTTGATATAAGATATGATACGGATTTTAATATGTAATTTCTCTATATATTTACTCAACTATAAAATAAATTTAATTCTGTCTATAGTTAACGGTTATAGACAATGATAAAATGTCAAAATTCCTTTTTTCTAGATGATCTAAATAAAACTGATTTTCTGTAAAATAGCATGTTGCATTGCTTCACTATATAACGACACAACACACCAGAGTAAAGTACACAGACAAATTTTATATTTCATAGACTCATATCGACTGATTTACTGGCATTTACGATGTGTGCTAGTTTATTCGAAATTAGAGAAACAAATTTGCTGTAAAAATGCACCCTGACAACAAAATAACCAGCTGAAATGCAAATGTTTCCGTGTACATTTATTTCATCGAGACTGGTAAAGTCTTATTTGAATCATTATTTGGCGATATTCATGGAACTTGAATTACGTTTGGTCGTAAGTTTAATTAAAAAATGTTTTAGCAAATAGAACTTAGCATACAATGGTATGAAATCGTGTTATCATGCGTAAGGTAATTAAATATATGCACGAAAACTTATAGCGCCTTCCCAACAATTCTTTAATTTACCTTTCCGATGTGATTTTTTTCTCTCTAGATAAATGTACAGGTAGATCTGTTAATATTCTCGCGAGAGATGTAATTCAACGAGATTACTATCGCAGATTTATGTGAAAATCAATGTTCTTACTGGGTGAGAATTTGGCTTTTATCGGAATAAATAAAGTGCAATATTGCCATAGAGATATAATAAAAAACATTTACCACACAATGTCTACCATAAAATTAATTGTAATTCATCTTTAAAATAATTAAAACAATAGATAAATTAAAATCTAAATTATGCTTATATCATTCTTCGTTGGAAACACGACTTTATGATTTATTCAGTTAATTTTGAAATTGAATAATGTGTTTCGTAACGTAAAAGAAACGTGAATGGCAAAGTTTTAAAAGACAAAGGAAGGTCATTTTCATACGATGATTAATGTAGTGCTGTATGTTCCAATGATATGACTAGCCAGCGTGTGTGGATGCTCTCTAAATACACATCCTAAATAAACTTTGTATAAATAAAACGTTACAAAATTATATTTGTATCTATTTTTGTTTTCTTTTGGGATATTCCAATGTTCAATATAAATAATTTATATTTTGAGTCACTAAGGCCACTAATCAAAAATACTTTCTCTAACGAAATCAATTTCCCATGTATTTTAAAAACAAATAACAGTAAGATCGTCATTTTCTAACTTAGAATAATAATGAGAGAGGAATTGATATAAGTGCATGTGCACTTGTTTTCCAATTTCAACAATTCAAATGAAATGTATTTAATCGTGTTTTCCCCCTTTGAAATAAATAAAGTTTAAATTTAGACGTGCATTAATAAATTCAAAATAGATTTTTAAAAAATTCTTTTAATTTGCAGTAAAATTATAATTTACTACTGTAGAAAAAATCTACTCACCAGATGAAATAAAAGTGAAGAAAACGAACATTTCAGTTTGCATCATGTTGGAAAAGTTAACGCAATTTTCCGCCTCTTCAGTCTTCTAAAATCAAATAAATACAGGCTTAATTACAATAAATCCCAATTTTTATACAAGCTCGAAGAATTTGGACAATGCTAAAAACTGATCGACACTCCTTCTACATCAATAGAACGAGCAAGACACACCCCCCTCCTCCAAATAAGGTTCTCGAGATTTGTAAAACATACAGCGAAAATTAATTTACATATTCATTTACATATCCACTGGTTTAATCTTTTTTTTTTCTTTTTTTTTTTGAAAAGTTCCTTTTGTCTTTACCGTAATTGTAAGTTGAACAACGATATGTGTTGGAAAACAATCTCGGCGATTTCTCAGGGTCTTGTGCCTGACGGGTGATGGATTTCCCTATATATAACACTCCAGGCAGAAGTATTAATATCGATACCAATGTCCATTGTATACGAGCGACGAAGAGTTTCTTGCAAATCAAATATTCAGCAGAATTCCAATTAATTCCACATTTCCATGTATCAGTATGATGAATGATACACTCATTTCATGAGTCCCAATAATCATTAATGCGGGTGCTGATATATATTTAGCAGTTACTCTTTGCAATTAAAGAAACATTAAATCTAAATTCTGTATTATAATACTATAATCGACTGGATACTCAAAATGGAGAAAGACAAAGATTTTTTTATTATCATTTATTTTACCTTTCAAATATCAAATCATCATTGAATACATTATGTCATTGAATATCTCATTTCGGAGGGGGGGGGTGTGTGTCATTTTAGTTAAAATAGTTTATTCTTTAAAATTCGGATTTCTATATGAACCCGCATAACATGCATATGATAACCAATTTAAATACATCAAGCATTTCGATACCCTAAAATTTATAGTCTTTCTAGAACATTTAAACTTTGATAACGCTTAACGTCATATCATTTGACTTGAACGTTCTTTTACACAATATTAAAACATCTTTGAAATAGGTGAACGACCCAAAATTCACCTCAAACAATACTCTTCATGTCAATGTTAATAAGACAAGCAAAGAATTATGTACTTTGTAGTAATTATAAAGGTTCCAAGGTCTAACCGTGTAAAAATAATGAGATGTTAAAATGTCATTTGTCTAAAATTAAATTATTTCCTCTAGGTGATAAAAGTTTGGACGTTTAATTTACATAGCTTAAATCATAATAATCTGACATATCTTTGAAGATAGGAGTAGAATTTATACTTCTGCGTTTTTAAAATTTGTTGCATATATTTACAAAATACGATATTTTCAAAAATCGATATCCGAGATATATTTAAAGCTTAATTATCTGAAGTATTTGGTAATCATGATTAAGATCGTATTCTGGTTAACCATGGAATCTAAACGTTATCTCCTACTTTTTAAGCAGCTTCCGACTTTCATATATACTTTCATTTCACTTTATCGTTGCCCGGACTAACGTTGTACGGGATTTTCCACTGTTGATTTCACGAAAAACAAGAATTAAAAAAAAAAAAAAAAAAAAAAAAAAAAAGCTAAGGAGCGTTTCAAGCATAGATATGATGAATATAACACTTCAATAGTATGATTTAGAAGAAAAAAATACAATTGCAACAAATTTTATTTTAAAGTGCAAAAAAGTATTCCGGAACTCACAGCGTCACTTTCATGCTCTGTTTCGTAAAATTCTAAAAATATACATATATATATGTACTTTTGAATGAATAAATTTCGCCGAAGAATGTTGTTATCAAACCCGTTATCTGTTTATATTATGGTTTTGGGGGTGTAATTCGGTGTGGAAATCCCGGGATAGTTGGTGTAAATTTGTACGACAACAAATCGTAAGATGTATTTCAAAACTATGAAATAAAAACGCCAAATCCATATATATATGTACCATTTATGACGATGAACAATGAAGCCTGACCCACGATATCAAACACCTGCCATTCACTCTACGATTTCGCCATGCTTGCAGTACGTAAATGACCTGTAGAATGTTAGTTCATTTACCCTTACGTATACGCAGATTAAACGTTTGAAAACAAAATACAGCTGAACCTTATGTTTATGATAAACAATTTAAAAAATAATTCTGAACCACCACAGTCAAAGAACAATAATATATATTGTCCAGATTTCAAATCCTTTCAGTATGCGTGTGTCATATGTTTTACTTTAAAATGTTTGTCTTCATTTAGGGGGAAGAAAACTTCAATCCAGACAGGATGCTCCAACCTCAAATTAATGAGAGTTTCCAAGTTACAGAACGATTTTTCTAGATACTTTAAGACACATGTAATACAAAAAAATCTTTTCTACATCAGAAGAGAGTGTTTGTCAAAGTTATTTTTAAATTTGGAATTAAATCCATGTTTATTAAAGAAAAAAAAAAACCCTGAAAATTAAAAATCTTTCAGTCATTTTGCTTTAATAGACATTTATGTTGTTTCATGCAGAGAAACAAATTTGTTGTGTTTTCTATCAATGTTCAAAGAAAATGTTTCAGATACCAGTATATTTTGTGCTATAAAGGATATCTATAGAAAAATTCATTCTAATTCTCAGAACGTTGCACTGTTCATTACTAGCTACAACATGGGTGTTTTTGTGTCGTTGTTGATTTTCTTTCATTTGTAGATTCCGATTCGGACGGATAGGTTTGGTTTTTTTTCTTTGATGTTCCAGCCCATGAATACAAAAATAAATAAATAAATAAATAGATTAATAAATAACTAGAAATATGATAAGAAGAAAAAAAATCAAGAACAACACACAACACAACAGCCTTAGCGTCATAATTTAATACTTTGATATACCTTCTCTGAAAATGTTTCTTTTAATGCCACCTAACTCATGTATCAACATGAAAGACGATCAATGACTCGTAAATTTTCAATGACCCTTGCTGCAATGGTCGCGTTAAACATAGGTAGTGATTGAACCTTCGCCACACGCTCGGCAGGTCCGGTGCCGCGGCAGGCGTTGGCACGTTACAGAAACTTCACTGCTACGGCCGAAAGCGTTAAGCGTAGGTCTAAATCTGTGGTACTTCACCTACAACTGGTAATGTCTCAATATGTATGTGAAACTTTCTCTACATAAAAGCAAACAAACAAAACCAACCAATGAAACGTCGACTCATATACAACAAACTGATCGACACTTGTCGACACTCACCGAGAGTTGTCATAGACCCTCGCTCCCTTTCATAACCATGGGATGTCTCCAAAGAGGATATTTATTGCTCTGGAACGAACAAGCAATATGGCATAAACCACCAGCCGCGCGGCATTACCTGTGAACAAGAAACAGAATTTTTCCTCATTTGGCCCATGTTTATTCTCAACTAAGTTTTGAGATGGTCGATTGAAAAGAATTGAAACAGAGCTCAATAAAATATTTGAACGTTGAAATTTTTCGAATGGAACGCAGACATTAGGCCAAGCTACTCGCGTTGCTGTGAAATGGTTATTACAAATATAATGATCTAGCCCTCCTTTCCACGCTTCTGGTAGATTCTTGTTACACCGAGAAGACATTTGCACACACAGTCTGCAGCTTTATCATGTTATGTAATACACGATAGACCGTGTTTGAAGTTGTTACTCCGTGGTCGTATGTTTTCTATCTAATCGATGTCCCTGCTTCAAATCGGCGTCCAACTTTGCTTGTACTTTCAAGTCCACGGCAATAGAATGAATGAAGACAAGCTGAGAATGATAGACGTTTATATGAACAAACCGTGCACGACCTTGCAATGTCTCCTTAAACGTAGTGTGGACGCTGTGAACTGTGAAGCTTCACGCCGGAACATGAAGCGCGCTAGTTCATAGTATGCTGGTGTGAAACATTATAGTTCATACCCTCAAGTATTTTCAAAAATAAAGTTCATTTCTTATATTTAAATTCATTTCTGTTTATTATGATTCACAGCCACATTGTTCACAGTTGCAGCGAGGAAATGGCTGTCATTACGTAAAGACACCAAAGGCCGAAAGATTGGAAATGTAAATATTGTAATTTATAAGTTCTATATACACTTAGATACTCCCAGACAGGAGACAAAATACACCACTCATACGTGGGCATGTTGTTTTATATGTCGCAGTTACACCGCAAGTCCAAAAAATGGAATTTCGTTGGGGATCCGGATTGTTAGAATAGATCCTCAGTACCCTTTGCTTGTCGTAAGAGGCGACTAAATGGGGTGGTCCTTCGGATGAGACCGCAAAAAACCGTGTCACAGCAGGTGTGGCACGTAAAAGATCCCTCCCTGCTCAAAGGCCATAAGCGCCGAGCATAGGCCTAATTTGCAGCCCTTCACTGGCAATGGTGACGTCTCCATATGAGTGAAAGATTCTCGAGCGGGACGTTAAACAATATATAATCAATCAATCAAAAAAATGGAAAGGTGTTTATGTATCGCCTATTGAGTGTTCAAACAGCCCTTCTCCTGCGTCCTTATGGCGTAGTTTTGTTTTTACGGTGTACATATAACTTAAAGCTGTAGTCCCTGTCATATAAGTACTGTTAAGCGCACTGTTAAAATGCGCCACATTATGACGTAACAAGAGATAGCATTATGCAATTTAGAGTGATATTGTTCAAGTTTTGAAGCATAAAGCCTCGTTGATCAGTACATTGTAGATTTACGTTAGATCAGAAATAAAGAATGTTACCTGTTCATTTTATTTCATTTCCTCTTTGACTTCTTCAATTAAAATTTACACACACACACACACACACACACACACACACACACACACACACACACAAAATTTCGTTAGCCAATTAGAAAGATAATGTACGTGAAAGTAACGCTTTTAAGAAAGTAATGCGTTGAACTATTTCTTTAATAAAAAGAAAAAGGAAAGCTTTAATATGAGAGAGAGAGGGAGAGAGAGAGAGAGAGAGAGAGAGAGAGAGTAACGCGTTTGAAAAAAAAAATTCGCTTTTAATAGCGAAAGACATAATTTTTTTTCTCTCCAACGAAATGTATCTTAATAAGCTTTTTCAACAATTTACCAACTCAAATATAGAGAGAAATGTAAATATCAAGATATTAATTCTCCTTATTTACGTATGTGATGTTAATTCCACAACATTTACGAGGACGTTGGTAAACAATAAAGCCATGGGATTGACTTACTAAATAGTAATTGTAAATGAAACCATTTCTTTCCCAATATTACACCCGCATTATCAGTTAACATAATCGATCTTGGTTATGATGCAACAAGGGCAGTAGTTGAATGACATCTCATTAAATCGTAAATAAGTCGTTAGCACCTGAAATCGTCTAAACATAATAATCATATCGAAACTCGTGCTGGATACGTCTACAAGGACATCACGCATATAAACAAATATATGTAATGATTCTTAATGAAAGAAAAGCGATTCATGATTAATTTTATAGACGAAATTCTATCCCCGTGAATCTTAATGATGAAATTGACACTGAAACATATGAATTTGTTGATTTTATTCAAACCCTGAATTGCAGATTTATGGGGAAAACACGTTGTCCATTAAACAAGCCCTACACTGCCCCCCCCCCCCCCCCCCCCCCCCCCTTAAATGAATATTTTTGAATGTACATGACATGAGGATGCATGTTTGATTATTGATTTGACAAATAGCCATCGCGGTTACGCAGGGAATTATTTTTAAAGAATATTTTTTTTTACAAAGCCCCATTCATTTCAAACAGTTCTGCAGTATCAATGAGAGTTCCTTAACGTGCTAACACCAAACCTGAAACGAGGCCTCCATTTACAAGACTACATGTATATCACAAAAATCCACGAATCTCGCTTTTAGTACCGGCCGCTTGGCGAGGGAACAGCCACTGCTACCTTCCTCTTTAAAGATGTGGGGCTTGATGCGACACCCGAGTGCGAGGAGAGCTCACTAATCTGTAGTATACTGCGAATTCCCGTAAGAAAGTTACAAGAAAGACATTTCATTAAGATAAATTAAGTTGTCCTCCATTACTTATCGAACTGACAAGTCTGTATATCTCTCACTCCTATAATGGAGCCTCCGTGGCCGAGTGGTCACAGCATCGCGCTCAAAATCACGAGATCTCTCACCTCCAGTCGGCGCGGATTCGATTCTCACTCGCGCCGATATATGCGAGAAAGGATGCCAGTTTATTTTCGGAAAGTCAGTGGTCTCTTCCTGGGTACATTGCATCTGGGTTTTCTCCTGCGTCAATAAAAAAAACTGGACGCACCCAAATAACAGAAATTGTTGAGTGGGGCGGAAAACAACAATCAGTCCTATAAGTTCACTCATGAGCTTCAAGTCCAATTCAAATTATCCAATTCAAAATGAAAGCTATCTTCGGATAATTTATGCATTTGTCCTGCAGGTGCGTTGGTTTACAATTTATTTCCATTAGTACCGTATTTGAAATACAAACAGGAGGACAATATGCATAAGGGCGTAAATATCATAATTTACATATACACATGTACTGTACAGATTTACTGCATAAAACAGCAGATCAAGCTTTAATGTCAGTTTTGTAGGATGAGAATCTGATATAAACCTGCCTGAAATGCGCATTCATTGATATAAAGTTATATTATAAAATTTCCAAGAGAGTTTGATTGATTGTTTGTTTATTTTACGTCCCGTCAAAATTTTTTCACTCATACTGAGACGTCAACAGCTGTAGGTGAAGTACCACAAATTTAGGCCTATGCTTAGCGCTCAGGGCCGTGGCAGTGAGGGTTTTTTAACGTGCCAACGCCCACTGTTACACGGGACCTCCGTTTTAAAGGTCATTTCCGAAAGACCCGTGATTCTCACTTCTGAATGCCGAGCGTTTGGCGAAGGAGCAATCACTACCTATTTTTGCGTCTTAGGTTTGATTCGGCCATGGCACGAGCGGGACTCGAACTCACAACCTCTCGGTTACGAAGCGAACGCTCTAACCACTGAGCTACCACGACCGGTTCCAAGAGAGTTTGAAAGATGTATTGTCATAAACACAACGTGTGAAAGAACTAAGTGACAAATTTTGATCACCTAATCTAACGGATGACTGCCTAGCAATATAAAATGTTCAACACAAATGTTATCGTTTTTGTTCATCTGAACTAGAGGTTTAAGCGAGCTCTTCTGATCACAGTCGGTATGACGTCTGTGATGTAATCCTTAGTCAACTTTTCTAGTTTTCTAACTTAAACACAAGACAGATTTCACTAAACTCGCTACAAAATATCGTTTAGTAAAGGAAAATTCAATTTTTTCAAAAGAAGGATCTATTCCCTGGGGGGGGGGGGGGGGTCTGAAATAGTGAAAATATGTCAGGGATTTTAAAAATATTATACTCAGGGATCGTTTTTCCAGACAACCAAACCTCTTGGTATAAAAAAGGATTCAAGTTTGTTTAAACCATAACCGAGTTTTTAGTTTTACAGAAAATGAAGTCGAAAATTCTTTTCTTCTCAAGTATCACAGAAAGCACAATTTGCCCAATACGCCAGTTTCGAGATAAGATTTCTGTGTAGGAGGTGCATTTAGTGGAACTTTGAATGCCTAAGTGGGACAGAGTGGAACTACAGTCAGTGAAGAAGACAATAGAATGTATTAAAAACAGCTTCCATATAAATATGTAAATGTATTTATACAAAATACTATCGAAAGAAATGTTTTATTAAAATGGGAACATAAAATCAATGCCATATTTGCAAGTAATATCCTGCATATGATACGTATGACAAACAAAATAACGTGACAAACAAGAATTCTATCTATTAATAACTCCCTGAATATTTAAGTATCACTAACTCCCTGAATACTTAAGTATCACTAACTTAGTTTGCATGCCAGTCAAATTTGGATGATGCAACTGCGTATGAGAAACTTATTGAGTACATTCACTTATGTAGTGATGAATATTTGTCCTACTCGCGCATGTAAACAAGTTGTTTCGCGCCTTACTATGAACGAGATTTCTCCAAAGGGAAATAACTCCGACGTATCTTGAAACTGGTGTATTACTAGGCAAGAAATCTCGTTTACGCCCTCTTGGCGTCAGGACGTAGTTCCAACTTGCGTAGGGTTTTACAGAAAATTCTTCTCAGGATTGAATGATAAGAACACTCTTTGCCATATTAATAATACAGTTATCTCATGTGCAGAATCAATAAATATTTTATTTTGTTGCTTTACCTTTAGTGTGAGTCTATACATGAAGATTCAAGTTAGGCTCTCTGCCATGTCCTATTCCGTTCTCTCACCAGAGGGCACTACGCGAAGCTTTAAGTACACCTCTGTCCACGTTTTTGTACAGTATTCTTGTATTTTTAACCATTAATGCAACAAATACCCGTTTCGATTTTCGACACAGAAATAAGGTATAACTGATGGAAACTAAGTAATGAAAACACTTCTAAATATATACATGTGTAAATATAAACAAATCCAAAAAGTGCATGAAAACAGCTGCTGAAGCTACACATTGTATTTTACAATGTAAGGAAAAATAGATAGACTTAAATGCAACTTCTTTACACGATGTCCCCAGTAAATGTCATTAAGACGGATTAACCAAGCACATTACCATGATAAACCTGCAGGACTGATTGACTGATTGACTGATTGATTAAAAGCATTCATATCTTTCGGTATCCTATCGCTTATCTCACAAACTGAAAGAGGAAGATAACGAACAGTCATCAATATCATAAATTCTATAAGAATACAAAAATGAGATTAGGGCAAAAACGAACCCCTGGAGAACATGTTCTCGCGTATCGAATCAGTTAACGGACGTAAATACCATTTGTACATCTGTAGGTGATAATGGAATAACAGAAGTTGATGATGAGAAGCTGAAGTCATCCCATTTGTCATGTTCAGTGTTACTTAGCTGTTAACGTATATATTTGATAAAATGTCTTAAGTATGAGGCAGATGTGGAAGACTCTATGGTGTCTTATTTGAGTTCACTGGGATATATCGAATCGACATATGAAAACGAATATTGTTAATAGATAAAATGTCGTTGATGTATCTAAATGCTCAGATATATTTTTTTCTTGTCACATAGAAGATTTTAAATAAATATGTCTCGCAAGAATATAAAAGCAGGTCAGCTAATAAAGAAACACTATTCGTGGCCATGGAAATTCCAAAAGACTGTTGGAAGATTGATTAATTGATTATATATTGTTTAACGTCCCGCTCGAGAATTTTTCTCTCATATAGAGACGAAATATTAACCAATACCTGTCCTCAGATGAAAAGGCGAAGATAACGAATAGTGAAAGTGATCCATCTCATATAAATACCATATGGAATACGGATTAGAGAGTTGGGCAAACACGGACCCCTGGATATACCAGGTGGGATCTGGAGCATGAAAGTGAAGTCAAATCCAGTATACAGCAATACAGCCTGAAGAATTAAACATCAGTGTTGTGAAATGGGAACGAAACATATCTAATGACTCTATTCCTCTAGCCGTGTGTTGACCCTCATGAAACTAACATATGTCCCGTTTGGGAAACTTAAAAACGCCTACTGGTAGTTTCTCACCATTTCATCGTTTTATTTACAGGTATATGGATTAAGGTATAGTAAAAACAACAGTAACAAGCAAATTTAAGAGTTCCTATAGTCTGTATCATTCTTGATGTAGTAAGTATTGCATATAAATCAGAGATTGAAATTATTGCTTTAAAATTGTTTTGATTAATTATTAATTAAATCTAGCAAAAAATAATAAAAAATAAATAAATAAATAAATAAATAACGGCAAAAATGTTTCAAATGTAGGTGTGAGGATATAGATAATTTGATAATTATCTATACAATATGTGTTTTATTTTTAAGAAAGAAATATTTCATTATTTAATGACCATTAATTTCCTTATTTCCGATATATTTTAGATCTTCATTATCTTTATTGAAATAAAGATAATAAATAAATGAATTTACTTATATGCAGATAATCCTCAGTTATACTGGGTGTCACAAATAATATATAGAAATAAAAACAGATTATAGGAACTCTTAATTTTTAAGGAGATATAAACAAATTCAATAGGGAGCCATATTTTGAACGGAAAATTTAGTGATTAGTTTTATTTTGGTATTTATATATCTAAACTGTAAGCTATGCAGCATTGATAGTGATAGAGAGTTATTTTAATTGTTAAATCACTTATCTGAAGGAACGGCAGGGTCACCTATGGCAAAGGTCAAGCCATTTTGATTTTTCTAATGTTGGGTAGCTAGTTTGCTGTTGACATCTGTATTCAATACAAATATGAGGCAGATATAGAAGACTCTGTTGTGTCTTTTATATCGAGGTCGCTGGGTACATGATATATCGACTGTATATTATTCCCCAATTATCCATTGAGAGGCACGTAATCTAACTTGTCTGACCTAGTAGTGGTCTTGTCCTTCAGCATTTACATGTTGACGTGTACCAGCCCAGTAAATGTGAAGCCTGAAAGATAAAACGTTGTTCATTGCTTGAAATATAACCCGTGTGTCCTGGTAATTGTTTGGGATGTTGACATACGTCCTACTCATGTAGAGACGCCAAAAATAACTAGTACTATTATAATATAAGCATGGTGCTTACGGTTGTTTCAGTGGTGTTTACTTCTCGTGCCAATGTCTACTATAACGCCCACCCCGAAAGTCCCGTGATTTTCACTTATAATGTCGAACACTTGAAGAAGGAGCAGTGATTACTTATGTTGAGCTAGGATGAAGAATTGATGAAGTGCTTCCTGGAAGCGAAGCAAGCGTCCTACCTCCTAACTTACGGAATCCATTGCTGTCATGTGCTCCAGCTTACCATCGCCGAGGTGGTACGATGACACATTATCAATGGTACGATAGTGATGGTACGATAACGATGGTACAATGCTGCGATGGTACGATACTACGATGACGATGGCACCATGCTACCATCGCAATCGTACCATCGTGGTGATAATACGATGGAGGACTTGGCACCTATAGAATTCCATAATAACCACTAAACTATCGCGACCCGTATTTGCTCGTGATCTTGGCCTTTAACATGCTGACCTGTTGAGCAATAGGGATCGTGTACACGTTCATGGTCATCAGCAAACAAGAAGTCTAACAGTTAAAGCGTTGCATAAGATGTTGGAGATATCTACCGACATGTGCAACGTAAAATGCACAATAACAAAATATTCTTTTTCATTTATCTCTCTATGTCTACAGTCGAAAAGCGGTACATCTAACAAATCTTACCTTATTTGAAATGTCAGTTAAATTATAAGAAATTTTTGAGAAGAAATAAATTGAGTTAAATAATGAGAAAGCATAAATTTCACTATAGAAGAAACGACGGGGACAAGGTATATGAACTAAAGAATTAAGTAGATATTACACAGCACAACAGATAATAACGTACAAAACGAAGAGTATAGTACAACAACATTATATACTAGCACAGAACACGGAGAGTATAGCACAGCAACAGCAGATACTAGCACAGGACACGACGAGTGAACACAGCAACATCAGATACTAGCACAGAACACGACGAGTAAACACAGCAACATCAGATACTAACATACAACACGACGAGTATAGCACAGCAACAGCAGATACTAACATACAACACGACGAGTATAGCACAGCAACAGCAGATACTAACATACAACACGACGAGTAAAGCACAGCAACAGCAGATACTAACATACAACACGACGAGTATAGCACAGCAACAGCAGATACGAACATACAACACGGAGAGTATAGCACAGCAACAGCAGATACTAACATACAACACGACGAGTATAGCACAGCAACATCAGATACTAACATACAACACGACGAGTATAGCACAGCAACAGCAGATACTAACATACAACACGACGAGTATAGCACAGCAACATCAGATACTAGCACAGAACACGACGAGTATAGCACAGCAACAGCAGATACGAACATACAACACGACGAGTATAGCACAACAACAGCAGATATTAACATACAACACGACGAGTAAAGCACAGCAACAGCAGATACTAACATACAACACGACGAGTAAAGCACAGCAACAGCAGATACTAACATACAACACGACGAGTATAGCACAGCAACATCAGATACTAACATACAACACGGAGAGTATAGCACAGCAACATCAGATACGAACATACAACACGGAGAGTATAGCACAGCAACAGCAGATACTAGCACAGAACACGACGAGTATAGCACAACAACAGCAGATACGAACATACAACACGGAGAGTATAGCACAGCAACATCAGATACTAACATACAACACGACGAGTATAGCACAGCAACAGCAGATACTAACATACAACACGACGAGTAAACACAGCAACATCAGATACTACCACAGAACACGACGAGTGAACACAGCAACATCAGATACTAGCACAGAACACGACGAGTAAACACAGCAACATCAGATACTAGCACAGAACACGACGAGTAAACACAGCAACATCAGATACTAGCACAGAACACGACGAGTGAACACAGCAACATCAGATACTACATGTGGCATACAACACAAAGTGCAGTCCCCTTCTCAAACGGATACTAAACGTAATTAAGTCGTCTTTGTAACATTCGTGGAAACATGAATGCTTCAACAATATTTTGATTGTTTATTCTACATCTCCTCGAGAATTGTTCACTCCATTTTTAGACGTCCACAACTTATACATGATTCTCAGGGCCGTACCTAGAAGCAAGAGTCCTTTATACCCCTGCTTTTACTGTCTCATTCGAAATACTCAGGACACTTTCTTCTAAACGTCGAGCGTTTGTCGAAGGAACAATTAACCATGTTTACGTCTTAGGTTTGACGCAACTAACTAAAGACTCAAACCAACGACCTTTCGTTCACGAAGCGAACTCTCCAACCACTGAGACACCGCGATCGGTTCAGAAAATTGTAATTATGGAAGAATATGCTAATAGAAATATATAATTACAAATTAGTTGTTATTATCATGCGAAATGCATTTTCGCAAATGGTCTCAAATTTGAGAATGGCTGTTTCATTCCTGTTATAGCAAACCACTGCAAAAAGTGATTTAATTTCACACTGTAGGCGCCGCACTAAATATAGCATATGAAACTAATCTTCCCAGACGGTATGCATTTGTTTTGTCATTCATTTTATTAATTATTTTTGAAGAGAAAGACAGAAATAACTTTTTGTTTTTAAAATGATCTGACAAAGATGTGAATATGTAAATTCAGTAAATTTAGAAATATTTATATCGTCAGGCATAAGAAAATCCACCTTTCTGTCAAAACAAAGAGTCCCACTATTAGAGACTTTTGATAGAAAATGGTTCAGTTTTAGTTTTCACATTTCTAACCTCGTCAAATTCGACTTGTAATCTAAGCCCCTGTTGAAATTCGCATGCCACTAGTTGAGGTAGTTGATTTACACGCCTGATAAAGGGAAAACAAGTTTTGTTTTCGCTCTTTATTTTGTTGACCTTTAAGAACTATCACAGAGAAACCTGTGTTTATGACTTTATCTGTGTTATTGAATGTTGAATATGAGATGGGCAATTCATCAACGTCTCCAATACGTTTGTGATTATTGCGCACTTTGGTGGCAAAGTAGCCTTTTGATTTCAAGCTTAGAAACGTAGTAAACTTTAATTAAGACAATCAAATTTATATCTATATTAGAGAAATATTTACTAGGTCACCTGAGTCATTCAAGTGACATAGTGCTATCTGGGGGTTTTTGGGGGGTTTTTTTTAATATAAATTTGCTCGTTGACGGCATTCGTTTGTCTTTTGAATCAATTATTTTTGGTATCTGTATAACATCTATGGGTCAAGGAGAACACAATTTGTGAATTTCATTGATGGACCCTGCGTCCTTGGAGCAAGAAGGGTGTGGCCAAAACCATCAAAACGTATAATTGTCAGAAATCGTCTTCTTTACTTCTGGACTTGAAGCAGTCAAACTATTAGAAATATAATAAGTAATGATCTCTATACGACAACTGTGAAATTCATTGACCCTGATTCAGGATTCATGCCCCAGAGTAGAGCTATGTTGGTCAGATATTAAAAATGTATTTTATCTTAGAAAGTCTTGCTCTTTATTTTTGGACATGAAGGAGACAAAATGTCTGTCCTATTATAATGAACAATGAGTCCTGTAACAAAACTGTGAAATTCATGATCCCTGGGTTTAACGTTTATGCCCCAACTTGAAGCCAACTTGGTCATACATGTATAAAAATATCGCATTATATTTTAGAAAATCTTCATCTTTATTTCTGGACATCGAGGAGATAAGATTTCTTCTTGATTGTAATGAGCATCGAGTCCTATAATAAAGCTGTGAAATTCATGACTCCTTGATTTAGGGTGATGAATATTGTTTAACTTCCCGCTTGAGAATTTTTCACTCATATGGAGATGTCACCATTATCGGCGAAGGGCTGCTTATGGCCTTTGAGCAGGAAGGGATCTTTATTGTGCCACAACTGATGTGACAAGGGGCCTCGATTTTTGCGATCTCATCTAAAGGACCGCCCAATTAGTCGCCTCTTACAACAAGCTAGGAAAACTGAGAATCATTCTAACCCGAGCCCTAACGAGAACGGATGAACATAAAGGAGATAAAATATCTGCCTGATTATAACGAGAAATGTCTGCCTGATTATAACGGGAAATGTCTGCCTGATTATAACGAGAAATGTCTGCCTGATTATAACGAGCATTGAGTCCTATAACAAAACAGAAATTCATGACCACGCGATCGACGGTTCAGGTCCTGCGAGGGTGAGACTAAGTTGGTCATATGTTGAAAGCGCATTATGTCTTAGAAAAGCATTATATCTTGGAAAATATTCTATACTTCTTCACGTCAATCAGTCAAACTGTTTGAATGCTTACAATGCTCAATGAGCCCTATACCAAAATTGTAAAATCTATGATCCCTGGGCTCCGGGTTCATGTCACGAGGTGGGACTAACTTGGCCATATATTGAAAATCCATTAAATTTGGGTCAAATGTTGTCTGAGCTGTTTCATAACAATTGTTAGGCCGTTCTTTACACTCTGGTTTTGTTTAAGGATTACTTCGTTTACCTTATTAAGATATAGGGTCCAATTCGGGTGTGACTGGTCGAGAGAAAACGCTTACTCCTCCTAGGCACCTCATCCCACCTCTGGTGTGTCAAGGGGTCCGTGTTTATCCAACTCTTAATTCTTTATTTCTTGAGTTATGAGATTGATTGATTGATTAATTGTTGTTTTCCGCTACAGTCAACACTTTTTCAGTTATCTGGAGGAGTCCAGTTTTTTGAAACCAGAGAAGCCATCTCAATCAATGCATTCCGCAAAAACATAATACCACAAATTACAATTCCTCCTCCATACTTTTCCTTTGGAAAAGATACACAAACATTATCCACACCACGCTAAGACACAATTGTATACTTCTAAGTGATCTTCACAAACGCAATATTACAGATTCTCCTTATTGTTCATGTGGGCACATTGAAGATGCATACCATTTCCTCTTTGCTTGTAAAAATTACTCCAGAGCTAGAAATAATTTGTTCAACCAACTTTTTAGTCTTGATTTAGTTAGTATTGATACAAAATTGCTTTTATCTGGTAATATTGCTTTACCTATACAAACGAACATAAATATTTTTACAGCTGTTCATAAATTCATTGATGCAACTTGTAGATTTAACAATTAATTACTGTACATGTATCTGCTATTTAACACATTGAAATTTCATGATTAATGTTTGTAAGAAATTGTTCGATATTTGCATGGCATATTGTTATAAATTTTAGGAGAGGGACTAGTAAGTTGTAAGAACTTGTTCCCAATCCTATTGATTATATCAATAAAATATGTTCAAAACAAACCAGTTTTTTGTAGGTGGAGGAGAGAGCCCAGATACAATGTACCCGGGAAGAGACCACCGACCTTCCGAAAGTAAACTGGCAAACTTTCTCATATATATCGGCGCGAGCTAGAATCGAACCCGCGCCGACAAGAGGTGAGAGGCCTTGTGATTTTGAGCGCAATGCTCTAACCACTCGGTAACGGAGGCCCCTTGAGATTGATAACTGTTCATTACTTTCACCTTTACATCTTTAAAAAGTCTTCTTTTTTACTCCTGGTCATGGAGGAGGAAAAATGTTTGCATGATTATAATGGGCAATGAGCTCCATACCAAAACTGTGACCCCAAAAAAAAAATCAGTACCGGAGTGAGATTAGATTATTCATACCACTATATATATATATATATATATATATATATATATATATATTTGTGTGTGTGTGTGTGTGTGTGTGTGTGTGTGTGTGTGTGTGTGTATGTGTGTGTGTGTGTGTATGTGTGTGTGTGTGTGTATTGATAATGCAATAGAGGATCTTCATTACTGGTGTGTAGTATGATGATATCGAGCAGTATCAACTTTATGACCCTTGGGTTCAGGTCCAAGGGTGGAATTTGGTTGATCACATGTTAAAATGCAATATAGTTCAGAAAAATATCCTTTCCTCTTAGGGGCCTCCGTGGCCGAGTGGTTAGAGCATCGGGCTCAAAATCACAAAGCCTCTCACCTCTGTCGGCGCGCGTTCGAATCTCGGCCGCGGCGTTATGTGAGCAAGTTTGCCAGTTTACTTGCGGAAGGTCGGTGGTCTCTTTCCAGGTACATTGTATCTGGGTTCTCTCCTCCACCAACAAAAACTGGACGCCACCAGATAACTGAAAAATTGTTGAGTGTGGCGGAAAGCAATAAATAATCAATCAATCAATCCTCTTAGGCCGCAAGTAGGCAGCCTGTTTGCACGACTATCTGTGATGAACACTTGCGCCTCGTGAAAAGTGAAAATCATTTGATCATTTAGAACTCAAACAGAAAGTCGGACTCCGCTATGATGTGATAAAAGTTACTCACTTATAAAAGATATGTAATTTATTAATTGTTTATCATCTAGTTCAAAATGCAAAATGGAGAAATATAAACACACACACACACACACACACACACACACACACAAACAGAGGTAGCACGAAGGCTTTTAAAGAATGAAAATAAATATGACCGTTAAGGCCCTTCGTTTCAATAGCGATTCGGATCTGTCATCTGATATTTTGTATTTTAATTGTCAAATGAATATATATGATAGGACTCTGTCGCCCACCAAATTAGTAAAATCGAATTATGATATCACAAACGTGCCATTTTATTGCTAGTTTTGGTATTATGAAAAGAAACGGCTATTTCAACGCAGCTTGAAAATTGTTTTTAGAAAACATTGAGTGCAGGCTTTCGCAAACTTTATATTCACACCATAGAGTTATCTTTCTAGTACGTAGATAGTTTTTATTTGCCCTTAACTGTGTTCTGTGTTTCCTAATAGAAAAACGTTCACAAAAATCCGTTGTTACAAAATCGACAAGCATACTGTAAGTATTGCGTAGCAATGCATGTCCCTACCGACCTCAATTCCAGTCGTCTGTTATTCTCCAAGATCCCTGGAATTCGTTAAAATTCCTCACGA
This sequence comes from Ostrea denselamellosa, assembly GCA_024699665.1. NCBI lineage: Eukaryota > Metazoa > Mollusca > Bivalvia > Ostreida > Ostreidae > Ostrea > Ostrea denselamellosa. The sequence continues at coordinate 11,603,055 of JAMZEH010000017.1, read as the reverse complement.
AATTAGAACTTGATCTGTCACTTGACAGTGTAAGGAAATGTACAAAATATCAAATGAATATTTGCGAGCATTATAAAAAAAAAAGATTGGAAAACTGAGTATTTGTGTTAATTTTCTAAATCCGGGTGCCATAACACAGCAATAAATAAACGAACCAGACAAAAATTCGAGCTTGATCTGTAATGCGCCATGATAAAGCCATGTACCAATTATCAAATGAATATCTGCGAGTATGACGAAAATGTACGTAAGAATGACAGACAGACGGATGGACTGACAGAGTGCAAACCTGAAGTCTCTTTAGACTTCGCTGCTATAGGACTAATGACCAACTAGCCCTTTTGATCACACAGGCGTTTGTACACTGAGTTTAACTGGTGGTTCACCCCAAAACTAGGGCGCACAATATACCAATAATTGTATATTATAATTATACAAGTGTTCAGTATTTAATCGAAAACCAATTTAAGTTAAATTTAAACTGCAAGAACAACGAATGATGTCACGACATAGCAACGCCTCTTGTTAAATTCATTCCACAGTAAATTTATATGGAACTAACTGTCTTAAATCTACATTTTGTTTAAAATCCTTTTTGTCAGATATTGGTGAGAATAACTCCTTTAGTTTAACTGTGAAGCTCCCATCCCTAAATATCAATTCACTTGAATAAAAGAGCTGAAACAATCCTCAGGATTAAAAGAGATACACATATTCACAATCCTTTTTCTGGTCAAGTTTACAGAAATATTATATTTCTTTCACACTCAAAGAACATTAAGTCTACGAAATACTATCTACTTTTACGGTTAATAAAAGCCTAAAAAATTATACGCAAATAGAGTTGTATAATTACAATCAAATGATTCTATGGAGGTTCACAGCAGTAAATATTGCAAATATTTACGGAAATTTGATTCACTTTCAGAAGTGAAACACCGTGAACTTTTCTGACACACTGAATGCAATTCAAACTAAACAAGACAATTTTGAGAATTTGTGCTCCCCCTCCTCTCGGCCGCTTAGGGATATAATAAATGGGTAAAATACCAAAAACACACAGATGGCGAGATATCAGTCACACGTGGTAGCCTTCCCTCTCCTTCACGCGCAAATTCCTAAAAAGTAGACAGATGTTTTCATTAAAGCGTACTCTAAATGTTTATAGATGATTTAATTAGGGTGTAGTCACAAATTGTACTGTTGTTGAGGTCAATTATCGCGATTTTCAATGAAAAATGGTAAATGAAAATAATTTCCATGCTGATTTAACGTACAACTTGGAAATGAGGGTGACTTCCGGTTTATTGGTTTCAGTTTCTTCTTTCAACATTTCGTACAGAAGAATTTTGGTTTGTAGGTTTTCAATTTTATTACAATGTCATTTGGCATTTCTAAACATTTAATCCTTTTAAAAACATAACATTGTTCTTAAAATAAACATTCAATCACCGGTTGTAAGGATGGATGGGCTAGTTTTGCAGAATAAATCTATTCAATACTTTATTCAAATTGTGACCTTGACCTTTCATCTTTTGATCTCAAAATTAGCAGATGTCTTTCTTATGTTATAGAGATTCGTCACCTTGATGAGTTTCATTTCACAAGCTTGGAGAAAACTGAAGTTATCCTGTCTTTTCGCTAAATGATGCTGGGGGGGGGGGGGGGGGGGGGGGGAATAAGGACATTAATGACTGATATGCGACTCGCTGATGACTCGAATTTTTGATAACTCGATTTGAGTTTTTTTAAGCTTTGATTTCCCGGTTCCGAATGTCTACCCCAATTTTTTTTTTTTTTTTTTTTTTTGAAATTAAAAAAAAAGCCCTTCAATACAAATTTGTTCGAAACGCTCGACCTATGGAAGTAAAATCTCATTCCCGTTTTGGTATAATACACTACGTATTAGTTCTCCATACCTCACTGTGCTAATTATGTACACCGGTCATGTGTGAACATACTGGCAAGGTGGTCATTTTTTTATGAAAACAATACTGGAAGGCGAGGGAGAATAATCGTGGTTTATCCGTAAATCTGTGACATAACTGGTTTCATTTACATGTAATATGGATTTAAATGTTAGACAGATCGTTATCGTGAGTATGAGTCGTTGCCATAATTTTGAGCTGTATCTATTATTACAAACCATTAAAAAATGAATGAACACAATATCTTTTTGTGATTGTTTATTGGCTGTAATGCCTCACGGCTAATCAGCTTAGCATGCATTCAAATTTCACGTAGAAAAAAAATTTTTAAGGTCTAAATTTGTGGTACTTCACCTACAGCTGGTGTCATCTTAATATGAGTGAACAATTCTCGACGGGACGTAAAACAAACAAACAATCAATCAAAAAGCTTACAAAGCAATAATGCTACAGGCCTATAACGATTGCGCGAGTCTTTAGGTTTGTTGTCATTTTGGATAACGGAACTATCGGACCGTATTTCCAATTATTGGGAATATAACCACAATTACCGCTGACATTGAGAACTTCAGGAGACAGGACTTCGTCTTATACCGCCATGTGTTAGATGTCCGTTTGTAATCGGGTAATCTCCGGGCGCTTTCCGTAGTTATAAGCGTCTACTGCGGCGGCAATTACCTGTAATGTGATTTGTCCTCCTGGAAAATAACTCAAGTCCTTTTCATTTTAAAATTTTAAACGCTAGAACATTTCTTAGATATTTTTAAAACACGTAATTGAATTCCATTCGTCTAAAGATGTATATTATCATTTGTAAAATGAGGTACCGTTTTATCAACACCTTGTGAATCCGTGCGAGCTGTTCCATCTTCTCCACGAATCTAATCCCTGATGTCGTGGGTTTCCTTAGCTTGATCAGCTTCCAAAACAGACTAACATCAACGTCAGCTGCTTGATCTATATCAATATATACTCTGTACAAATAATTCTTTTATTCTGAGTTAAGTGCACTTCAAAATTGGCGCTTTGTCCACTTATATTATTGGAAGGAAGTAAATTGCATTCCGCGGGGTTTACCTCTGCGATCCACATCCCTTTGGCTCTTTCTATAGTGAGTGTTTAACTGATTTAGACCCACTCCGGATGGGTGTAAGAGTTACATGAAATGACAATTCGACACATGATGATTGGGTTTTAGATAGACCGCGACAGAAGTTCTCAACCTTCCCGTCTCTTGGGAATTCGGTATTGGGCGAGTCCAATAAATGGCTCCCAACAAGGGCTTCATATTTTGATACCGCTTAAGGTGTAGCTTTATGCCAAGCGGGTACTTTTGAATGATTATTTAGCGAAATGTGTAAAAGATTAAAATTGCCTTAACGGACATTTGGTCAGATGTAATAGATAGAGATACTTCTTTTAAAAGAAATCATATCAATTTAATCATTTGTTTGTTTGTTTTTGTTTTACGTCTCGTCGAGAATTTTTCTCTCATATTGAGACGTCAACAGCTGTAGGTGAAGTACCACGAATTTAGATCTCTGCACAGCGCTCAGGGAGGGTTTATTAACATGCCAACGTCCACCGAGACACGGGACCTCCGTTGTTAAGGTCATATCCGAAAGACCCGTGATTTTCACTTCTTAATGCCAAGTGTTTGGCCAAGAAGCAATCACTGCCTATTTTGCGTCTTAGGTTTGAAGCGGCCATGATACGAGCGGGGCTCGAACTCACGACCTCCCGATTAGGAAGCGAACGCTCTAACCACTGATATCTCATAAGAGGAATATTAAATCCCGTATTAAACACATGCAAACAAACGTGCGTACCAGCTATCATACTGTTTAATAAACAAGAAGTGATAAAAGAATTAGACAGGTTAGATAAGGAATATATTTTGGTTCCAGCTGAAAAAGCTAGTAATAACATTGTCTTTGGTTGTAAGGTTCATCAGTATAAGAAAAGGTGAAGATTACGAATAGTGGTCAGTCTCATAAATCCTACATGTAGATGGGCAAACAAGGACCCCTGTATATACCAGAGGTGGGAGTAAGCATTCCCTGTCGACCGGTCACACCTTTCGTGAGCACTGCATTTTGATCAGGTAAACGGAGTAATCCGTAGTCAGAATAAGAGTGCCAATAACGGCCTATCGTATGAAACACGTTAGACAGCATTTGACCCAAATGAAAGGTTTTTATTGGCAAACTAGATCGTTATAACGACCAGAGAATTTGCGAAATGATGACTTTATACAAGACTGTTGAAAGCCTGTAACATCAACTTGTTTGCCAATAGCCTGCCTCAATTTAGAAACTGATAATACGCAGAACAAGCTCTTATGTATATACTCAGATGAAGATATAAACGCCATATGCAGATGATAATGGGATATTATTACATAAAAATAACTGAGGACGAAGCAGATGTAAATGACTCTGTTGTGTCTTTTATTTCATTTCGCAAATTCTGTGGTCTCCGTAACGATCTAGTTTGCCAGTACAACGTTCCATAGGTCAAATGCTGTCTGGCGTGTTTCATACCAATTGTTAGGCCGATTTTTGGCAGACTGATTCTGACTGCGGATTGCAATTTACCTGATCAAGATATAGGGCTCACGGCAGGTGTGATGCTCTGTCTTCCTAGGCACCTGATCCCACCTCTGGTATGTCCAGATGTTCGTGTTTGCCGATCCCTCTGATTTGTATTTTCTATAGGAATTATGGGATTAATCGCTATTCGTTATCTTAGCCTTTTCATTCATATCTAGTCATTCACAAACTTACTTTGGTAAACACCACTCTAATTTTACGCATAAGTACTCTGCAGTTGATATTAAAAAGACGATGGAGTTCCTCATTGACAATATCTTTGTAGTCTTTGGTAATCAGGTCTTCCAACAGTCTGTGGAATTCCCATAGATACGAATTGTGCTCCTTTGTAGCTGAACTGTTTTATATTCTATAAGAAATAATCTATTTAAAAGCTTCTACATGAAAAGTAAAAATCCCTTGTTGTGGCCTTCAACTCGACATTTAGATATATCAATGACGTTTTATATATTAATAATAATTATTTTCATTCATATGTTGATTTGATATATCCCAGTGAACTTGAAATGAAAGACTCCACAGAGTTTTCCACATCAGCTTCGACTTTAGATATTTCCTTGAATACAGCTGGTAACGGCAAACTAACAACCCAACTTTATGAAAAACAGGATGACTTCAGCTTCTCCTTCATCAACTTTCCATATTATGTAGCAATATTCCATAATCACCTTCATATGGTTTTCATATCTCTCAATTGATTCGAAATGCAAAAGCTTGCTCTGCTTTTGCTCAGTTTTTAAATCGAGGCAGGCTACTGACAAACAAAATGGTGTTACAGGGGTTTGAACTGTCCCGTTTGAAGTCAGCATTTCGCAAATCCTGTAACGATCTACTTTGCCAGTGAAGCTGTCATTGGGTCAAATGATGTCTGATGTATTTTAAACCAATTGTTGGGTCGTTCTTTAAAGGCTGATTTGGCTCCAGATTACTCCATTTACCTGATCAAGATATTGGTCTCACGGCGGGTTTGACCAGTCGACAGGGGATGCTTACTCCTCGTAGTCACCTGATCCCACCTCTGGTATATATAGGGGCCCGTGTTTGTCCATTTCTTTGATTTGTATTTCTTATAGGAGTTATGAGTTTGTTCTTACTTAACTTAATCCTCTTCGTGTATGTGTACACATTAGGCGGCTACAAGGTCTCATTCCTTGTATCCGTTTCTGTAGCGGTTAAGGTTTTTACCTGACGGGGTTTCTGGTCCAGTGCACAACCCTCCTCCTTTCTCGTCCGGGCTTGGGACCGGTCATGGCGGAGTTATGAGATTGTTCACTGTTCGTCATCTTTACCTTTACTTTCAAGACTTTTAACAGTCTTGAATGTAATTAATGTTTGAGTTTGTATCGGAAAACATACGTTTAAAATGAATTAAACATATAACATAAAACGAACGAAACATACAACATTAAAATGAAGGAAACATGTAAGTTAAACTTGTTACGTAATTGGTTCTGATTTATATCCATTCTTTCTTGAGAATTATTACGCAAACGCAAGAACCACCTTACGATGCATGATTGGGTGAAAGATAGACAAATGCCTTTCCTAATGAAAAATATTGAAAAGTGATTAGCCCTTATCGTTATTGCAGATCTGAGTGGAACGGCCTGGGCGAGAAATGGCGTGTTATTTCCTTAGCGAGAATCATGTTTCTGTGTGATTACCAGTAATGGACAATTCACATCCATCATTGGTATTATTCCGAGGGTGGGCATTTAACGCGGCGCTGATGACCGCTAACGAATGATTGAAATCGACGTTGGCCATGCCGCTATAGCCTTCGCATTGATGGATTACGCACAAATCGTTTAAAGCTAGCAGGTCAAATTTAAAGATTTTTTTTATCTTCACGTTTACCGGAAACGCGCCTGTCCAGATCACAAGGTTTTTTTCTATCCGATATGACTAACAGTTCATAACACTTCAGTAAAATTTGTAGTAAGGTTGCAGATAAGGAAATGAATTAAGACCCAAATTGACAAAATAACTTAATGATTTAGAAGGTAATACGCGCTTGGCGAAGAAACTGATCGCTACCTGTGTTCAATGTCTTTAAGGACATATGCGACTTTTCTGACATTTTTTCTAAAATTATTTCAGTGGTTAGATCACCTGAAGTAGTAATGAAAGGGTCCCGGGTTAGATACCCGTTTGTATCAAAGATTTGCATTTCATTCTTTGCTATATAGTGATGCCCATTCATACAACTTATTGCAATACATAAGTGATGACATAACATTTTTCCTCGCAACAACCAGGAACTATCAAAATATGCCAGCTCTGAAAAAGACATATCAATATACTCCAAGATTTTGTTTTGTATAAACGAGAGAAAATATGAATTAAATGTACTTTTTAAAGAAAGTACATTTCATTCACATGCTGATCTCGTTTCTAATAGAAATAACGAAAAATGATTTAATTTGGTTTGTGTTATTGTTTTGGTGAAAACATTGTTCGTATTATGATTTTGTTGAAAACTTATGGTTGAAATTTCAATAAAAAGTTACGACATATGACGAGGGGTACAAACTTTTAAAACATGAAAAAGACGTTTACACCAAGAATCGTGAACGGAAGTTGTGTCGGAGTGCAAGTTAGGTCTTAATTTGCCAGTAGTAGGTATACAATCTCAACAGTCGGCAACAGCTAAGCTACATGGGATTTTCTTCAGAACAGAACCAGTACCTAATCATCTTTAATTATGAAATAAACAGCTGTTTGATGAGTCTTAGTGCCATTATTGAGTACCAAGGGGTCAAAGTTTAACAAACCGGTCGCGGTAGCTCAGTGTTTAGAATTTTCGCTTCTAACCAGGAGGTCGTGAGTTCGAGCCCCGCTCGTGCCATGGCCGCGCCAAACGTTAAAGAACCCTCATTTCTACAGCCCTGAGCGCTAAGCATAGGTCTAAATTTGTGGTACTTCACCTACAGCTGGTGACGTCTCAATATAAGTGAAACATTCTCGACGGGACGTTAAACAAACAAACAATCAATCAAAGTTTAAGATTGAATGTGAGTGTTGTGCACCAGAGATTACAAGATAATCTTAGAACATCAGATTAAAAAATAAACGTAATCATTTTAAGAAATGTTATCCAAAATCTGAAAAAAAAATCGTTTTCTCATATGACGACCTTACTGACGAAATGGAAAAGAATACTTCAAATAAAATATATATTTTGCTCATTATTTAAATAACTTCCCACTAATTCCATTCTTAATTCACGGAGAAAAGAAAATTCAATAACACGCGAAATATGATATCAATTTCGTGATCATTATCGGAACTATCAAATAACTTTTAAGAAACCTAATTCTAGTAGCAAAGTAGCTCATTGTGCGGATATAGCCAGGGGTAAAATTTCTATTTTTGTACTACGGGGCGGAGCTGCAATACGTAACACACTTTTGTAGGATAGAAAATATTCTTTTTTCCTTATTCACATTTATCTGCTTTTTAATAAACACCTGTGTTTCTCAGTTATGTGGACAACTTCGAGGAAATTCAGGATAGAGTTTACCGGAAATCCAACATCGGCAATTCAAGCACCATATAAAGAAAGCCGGACGATTTTACAAGACAAATGAATCGTTACCACCGTGCACCTTTTTAAGATGCCTAAATTTCAGCACATAGAGAATATCTTCCACCTTATTTACATTCACTAAAATAAATATAGATTTTAATTCTCAATTCGTATATTTTCACGTTTATATTATCATGAGCACATTATTTCAAATGCAATCTGAAGAAAAACATACTTAGTCTAGTACTAGTATTATTAGTGTGTGAAATGTTCATTAATTTGAGCAATTCTTTGGAACTCTACAGATATATATAATTTACACATTGTCAGTGGGTGACATAATAAGATTTTCACATAATTGTACACACTTCGTATCTATCCTTAGCAATTTAAGTATTCCACTCATCTTTCTGTTAACTCCGCGAGGATCCGGGTTGTTAGAATAGATCCTCAGTATCCCTTGCTTGTCGTAAGAGGCGACTAAATGGGGCGGTCCTTCGGTTGAGACCGCAAAAACCGAGGCCCCGTGTAACAGCAAGTGTGGCACGTTAAAGATCCCCCCCCCTGTTCAAAGGCCATAAGCGCCGAGCATAGGCCTAAATTTGCAGCCCTTCACCGGCAATGACGACGTCTCCATATGAATGAAAGATTCTCGAGCGGGACGTTAAACAATATATAATCAATTAATCAATCATCTTTTTGTTATGGTTATTGGACGATGATACCTGACACTGACTGATTACACAAAAACGAATGATACTCCAATTAATTCCCAGAACGATGAGAATCCAGCAAAATCACTATTTGATCAGGTCGTACCATAACTCTGGTAAATGAAATGGTAAAGATGCCGAAAAACTGGTTATCAGTCTTATAGTTCCCGCAAAATACAAAATTAAGAATAGGGCAAACACGGACCCCTGGAAACGCCAAGGGTGGGATCAGGTATCTAGAAGAAGTAATCCGTAGTCAGAACCAGTAAGTAAAGAACGTCCTAACAACTGGTATCATACATCAGACAGCATTTGACCTATTGGAAGGTTGTACTGGCAAACTAGATTGTTATAACGACCATAGAATGTGCGAAATGCTGACTTTAGACGAAATTTACAAAACTTCAGACAACATTTGACACAATGACAGATTGTATTCCATAATTTAAATTCCATAAATTAAATCTTTATAACAACTATTGCATTCGCGAAATGCGGACTTTAAACGAGACATTGTAACATTAACTTGCTTGTCGTGAGCTCGCATCGATTTAAAAACTGATCATAAGCAGAACATGCTCTTGCGTATCGAGTCAGTTGAGAGACATAAATACCATATGCAGGTGACAATGGAATATTGCTACATGATATGTGAAGTTGATGATGGAAAAGCTGAAACCATCCGTTTGGTCGTAAAGTTGAGTTATTTGTTTGCCGTTAATATCTGTGTTCAATAAAATATAAACAATTCATTACCAGTCTTAATTGTATAAGCTACCTTTTTTCTTTTTTGATGAAGGAAATCTTTTGATCTCAGCACTAGATATCAACTGTAAGGAGGAGTGCAAGTTATCACAGAACGTCTGTATAGAAAATTGCTTACAGGGAAAGAAATCTAAACAAAGAACAATATATACACACTCCGTACCCAAAACCTTGTAAATAATGTCCTACAGATCTATTCTCAAAACTTGAATGTATACACCATTTAGAAAAGCATCCCATCTAATCGTTATGGCTTGGTAATTGAAAAAGTTAACGTATGGAAATAAGGTTTTATGCTGGGAGAAATTTAAGGTCATTACTTTTATTGCAAAGTCTATTTCTATATCCACAGCTAAAGAGGCTTTCGTCCTTTCTTGCGATTTGCTGTCAGAAATAAAGCACTGCATATCGTTTGTCATCTTTTACTGAAGATTTCCCAAAATATAAAACGCCTTGAAAAACATGTTGGTTTTTTTTCTGCCACTGTTCTATCTTTGAGGGATACATCTGTCATTAACAGCTTTATACTGACTTACCTAGAGATTGGAGCATTTTCGCAACAGTTCAGAAGTTGCTTTAGCTCAATACCTATATTCAATTTGTTGTTCAAAAAGGGGGTGGGGCTGAGCTGCAGCGACACTAACATACTTCTTCTCGGTAAACTAGTAGGTAATCTACAGGAGATTTGTAAAACTCGCGGGACCACGCCCACCAGGGGAAAAAAAGCTCGATAGTTTTGAATATGTCGTAGGAGAGTGGTATTTTTTTATATTACGATGTATATACGGTAATGATAATAATAATGATACAGACATACACACAAACAAACATCCAGACAGACAGACATACAGACAGCTGGACAGACATACAGACAAACAGACATACATACATATATACATACATACATACATACACATACATACAGACATACACACAAGCAAACATCCATTCATCCAGACAGACAGACAGAGAGACATACATACATACATACAGACAGACATACACATAGATACAAACATACATATATACATACACAGACATACATATATACATACAGACAGACATACACATACATACATACATACATACATACATCCATCCATACATACATACATATATACATACACACATACATACACACACACACACACATACATACATACAGTAATATACCTAATCTTAGCACTTTTTCCATCTGAAATATGAAAAACTAAACCTTTTGATTTGAGTTTATTCGTTCTGCAATGTACTGCCCAGAATTATGACCACGACTCATAATCACGATAAAGATTGTCTATAACATTCAAAACTAAATCAGATTTGTGGGTAATTGCAGTCGATTATGTAACAGGGCAATAAATATCCGGATTGGAATCGCTGGCGTGAAGTCATTATTTATTTATTCAATCATTGCTACTTTATCCTGCCATGATGTCAAGTCGTGTTTTCATAACTATGACCATCTCGCGGGTATGGTCACGAGTGATCTGCCGTTGGTGTAGACAGTTAGCACGCTTTGTGGTTGTGATGACTTTTATCTTTATCGAGTAACGAAAATTGTGATGCCTGCGCTCAAAGAAACTACTTTGAATATAACTAAAGAATTGAAGTATGCTGTATGCATACATATTTTCCCCACTAAAATAAAAACAGAATATCTAATTTAGAGTGTTTAGAACGTTTTTCTTCCGAATAATATGTTAGGAATCTAGTGCGTAACTATCATGCAAGTTTTATATAACCGAGATGACCCTGGTTTAAAAGACAATATTTTCAATTAACCCTGATGAAGTATGCATTATTTGGGTTCATAAAAGGAACTCACCAATCTTATCAGGCACTACTGTAATCACAGTTTCTTAATTTAACTGGGGATTTTTGATTTACAGAAAGCGTCCAGACATTTATGGGGAGTATACACAAACGTCTGGATAATCGAGACTAATTTCAAACTTGGTCATCTGCGTAGTCATCAGCCATAAAAAGTAGTCCCATATAATATTTTTCCGTAAGACATCATATTAGAAGTGATAGTTTTATTAGTTTGATTAGTCGTCCGTTAATCATTTTGGACATAATCAACTCTTCTGTATGTACAGGGTAATTTTTTCCACTATATATCGTATAAAATATCTTCAATGAGAAGGAAACTAAAATGGCGATGAATTTCATGGTTTCTGCATACAATGGCAGCTGTCTGGACGGCGGGGTCGAAACTTTTTTAAAAATGATGCAAACTTTTCACAATCTTCATTATTGTGGTACCTCTAATAGAAAGTCCGTCTGTATAAACATGATGAGCAAGGATACCTCTACAAAAAATAGGACCCTGAGTCAGGGGATTTGTCTAGGGTGGGGGGTTGGGGTGTTATGATGTATAAGATGAACGTTCAATTTTAGTTCTTTAAAATTCTTACAAACTGCTAGACATTAAACATTGACACTTAGTACATAAAATGATAAGAATAAAGAAATATCTTTACCAAAATTGTGAAATTCATAGCCTTGGCTGAAAGGTATGGATGTAAAGGAACGAATTTATGGCTCATTCATTGGAAGTGCATTGATATCTTGAAAACCTTTTCTTCACTCCTGTACAACAACTACCAGAACTGAATTCATGAATAATCCTTGTTGCTACAACAGGTTTCAATTTATTAGAGAGAGAGAGAGAGAGAGAGAGAGAGAGAGAGAGAGAGAGAGAGAGGGAGAGAGAGAAACAAGGAACAAAAAAAAATGAACTCTTTGACGAACTTCTTTACTTAGGGACAGGAATTGTTTGTATATGCAGTTTACTTCGGATATATTGAAAGTCTGAGGACCATCATACCTAAAGCTCAATTGTGAACTGAATAAATAATGTTACTGGGGAGTTATCTTTACTTCAGCATAAAAGACAATTCAATATAGGTAACTTCGAATTCAATATACGTAACTTCGAATTCAGTATACGTAACTTCGAATTCAGTATACGTAACTTCAATTTAAGTGGGGCAGGGATACTTCTACCCACGTTGTTGAATTCTTTCCCCCTGGGTCTGGGGTTTTGATGCCAGAATAGGGCTTTATGACTAACTTGGTGAAAATGTATGACTTCTTTAACAAGTCCTGATGTAGGTTTCTGACACAAAATATGTTAGATAAGAGCAATTTTTGGTGAAATGTTACATAATTTATATCTCATTCTCTTTGAACAGTCATGATAACGTCTATACAACGAGGAATTTATAAGTCTGGTGGAAACTTCTGGTTAGAAGTGACATTATTTTCCTCCCACAAACTCCGGAAGTCTTCGTCTCTGACCATCTCTAAACGAGACCCGGTCTTTATTTGTTTTTAGCTTTATAAATCTCTGACTTGTCATGTAATTTTAAATTGAAAGTTTACAAAAAAAGTACTTCATTTCTATCCCTTCACTAATTCCGAAAGAGGGCGGAGAAGAGTAATTATGACATCACAAGGTAGTACACACATAAGCGTCAGCTCAAGTTCATTGACTAGATCCTGGTATTTCAAATCAATCCTTTTACAGGTTTAAAATATGTAAATAAAGTTTACCCAGCATGTGACGGAGCCACAACAATCGTTAGGACAAGAAAGACAACCTGGAGAGGAGCCCTCGACGGGATGTGACGTATCGAGTCCTGAACATTCTTTTATGTTGATAAGATTCTCTCTTTCTCTCTCTCTCTCTCTCTCTCTCTCTCTCTCTCTCTCTCTCCATTTCATCAAACTCTTTTTTTACGTGGATCTAAAGAATCTGTTGAAGCAAAAGCCGATGAATGCGTGATAATAGAATTAGTTGTTTGTTCATGGATTGCGATTATTTCGCCACCTACCTTTATGATCATTGTATAAAAGTTGTCATTTTTAAATGTTCTTTTTTTTTTGTCATCCTATAGATATTTATCTGAATTTCCAACAAAGTTGATTTATTTGACAAAACAAAGAGAGATAAATCTATAATTTAGGTTAAATTACGTATTTCACAATAGAACTCAATGGAAAACGGGAAATACTTTTAAAACATCACTCGCAACCGTGAAACACAAATTCTTTTTACGGATATCATAAATTGTCATTTAGCAAAATTTTACCATTTTTTTTTCACTGGGAAGATCATAAGTTTAAAGACCGAAACACGGGGAAAATGTTCACGCTGAGATCAATTGCAAATTAGTTACACCATGAGAAATGATTGATTGATTGATTATTTATTGCTTTCCGCCACACTTAACAATTTTTCAGTTATCTGGTGGCGTCCAATTTTTGTTGGTGGAGGAGAGAACCCAGATACAATGTACCTGGGAAGAGACCACCGACCTTCCGAAAGTAAACTGGCAAACTTGCTCGTATAACGCCGCGGCCGAGATTGTGATTTTGAGCCCGATGCTCTAACCACTCGGCCACGGAGGCCCCTGCCCATGAGAAATGAAGATTAACCATATCTTACTCAATAATATAATGCAATTTCACAAATGAAATGATTATCTATTGATGTTTCTAAGCATTTTAAACTATATGACATTTTAAAGCCTGATTCATGGATCATATTTTTCTTCCGCCTAATCAAAAGGAGTTGTAATCAAGAGCAATTAACTAATTAACTCTAGTATTAATGTCAAAAACCAATGACTAATGATTTCTACTTTGCATTTTAAAAAATCTCATTAGCAAAATTGCAAAGCTTTTCAAAATATATGAATTGGCAATGTAGGCGGGAATCCAGAATTACCGTGCGTAGTTCTTTGCGAGCTTCGCAATCTAGAAAATCTGTAGTCTGGTGGCGCTTGGGTTAGATGCGATTGTTTGTTTTTACGTCCCAGTGAGAATGAGATGTCACCAGCTGTATGTGAAGTACCAAAATTGTAGACCTATCCGTGACGCTCAGGGCCGTAGCAGTGAGGGTTCTTTAACGTGCCAACGCCTCTGTTTTTAAGGTCATATCCGAAAAACCCGTGATTCTCGCTTCTAAATTCCGAGCGTTTAGCGTCTTCGGTTTGGCGCTGCCATGGCACGAACGGGTTAGATGTGATATGACATGAAAGTAATATGTAATAATCAAACATTATTATCATCAATCGAATTTCCACAGTATACACGTATTTCATCCTTTCCTTTATAAATACTCTGGTATCTGTGTTGGAATACATTAAAACAAGAGGCGCGTAGGCAAGAACGCTCATCTTGGCCACCAACAACGCGAATAGTACTGGCACAACAGTATGATTGATTGTTTGTTTGTTTTACGTCCCGGTCGAAACATTTTCACTCATATTGAGACGTGCTGTAGGTGAAGTACCACAAATTCAGACCCATGCTTAGCGCTCAGGGCCGTAGCAGTGAGGGTTCTTTGACGTACAAACGCCCACCACGACCCGTGAAATTTTGGATTTTTTTCCATTCTGACCTGAAGTGCCATGTAAACCAAACAGACCTGAATGCATGTTACCGAAAACAGTTTTGTCAAATTGTGGAACCTTGCTGATGTGAAAATAAAATAAGAGACCCATGGGCCTCATCGCTCACCCGAGTCACCTTGACTCCGCTGTTGTTCAGCTGCAGGGATTTTTAAAGATTTATCAATCTGTATTGCCATGATAAAAAATTCACCCCATAATGTGACCCACACCTAGCCTCAGAGGGTCAGGACATAACCAAACTTAAATTCACACAACTTGGGAATTCTTCAACGCCATTATGAGTAATATGACCTTCTTGTTCTTGAGAAGGTCAAAGTTACAAACTCAAACGAAATAAAAGGCGTTGTCATACAGAAATTTATGTACAAAATATGACAGCTCTACCTTAAATAGTTCAGAATATATTTAATAGATAAGTTTTCTTAAACGAAATTCAAACTCAAAGATTAAAAGATCTAAACCATGGTATCAAATAAAAGGCCTTATTATAAAGAATATATACAAAATTTGAAAGACCTACATAAAGTTCAATAGACATTTTATCAAAAGTAGATAAAACTCCAAAATCATAAGTATAGAAACTTTGGTACCCCCCCCCCAATAAAAATATTTGTCAAAAAGTTATAAGCATGCACAACGTTAACGTTTTGGTCAAAGTTTTGAAATTTTAGTCAAACTCTAAGGTCAAGGTCGCAGGGTCAAAGATCATGTATGAAATGTAATGTCTTACGATAAAGAATGGAGATGCAAAGTATGAAAGTCCTAACTTAATTAGTTTAGGAAATATTAAATGAGGTATGTTTTCCTACAACTAGGTCAAACTCCAAGTTGAAGACTATAACTATAAAACCTTTAGTACCAAAATTGTCTTGCTTATGAAATATCAGAGCCCAATCATTCACCATTCAAAACGTGCGAACTTTTCTTGCCTATAGAGATTCTTAAATTAAGAAAAATATTTTTTTAAAGATTTTGTCTATATATTCGCATGTAAAACTTTGATCCCGTTTTATAGTCCCACTCTACCCACCCACCCGAGTGGGGGGTGGGGGGTGGGGGGGCATGGTTTCCACAAACTGAAATAAACTCTGTGTCAGAAAGCTTTCGTGTATTTAACTTTCCTGGTCCAATGGCTTTTGAATGACTCCACCGATGACCGAAAGTTTTTTAAAAGTTTCCTTTTAATGAGTTTTTGTTTTGCCAACGAGAAAAGAGTCATTATCACCTTATATTTTTTAAGCAAATGGAGTGGGGGGTATATTTTATTATGCCTTTAACTTATATATATATATATATATATATATATATATATATATATATATATATATATAAATTTAAAATATATTCTACGTGTATATACGGTTAAAGAGCGATAACTCTTTAGAAGGCCTATCGGTCAGTAAGCTTGGTCCATTTGTCAAGATTATCGTGAAAAGTAAAATCCCAGTAAAATTAGAGCTTCGGTATTTTCACTAGCTAGTATCCAAAATTATTTCTCGAAGCGATTAATATGTAACTAATAATATCTTATTAATATTATATAAAAATTTATACCGAATTCCTCAAATTCACAATTTTTGAAAATCTAAATAACTTCGCAGTATCCGCAATGTTTTAAATTTTGCTCAATTCAAAAAATGCTTAAATACCAAGGAGTTCTTAAACACTTAAGCAGTTCTGTTAACACTCATTTCTTTCAGAGTTTTTAGTGCAACATAAGTGTGTGAATATCTGATATTTTCATAGCCAGTGTTCAACATAAAAAAAAAGATTTGAAATACAATATTCAAATGAAATGGATATCTACCAAGGTCTGAAATAACATGGCGACAAAATTTACCAAACAGTTGGTATGAAACACATCAGAGGCATTCTACCCAATGACAGTTTGTATTTGCAAAATTAAAAAGTTATGATAACGACCATAGAATCTGTGAAATACTGACTTTAAACGAAAATGTTGAAACCCCTGTAGCATCAATGTATTTGTCAGTATCTTACCTCGGTTTGAAAATTGATTAAACGTAGAACATGTTCTTGCGAATTGCGAATTTAATCACTTGTGATATATATATATATATATATATATATATATATATATATATATATATATAGAGAGAGAGAGAGAGAGAGAGAGAGAGAGAGAGAGAGAGAGCCAAATTGACATAACCTCAAACGATTGAAGTTATAGTTAATTATTTAAAGGTTTCATCAATTCATTTCGTGCGTGCAGCAATAAAATTAAAGATTTCTTGAAATAATTTATGATTCCTTCAATACTGAATTATTGCGCGCAATAATTAAATTGATGATAGCATTAATTTTTCTGCTGAATTGATGAGCGGTATAATTTATTGTCGCTCTCTTCAAATGAAATGATGATATTAAATACTGAATTGAAGAGAGCAATAATTCAATTAATGCGCGCAATAGTTGAATTAATAATTAATAAGCTCTCTTCAATTGACTTGATGATACTATTAATTCATTTGATCCGCGCAGTAATTATTTTAGAGAGAGCAGCTATATCATAAGAGATATTCAATTTAACATATCCGCAATTGAATTAATGATCTCTTTAATTGAATTTGTTGCTCTCTTTAAAAGAATTGTTGCACACATTGATTCCTTACACATTTTTTTTTTTTTTTTTTGTAAATAAATTAAAGATATCTTCAGTTTAATTGACGAGATCATCAAATCATTTATACCGAGCTCCAAATTAAATTTTGAGAGCAATAAATTCACCGAATGGGTGCAAGCATGAATTTATGAGAGCATTTCGTTATCGAAATGCTTGTTACCGCTATTCAAGAAACTTTCTGTGAGTTTTATCCTTGCTTGAGCGCTAGCCACAGCCACAGTCTTCAGGAAAGTTAGGAAGATTATATGGCATCATATTGGAATATTGGAAAAGTTTGATAATTATTAGTTAAATATGTATAGGTGAGTGACATTTCCTGAAACTGCATCCTCTGACGGAAATATTTACAGCTCGCGGAAATAGAGAAACTGAAACGAAAATAAATTTTAGTAGGTTAAGTCAATGGGTTTTATTGCGATTTGTTTTAAATGTTTAAACGGTTTCAATAAAATAAAGAGGTTTGAATTGAAATTTTAAATTCTACACCTTATGCATCTTGTAACATACATTTCCCAACTGTAAATGTTATCTGTATAGGATGTTTGATAATTCGAAGTAAATCGAGTTCCTAGGTTTAGGTCTCTCTGAAACAATTTTAAGCCACAGGTGGATTGGTAATGGAGATTTCATAGCTCACATAAATACGCTTTTTTGTGTCAAACAAAATTGAGAACTGTAAATCTCACATGTTAATCCTCCAAAATAAAATAATATTCCACAAATTCTGGCACTGTTTCATTTTTCTTTTTAAATTTATTTGCATCCAATTACTGAGTTTGGATATCAGTTATATGCTCCACGAATTAAAGATATCTCTAAATAAATTTATAATCGATACCATCAACTGGAATATTTGCGTGCATTAATTTATTTGAGGGGATTATCGATGGTGTTATACATATCTTCAAATATATTTTGCAGTATGTTAATTTAATGTTCGAAATTGAAATCCACATTTAAACCATTAGATGGCTACAATAAGGAATAAAATGTTACACAAGGTTAAATAAATGAATTCTTAAAAATCTTGATTTAAGATTGATAGGGTCAGTTTCCTTATGTAGTGAATCAAAGGAAGAAACTACAGAATTTTTTTTAAAACGGTAGGGCTATGATATAGTTCAAATGAAGGTTCATGTTTGTTATTCAAATCCTGCAACCAAGGCGGAGCCACAACAAGAGGCTTAAATATGCAAATATTATGAATATTGTGTTGATTCGTGTTTGCCTCATAGTAGTTATATTTGATTACTTACATTCGGGTATTCACAAAAGAAGAAGAAGAAGAACCTTTAAAATCTAATCAACAAGGCTATACAAGTTTGGGGAAAATTTTTAAGATCTGCCATTATTTCAAATTTATCCCATAGGTATTTTTCTTTTGTAATTTAGAATATGAATTAGGCATAAATGAAATATACTTCCTTGCAGTCTTTCAATTGAAATCGGCATGAAAATGCATGAAAACGATCATAGTGTTAATGGGAAAGGGGGGGGGGGGGTAGCGTATTTGTTACTGTAAATTAATCCTTTGATACAATGATATCTAATAAATTGATAAATAAATATATAATTGATTGTATGTTAAAATAATAATTTTTTTCTCTCTCATCCGAAGAAACTGCTAAAACTAAATACGAGGTCTAATGACCGTGATAACCTTTTGAACCGAGCACTGAGTCACGTGACAGGAAGTTGATATTATGGACAATCAAGATGGCGACGAATTGTCGAAGGAAAAGAGAATGTGAAATAAATTTAACAGAATGAAGGTATTAATTTAAGTTTTACGATTTACAACAGTTAACGATTATTGTGTATATTTGATATTTTATAGTTTTCAGATTACAACATTTTAGCGAAAGAGGAGGGTCGGTAACAGTTTCCATATACTAGACACATGACAGTCAAGTTATACGATCGTTAGTTTTCTTTAAGTGTAATTTTTCTCGTTAGAAATTTAAAAGTGGGTGTGTTTTAGTGCACTAAATATATTTACTTAATGTGTTAGGTATTAGTTTGACTTCATTGCAAGATATTAGTGTTACAATTCTGAATTAATACTAAATAGGCCTGCATGATTAACATGACGTACAGACTTATTCTTTGAGATATGAATGTAAGGGTGCAATGATTCATGTTTTTGTGTAGAGTAATATGGAGATTTTATTTTGATTTTCAGATAGGTATTAAACATATTAATTTTTGGTGAGGAGCAGAACCATGCTGGAATTAGTGAATAGACATGTGATTATTCCATGGTTGTTATTTCTTTGGAGTGTTCAACATGATGTGACAGGTCAGTCATGTAATATATAAAATCATATCATAAATTATCCATACAAAATAACAATATACATTAAGATTTTATTTATTCTTCTTCAGCTTGTAATTGTGTGGTATTGTTAAGCATGTGTCACCTTCTTTTGTTAAACAAAATGCTGAAATAGTAACATATTGTGTCTGACCCCTATTATTAAATGATAATTATGAATGTAAGCTGTACAGGGCTGTTATATATGTTTATTGTGTCATTCCAAAGATATTTATAGATCTTTAGGGCTTGGCAATTTGTTAGTTACACATGTATGGAATATTTTACCACTTCAATGTTTATTACTCTTTGATACAAACAACTCTTATTATCAAGAAAATCTAATGACTTTATTACATGTTTATCACCCAAACTTCTGATTGATTAGTTGTTTTATGATACATAATTAACACCACTGTGTGGCTCTGTTCAGAATAAACAATGTACATACATGTGAAAAATATATTAATAATAGCTACACATTTAAGATACAGTAAATTAAAACTTGATATGTAATATTGGAAAATATTATTCGATGTGACAAACTTCTGTAAACTGTAAAATGCATACATTTTTTTTTTTTTTTTGTTGTTGTTGTTTTTTTTAAAAAAAAAATTATTTATATATACAGTTAATAATTTAAAGAATCTTATAATAACATCAGTATGATATGCATCTTTTGTTCTGTAAGGACTTATATGATATATCTGAGAAAACAAACATTTAAGTTTAATTATGATATAATATCTGTGAATAAGAAGTTGAGAATTTTTTAAAGTTGGGTTTTTAATTGTATTTAATATTATGGACAAATTTGTTGTTTCTTAGTGGGTTAATTTTTTGAAGAGAAAATTGAGATTTTATTTCTTTTAGAAAAGTGAGGGAGTTTATGAAAAAAACCAAACTATAATGGATTTGTTTTATAACACCATAACAAACCAAGAGTGTGTGACCAAGGAAATTGGTTGATTGTTAGGCCATCTGCTGGTATACTATGTTATGTAATTCTTCAATCATTAAACAAAACAGTCTATTGGTTGTAAAACTTTAACTCATGCCCCTCCAATTGTTGATTATGCAACATGTGTAAAGAAACATCAGTGCATAATTCATGTTGATTTCAGAGGACAATGTCTTCCTTTATGCTTTCTCCTAATATTATTTTTAACATTATGTGTGGATGTCTGATTTAAGGTATGAAAATTTCGGATTAGTGTCCATGTGTCTATAGGTTGTGGTAATGAAAACAAACTGGTGTAGATGCTTTGATTGAAAATCATGATCTACCACACTCATTGATCATGTATTTTGTGTCTTATGAAAGTCACTAAAATTTTTAGATAGCTCATGCTTTTACATCTATTTATTTAGACTTTAGAATAATTCAGAAATGAAATTTTCTGTTTAAATTCATTATTATAGGGACATAGAAAATTTGTTATTAAGATTTTGATGTTTTAGAATTATATAAGGTGTTTAGGCTATGTTTCATCAAGTATTTAGTTATTGATTTATTGTATTTAATTCCATTGAATGCCTGAATGGATTATGTGTTTAATAGATACCATAGGTTCATTTTCCATGCAGTCTTGCCTATTAGTTTCAATGAAGGCCAATTTCTAAGCATAACTTAACACTCATTCATCAGATCTTTAAAGGTATTGAAGTTAACTGTTGTAGACTTGAAAAGTTAATATTCAATTTAGTCTGTTAAGTGTTTTAATAAAGAAAAAAGCATTTTTATTTTTTTTGTCAATTCATCAAGGGCTGTGAAGGTAATTTGCTTAAGTGTGCACTAATTGTTGTCATTTCTCACCAGGTGTGGTGACTAATTACAGGTGTGCACACTATACATTATACTGTCCTAAGACACAATATGAAAGTGTCGTTAACCCATTCAAACACTGCAGGATTTTTGTGGGTTTATTTCATGGTTAGAATTACTGCCAAAGTAAACAAACACTGTCATCTCCTGTAAAATTCTTATGAATTTAATGTATTCAAACTTCCTATCCTAGTTGCAAACAAAAGCTGGAAATGTGTGTATGAACACCATGTACATTTATACATGTACTTTTAGGAATTCTATATATATATATACATGTCTTGTGTACACAATACTACAGATCAGAGTGCAAGTGCTGGCATCAGAATTTAACTGTCAGTTACACCTGTGATGATATATATATATTGCTTGAGAGATTTTATCACAGTGTTCATACATTCCTTGCTGGAAGGTTGTTAACATAATGAGTAAATGTATAAAATAAAAAGATTAGTGTATTTGAACTGTTGTGAAGACAAACCAGATGCTTTATTTGCAAGGCAAAAGTTTTTTCTTTCTGGGTGATGAGTATGATCAATGAAATGCTCAGGAAAGTGCACATGGCCTTAATTTATGTAGCACGCTTTTCGGCCATGTGGAATATTTCAGATAGTCTGTCTACAAAATGATGAGTTTTCTTCATATATAGGAACTGATTGAAGGAAATCCAGCATGAATTTTAATTTCTTCTTCAGAGAAATGACATCACATATATGTTAGTATGCCCTGGAACTTGCAATGCAATACATTATTTACATTACAAAGACTAATATTGTGGTAGTATCTGATTTATTCATAGTTATTCTGTAGCATGGATTATGATACATCCTTATTAATTAAATTTTAGTCAGAATATGCATGTGTCTGTGGTGATTGATCCAGAGAATCACACTCTGGGAGTAATCTGTTCTAGCCCAGTAGGAATCTAGGCTCCACAGACAAAGTAGTATTGATCTATAGCAAAGCTGTGCTAAGGAATAGGGGATTAATTGTCCTCAGGATCTACAATACCATAACACAAGTGACCTGAAAACTCATCTACAGAAACTCATTAAGGAAGATGATACATTAAGGCCCAGAGAGTGAGTGGCATGGAGAATTTCCTCCTCTACAGCTTCAGGGAATAGACTATACTGAGTCATTAACGCTCACTAAAGTCAATTAGTCCTGGAGAAATGACATGCTGTCCCAGTCTGAACTCTTCACCCACTCTACATATTGATTAGTATTCTGGGATTTATCTTTTATAGTACAAAGAGATGATCTCTCTAAGACGTACACACTGCAAAGGGGATCAAGTGCATGATCAAGGTGTTGTGTTTCTCAGAGCAATGAATGGGTGGCAATGTCACAGTAAATGACAATGTCAAATGGATGTTACATTGTTACTGAATAATTCTCACATTATTGTCGTGATTAAGATTCTGTAGTGAATGCAAGCTTAAATAAAATCCATCAATAATTATCACAAGGTCATATCACGTACTTAATTAATATATATATATATATATATATATATATATATATATATATATATATATATATAACAATATTTTATTCACAAATGTGTGAATGGGATTAGGCAGCAGGCAATTGTCTATTCTCTCTCTCTCTCTCTCTCTCTCTCTCTCTCTCTCTCTCTATATATATATATATATATATATATATATATATTATTTAATAATATATTTGTTATTATGTTTTAGAACTTTTGAAAAAAATTGGAGTTATATAAAGGTGTATTGATTACTTCTATTATTAATCCAAGTTTATTGAATTTCTTCTAGAACAAATCTGTCAAACCACCAACATAGTCTTACATATAATTCAGTGATATTGTCATTTCAGTTTGTGGCCAGATTGTTACCACACCACCATCAGAGAATGCCAGCAGTATCCCTGTCTCATCCCCCACCCCAAATCCAACCACCCCCATAATCCAAGTCACCACCGAAGCTGCCACTACCACAAAACCAGACCTCAAACCGGTGATCCCACTCAATATTGTGTTTGGACAAGTGGGTAAGAATGCTTCTGTGCCTTGCTTCATTGATGCCTTGGCCGTGTATCCAGACAAGATGTTCTCCACGACCTGGAAAAAGGACCGGATGTTCATTGCCAATGCTGCTATGGGCGAGGACGGGAAATTGTCACTGACGTACCTGGATGATGAGCTGAAGAAGAAATTCCAGGTGGAAGAGGATTACAGTTTGGTGGTTACTCAGCTGGAAATGAAGGACACATCTAACTTTACCTGCACCGTCATCAAATTTCAGACCGATCAGCGTTTAGTGCACGATGTCATCTACACCAATATTACCTATATGCTGGTTCAAGGTTAGAGGTTGATATAGTACTTTGATATAGTGTGACATAAATGTTACATTACTACAACAGTACTTCCTCTACATAGAAATTTTTATGGACTCGCAGCCAAAATGCTACATTTTACAATATTTATGTAATTGTCATTGACTTGGTTCATATTAGTCAATCAAGCAAGATCTTACTTTGATACCCCTTCCACTTGGGGTTAAGGAATTTTAATTTTACATAGTACCATGGTTAACATTGAATATCCCCTGTGTACTTTGCTTAATGTAAAGGGAAATTAATGAAAACGTCATCTGATGCATTGTAGTGGGATTTCCTGGCATAAATTGACAAGGAAAACACTTTGTCTTTACCTCATTACATTCTGGTTTTAGGTAATAAATACAGATGATAAAACACTAGCTCTGAAATATACATCACAAATATTGTATATAATTAAAAAAACAAATCACTATATATAAATTTACCAATAGCTGTAATTTAATATAAAATAAAACACAATTTTCACTCCCTTTTAAATTATAACTCATAAATTTATATCAAAGATAATTGCATTGTCACAAGCCATGGCTGAAATGTACGGTTCTTTCCCTTTTCACCTGTGGCTCTCTGCATGAAAATTTTCTCATTTCTCATAAATATGCATGGGTTAGTCTGATATTTGAACTGTTTATAGATTGCAAGCAAATTACTCTTGATCAATCAGAATGCTTGTTTTTCTACTCCTTCCGTGAAGTGACCAAAATAGAACCCATAAGTACAGATATGGCGATCAATTAGCAAATGAACAATTGGGGTATGTGATTTCTTGTCAAAGATAGTTCATTGCATAAAGCACAAGTTTTCATGGCCACAACCATTGCTGAGTCAAATGTGGCTATGCTAAACCAGATCTTATGATTTAAGGCCAAGTGTGAATGATATTGGTCAATGAATTACAATCATTCTCTTCATGCATATTTTTGAGCAAGAAGAAAATTTTCACACAGAGAGTCATGGGTGAAAAGGGAGAGGAGTATACATTTCAGCTGTGGCTTGCTATGATGAGATAATCACATCCATTTGATAAATATGCTAAGGGAGGTAACTCTGAAATCATTTATATACAAAAATACAGATTTTATAAAGAGTTATCTTTCCTTTATGATTTTAACTGCAAGATCATAAAATACAGACAAACATACCAATTCATGGAATTGAGTTCTACTGATGTTTCAATAAATTTACAGCAATCAGGATTTAATACCTAAACAGTGTATTTATTAATAAATATATGTTCTTTATAGAAATAATCTGTTTCATGTAGTCATTAATATAAATTCATCCTCTTTTGTTATTTCAGTACAAAAATATTCCCTTATAAATATAAATTTATGGTCATAGAAAACTCATCGTATTTATGTACATCTGATTTATACCATTTTGAAAGATTTGCCTCTACTTATAATTCTTTTCTATCAAAATAATACTTAATTTGAAAAGTTAATTATTAGTAAATGTCAAAACTTACATTATGTCCAGGTCTTCAAGTCTCAGGTAATGATAATTCAAAATATAGTCCGAGAGGATTACAGATTTGTCCAGCAAGCTACATGTCAAGCTTCTAGAACCCTGAAATGGAAAGTGCTCAGTCCAACACAAAGTTCCAACCAATAAAATCTAACCATTTCAATCACATACCAATGAGTTTTAAATGCTTGTGAATGTGTGTGTGGATGCAAGGGGAGTGTATGGTTATTACTAAATACCCAAATTAGTAAATTAGAAGAAATAAATTTAATTCTATAAACCTTTCAAGTTTTAATACAAGATTTTAACTATTTATTTATTATAGATCTTAATATTTATTTATACATATTTATTTAAACACTCTTTTTATCATTTCAATGATAAAAGTACATCTACTACAGTATTATATACAGTGTATATATTCTTTCCTTTAGGCAAAGTTAGATTTTTAGTTTACCTGAGCAGAAAGCTCAAATGAGCTTTTCTGATCACTCATTCTTTGTTGTCTGTTCATCTGTCTACATACTTTTCATATTTTCAAATTCTCTAGAACCACTGGGCCAATTTGAACCAAATTTGGCAGAAAGCATCTTTGGGTGAAGGGGATTCAAGTTTGTTCAAATGAAGAGCAACATCCTTTTCCAAGGGGAGATAATAGGGAAATAGCTAAAATATACTGATAAATTTAAGAATCTTCTCCAGAATCACTTGGCCAATTTCAAACAAACTTCGTATAAGTTATTAATGGGTATAGGGGATTCAAATTTGTTCAAATGCATGGCCATGCCCCCTTCAAGGGGGAGATAATCACAAAAATGCAAAAATAGGGTTGCATCATTTAAAAATCTTCTCAAGAACCATTGATCCAGTAAAGTTCTAATTTATATGGAAGCTTCATGATATAGTGCAGATTCAAATTTAATAGAATTATGGCCCCCAAGGGTAAAGTGGGGCCACAATAGGGGATTAAAATTTTACATGTGAAAATATAGGAAAAAAATCTTTAAAAATTTAAGAACCACAGAGCCAGAAAAGTTCAAGTGTACATGGCAGCTTTCTGGCAGTGCAGATTAAATTTTGTTAAAATCATGGCCCAGAATTAGGGTGGGGCCACAGTAGCGGATGAAAATTTTACATGCAAATACATAGAGAAAATCTTTAAATATGGGTCGAGGTGACTCAGTTGAGCGATATGGCCCATGGGCCGCTTGTTTAATATCTGTGACAGATATTTATTTTTTTTTATAAAATAACTGATTTTGAATTCCGGTATAGGTGCCCACCGGTTGCTAACTACTGTTGTTTTTTCCAGATGTGCCTTCTCCTCCAGGGCGCCCTAATATCTTAGAGAAATCCTCCCGTACTGCCAAAATTAGCTGGTCCCCTAGTGAAACAGACAACAACAGTCCCATAATGCACTATTCTGTCAATGTTATGTAAGTTTTCGGATATTATAGATAGTGTGGCTCACTGATAGATCATTATAGACCCTCATTAGCCAGTTGGAGTTGTAATAAATTGACACGTTTATATCTTTTTTTTTATTTCAAATGAAGTCATTATCAAGGATGATTAAGAAATCTTGGAAATTGTTTTGATATGGGTACAAATACACTGTATGTAGGTGATGGCAATTTACTTCATTTAAGGGAGTGTGGAATTGTTTCGCTAAGCAAGTTTTGTAATAACCGAGTATTCGAATTATCATGCTAATGTTTTTCACTGAAACCTGGCATGTCATTTATGATTAATTAGGGACAGAACTATGATCAGTCAAGGGAGATCTCACTTTTCCTCTCGAGACAGATGGTAATCATACTAACTTGGTACTGGGTGTTGTACACAGCTTTTCTTTGTGCTGGTGCAGGGTAACCATTGTTCAGAAGCTGCTCAGAAATGAATTGGACTTTACTTAATCTTTAACCACAGTTGCTAAAGTCTGTCATTTGTTTGTACCAAATTTTTCTCTCATAGTTTACTTCTGATGGCAGGCTTACATGTGTAGATAAATTACACATGTTGACATATGAAGCAGTTAATTGTAAAATCAGACTTACTGAAATCTAGAGACAATACATGTAATTGTGAAACAGAACCAAAATAAAAATCTCTTTATTTGTTATACTTAAGTTTTATGTTAAATTTCAGAAGTGACTGTTAATTTTAGTGAACTGAAATGTTTCTGATAATAAAACTAGTGGTGATCCGTATTTCGGTACTAAACATTGAATTCTGTTATGACAGAAATAATTCCAAAACTGAAACCTAACTAATTCAGATCTTGTCTAATCCGGAGATTTTTTGCGGCACTGTGCATGTCCACATTAAAGACGTTTCACTGTATTTCTGTTGTAGGAATGATGTGGGCGTCAAAGTGAAACAAGTGTCTGTTTACACCAATGAAAATCCTTCCGCTGTGTTGACTGGTCTCCATCCCTACACAGCTTACCAAATAACAGTTTCTGCTGTAAACAAAATAGGAACCAGTGTAGAAAGCCAACTTAGTGATATTTTCTTCACTGATTCTGAAGGTATGGAAGCTGTGTTGTGACTGAATTTTGAGAAATCAAAATACTGTTATGCCAGTAAAAAGAAGTTGGCATTGCATGATCTCTAGAATCCAATATCCATCTGTTTTTGTTTTGTTTTATTTTGTTTCTAGTCTTGCTGATCTAGGAATATACAGATAATTTGAGATTAAGCAGGATTCCTGTAATGTTCTTACCCAATAGAAAATCAGAAGACATTCATTATCACATAAAGTTAAATTATGTTCATCCTTGTGAATTGCATGTATTATAGTTCCAGAGGCCCCGCCCCTCCATTTGGTAGCCACAAGTAACTTCAGCAGTAGAATTCATCTCTCCTGGGACCCCCCGCCCCCCAACAAGCACCATGGCAACTTGGAGGGGTACATAATTCAGTACACATCACAGAGAGATATGATCAATAGGGTCATTACATTGGAGGATCCAAAGAAAAACGTAAGTGAAGTTTTTGCTACAATTAAAAAGTCAGGAAGAGGTAGGCGTACTGTGTGAGAGATTATGCCAGGTAAAATCTTGCCCTGTGGAATTCAGAATAACAAAGTATTATCTCAAGGGAGGAGGCTGTTGATGTTGGTTTTATGGATTAATGATGATGTACAGCTGTGTGTGTTTTTATGTGAGTAACGTACATTAATATGAAGAGCATTACAGTGTATGACACTTGTAGGAATTTAAATAAGAACTTCTCAAAATTCAGGATTGCATCAAAATTTGTTGTGTATTCAATTCACTCCTTTTTGTGTGTTTTTATTAGTATTATTTTTTTAATGCATGAATTAAATTAAAGATTGAAAATTGAAGAAATAGATGGAATGTGTATTTAATGATTTTGCCTTTTTACAGAAAATTACCCTCTTTGGACTACAGCCATTTGAGGTGTATGAAGTGGCTGTGTTAGCTTTTAACAATATTGGCGAGGGACCTGCTGTGAAAAAACTTATCCGCACAGCAGAAGGAAGTAAGAAATCTTTTTAAATGTGCCATTTTTTCTTGAAAATCAATTAGCGAGCATATTACTTTGGGGTTTTTGATTCTCTGTTTTTGCTGGTTATCTGCAACTTTCACATTGAATGTAACTTTTGAACCATATGAAGTAGTCTTTCACCCAAATGAAGGTCGAAATTTCATTTTGATTTCAAGGTCTTCCTTGAAGGTCAGATATAAAAATGCCACAACAGGGATTTGGCTATGATAGAGGCATATATGTATGTTTCATTAACTCCCCTTTTTGCATTATATAATACATTTTAAAAAAAACATCAACAAAGATGGAACTACTGTGGTTGTCCATTTTCTGCAGACAGGAAAAATGCGCAAAAATTACAATTGCAAAATATATATACATATTTACAGTAATAGCATAGTGCAACTGCAGAAAGTGGAAATACAATGTAATTTGTTACCATTGACGGGTCAATTTGCATAAATTTGCAATCACAGAATATACTGTCCTGCTATGAAATATGTATTGGTAGATGATTGATTTACCTCAATTTTTTTGTTAAGTTCCAGGAAAACCCTTGATGATCCACACCAACACACAGCCCATGTCCACATCGTTTTTTGTCAAGTGGCTGGCTCCTGACCAAGTTAATGGTCACATTATGAGTTACGAACTCCGCTGGCAACACGACAATATCACCAAGACCAAAGTCATCTCCAAATATCTGAATAACCCCATGCAGGAACAAGTCACCAACTTGAGTAAGGTTTAGAACAGATGATGAAATTATGAAAAAAAAAAATTATGAGCTTTTCATTTTGTTAGTGCAATATTTCTTGGTTTGTTTTGTGAATTTATTATGAATGATTTGAATGGATAATCCTTTGATATAGGTTTTCAATAGTTGTCAGTCTGTATACAGAAATAATTAATCACAAAACATCTGTGAAGGAACCAGTGTCTGTTATATTAAGGCATTATTATCTTTTGAACATTTTTCTTTGTATATGACACCTCGATGTATCTTTGAATTATCTCTCTTCAACAGAGCCATTTACCCAGTACAGAGTACAAGTAAGGGCCATAACTGGTGGAGGAAAGGGAGAATTCAGTGATGTATACCCTGTGTACACGGATGTTGCAGGTAAAGACTCCATAGCTTCAGGATTGATTGTATATTGCTTAACGTCCTACTCGAGAGTCTTTCCCTCACATAGAGACGTCACCATGGCCGGTGAAGAGCTGCAAAATTTAGACCTAGCTTGGTGCTTATGGCCTTTGAGCAGGGAGGGATCTTTATCATGTCACACATACTGTGACACGGGCCCTCGGTTTTTGCGGTCTCCTCAGAAGGACTGCCCCATTTAGTCACCTTTTACGACAAGTAAGGGGTACTGAAGATCTATTCTAACAACCTGGATTCCTATGGGGTTCAGGCTAAAGGAAGAAATGTCTAGATTGTATTAGGGGGTATGGAAACAGCCTGAGGCATGAGGATCATTTGCAAGTTTGAAAGACCAGTGTCTTTATTGAGAAATAACGCATTGAAACAGCAAAGTTTAATTACTGACGAAGCATGATAAATGTGTATATTGAAGGATCTTGTATGTACAGTCAGAGAAACCGATTAGAGTTATGGAAAATAAAACAAAAATCAGTTACAAATTGTGCTTGCAAGAGTTGTCTTTCTTTGGAAATTCCAGAGAGACAAAATCATTGAAATGACAACAAATTGCAAAATTAAGACCAAATTTGAATTCCTTGTGGTAAATGAAGCATAAAAAATATGTATGGAAGTGGGACAAGGCTCATCCTGATTTTTTTTTTATTTTTAAAGTAATGGATTTTAGTTTTCTCTTAAATTCAGTACTTTCAAACCTCTTGCACAAAAGTTTCTAATGGATGTGCAGATATGAATTTTTTGATCTAATTATAATTCTATAAATATCCTGAATTCATAAAAATTATAACATCCCACGTGAAAATTCTACAATATATTGCCCTCTGTTTTAATGCCACCCCTGCTTATTGCCTGAAAAGCTCAAGAACAGATTTCTGCCCTTGTTACCTCCCCTTTAGAATTCCAATAATGCCATAGGGTTTACCCTGGATAATAATGCCAATTACCTAACACTCACCAGCAATCACACCTGTACTTGGAGAGCAGTGCAGTGAAGTGTGACGTGCTGGAAGGTACTCAAGTGGTCAGGTTAATTACAAATAATTGGTGAATAAAACTCAGGATTGTTTATATGTTTATACAGAATGTTACCAAAATGAATTCCATAACTGAATTTCTTTTAACTGCACAGTGAATTGTCAGTAATGAATTGCATATATTGCCACCCCTGCTTTATTGTCCAAATTCGTCTTGAACAAAAGTTAGCAATATATTGAGAGAGAATTGTATGTCTTAAGCAATAAAAAGAGATATGTCACATTAGTATTATAAATTAAAAAAAAAAATTCATATTTTTGAAACCTTAGAAATTATAAAAGTTTATTTGTCTTTCCTGTACATTTAAATATGTCAAAACAATTTTTTTAAGGCCCAAGCTCACCAGAAGTGACCAACTTGACAGTACTGGGATCTCGCAGTATATATTTGTCCTGGGAGCCCCCTAAACAGTTTTACCGGACTATTGACCACTACTACATCCAGATCATAGATACCTCTACCAACCACCAACAGAGAAGAGCGCTGGAAAATAACGAGAGAGAGGTCTGTACAGTTTAACTTGTACCACTTTTTCCTATGTGTAGATGTGATTACTACGTGATTAGATAGTGTTTAGATTTATTGTGCTTAAGTGGATGTGGCCACAGAAATTCAATACAATGGTATTAAAGATATTAATTGGATTTTATAAATTAACATGGGATGTAAAGCTCAACAGTTCTTTTTTCTGTAAATTGTTTCCATGTTAATTCATAATATCTTCAGATTTGTCATACATATAGATTTACACATTAAAAAATGCAGCATTAGAATAAATGAATTAAAAAAAAACCCCAAAAAAACAGAACAATTATTTTTGGCGTAAAGTCGTTAGATTTATCGTAAAGTGAGGACAGTCTGTTCTGCACACCATATGAAAATAAATAATGAATGTTTTGTAGACCATAGTGACTGGTTTACCCACCAACACTGAGTTTACTCTAAAAATAGCTGGCGTGACCAAAAGTCTGCATTCCAACATGCATTACATAGGAG
The DNA here is from genome assembly GCA_024699665.1 of Ostrea denselamellosa. NCBI lineage: Eukaryota > Metazoa > Mollusca > Bivalvia > Ostreida > Ostreidae > Ostrea > Ostrea denselamellosa. Next base: position 11,570,753 of record JAMZEH010000017.1, on the reverse strand, counting down.
AATTCTCCAAACCCTGGACGTTCAGTCTCTCAGGTGAGGAAAGCTTTGTATCTGGGTTATTCATACATACATACTCAACATATTCTTGTACCTGAATATTCAGTACCTATCTCAGAACCCTTCTCCATGTATATCTAGATAATAGCTCTCATAACATGACCATCATATTCAGTTGATTGGCAGAGAAGGCAGACCACACCTAATTCTCTGTATTAAACACTACAGAAGCAGAGAAGTTGAGGTGATACAGTGGTTTTACAAACGTCTCTTATCAGAATGTTTATGTAAGAATTAAATTTCAGTTTTGAAAATGCATGAGGGCATGAACTTTGACAGTTTATACCAGCATACTATTTCATGAAGTGCGTTAGTGCCTCATGAAAAATATGCTGACATTTTGTGTTAATTTTCATACCCACATGTATTTTCAAAACTGAAATTTATGTTTTAAATTGACATTTTACTTTAATTTTTGTCGGAATATTCACAGCTGTGAAAATAGTTGTACTAGGCACTACTTATGAAGATTCATGCATACATTGTTCACATTCATAAGGAAATAGCTATCATTACAATTTGTAGAGATATCTCGGAGGCAAAAGCAATTGAAATATAAACATTTTAGGAATGTGATTGCATGTACCATGTTGGTTTATGACAGATTATGATTACAAACAGCTAAGCAGTAAAATGTTGTGTGCACTAAGTTACATAAGAGCCATGTAACACACTTTGCTCTCACAATATGTAAATTTCTTCCATCTAAGTTGATTTTTCACTGAAGAAATATACTTTTAATTATGCTTTTAGGATAAAATTTTGAACAAAGAAGTCGTGAGTTAACGACATCACTGTCTCTAATATAGCAAATTGGTTGATGTTAAAAAACAAAGTTTGTCCCTCAGCTCATCCTACTGTATGTTACAAAGGAAGCTGAGAGTTATTATTATTATAAATTAAACAGGGTTTGGAATATTAATATTTTAATAATTACGCAATTTCTAATAAAAGTTTGTTTATCAGAATGCATTGATTGATAATTAGGTGCATCAAGAATAAAATGTCAATTGATTATCTTTGAAAAAAATTTTTGTATTAGTCATCTAGCTCCTCTTCATCCAAAGTCCAAGGCACAACTTATAAATCCTTTCACATTTTGACTTCATATTCATGCGATATACATGTGCATTTATCATGTTTATATAGTATAGTACAGTGTATATCCCTGCTCAAAGGCCCTACGCGCCAAGCATAGGCATAAATTTTGCAGCCTTTCACCAGCAATGGTGACGTCTCCATAGGAGTGAAAAATTCTCAAGTGGGACGTTAAACTATATACAATCAATCAATCACTGTATATTTATATTTTTAAGTTTTCAAACAAGTTGATCATGTTTTAATACCCAGCACATTTTTACTGCACAAAATTCACATAGACAGGATCACTGCCCAGTGTTAGTCACTCAGTTCTGTAGACTACATTCTCTAATTAGTTCATTCAGAATGGTGTTCCAACTATAAAAACATCTTTAAAAGATTCTTCTTTGACTATACATGTATTTGCATTGCTAAAACTTTCAGTCATTTTGTCATAAAAATCATTTTGTTTTCTGTAACTGTAGAATTTTCAGAAGACGGTGAGAACAACATTTTCATTCATTTGAAAGCTTACTCTTTTTGCATGATATAAATTGAAATAACAGTTACTGGGAAGTTTTCTTTTGTTCGTAATGTAACCATTCTGTTCTTATGTTAGCACTTGTATTGTACATGGTGACATAAGAATTTGAGTAGCATAGATTTACTAGAAACACAGGTTATATAGATATACTATTAGTACACGTGTGTGTTTGTTATAAGATAGTGAAGCATTATAGGTTTGGGAATCGTATATAAAGGATTTGTGTATGTAACCATTTTTATTTTTACTGTTTTAAACAAAGGCTTATGAATTAAAGGTAATACTGAAGGCTTTCAATTCTGCAATTACACACAAAGAAGACACAATCACTGAGGTTTTGCAAATAGTTTTGTGTTTCCTCGTCCACCATCTTTTACAACCTTATCCTTATATAAAGTCTGTATCTGATGTCAGGTGTTACGGTTAATAAGGTAAAGATACACTGCCCTATAATGACCAAGAAATTTTGTGTACACATGAACTTTCTAGTTCTTTAAATTTAGTCATTTTGAACTGATCATTCCCATCATGCATATAGCAATGTCAAACATTTTATGAAACTGTTGTAGTCTGTCTCCTAATTTAATGGCTGTATCTTTTGCATTTACACAATGCAGATCAAACAGAACAAGATCCTAAGTAGAGTTTGGTGTAGTGTAATCACATTTTTCTTCTTGAAACATCACTTCTGATAAAAAAAAAAAAAGGAGGATAACAGAAAATAACAAAAAGTATTTGGTTAAGGCATTGACTTGGGAGAGGGGATGGGTGTGGGTGATTTAATGATAAATTTATGGATATAAAGATATATAAGATACCATGAAGAGGGTCTTATTCTTGTGTCTGGAGATTTTTGTAGCAATTGGATATTGCCGTTGTAGGTTTGGTTTGTGGAGAAATGTCTTCGTAAGTTACTTACAAGACTAACATAGAAAAATGATTTAGTGTTGGTTTAAAGTTCACATTGCCATATTTCATTGTAATGAAAAATTACACTCATTTGAGTATTTCAATCATCCCCTTTGAGTATTTTCCATGATGATACGGCACCTCTGGATAAATCGCAGTACATAAAACACAGTCCTGTACATAATCTTGATATTGTGTGAGATATAGATATGTATATTTATTTCTAACCCTTAAATCTAACTTTTTTTTTTTACCTGTATGTTGTGTCTATAGTACATATTGTTGACTATATTCTAACAATCATGTTATACAGTGAAACTCTCATTTCCTACATTCAGTTTGTACATATACGTGGTAGTTTTTAGTTCAATATTCAAATCAAAGCATTAAAACCAATTAATGATATTTTAATGGATACAGTCAGAATTTTTCAAACTGATATGAAATGTTTGAAATTATTACAATATTTTTTTTCCTTATTCAAATAAATATGAGGTATGATTTACATGTATATTTTTAAGATCTTATATATATCAAAACTTCTGTATTGTAATTTTACGTCATAAAATCAGTCATCAATTACTTGCATGTACATACATTGTAATTCCTGTCTATTTGGCAGCAGTGCCCCTCGCCAATATTTCGAGGAGCATTTTGTCCGTTGCTAACACCACCATGACTCATGAATATGTTAATGAACCAGGTGACACATGTTTATTGTCGTATGTTTATTTTTTAGCCATCTTCCTTGCTGTCTGTGTTAATTTCTGTTATGTAATATACAGTGTATATGGCTATTGTGACAGCTTGTGTTCTAGTAGACATTATTTTATTTCAATAATATTCCTACAGATTAAAAAAACTGTAATTAGTTTAGATTTATACAATTTTAACCTGAACATTTTTACTGCTATAAACATCATTTTTACTTTTTATTGTACAGTGTATTTCTTTTCCTATATACAGCAGTGTGTATTCAGATATGATTTGGGAAAACGGTTCCTGCAGAATTCTGATCAGTTTCTCATTGTTTCGTGATTCCTTGCATTGTGATGTTCCTTTGTTGAAAATGCTTTCATTGGCTGACAAAGAGTTCTCAGAATGGCAAATACACTACAGTTGAGTTCAAATTTTGAATTATGCAAATTTAAACTAAAATTCCAAAAGAATAATAATGACTTCTTAATGCTATTAAAAAGAAAAAAGAATCAGAAAGAAATTAAAGTTTCATAATCAACTTTTTAGAAAGTTATTTTTAAATTAATGGACATGATGCATGTGTATTTTGAGAATTCTTTGAACTTTGATGTCTGACTTTTGGGTTGTTTTGCACATATTTAAAGCATACCATTACTGCAAAGCTAGCTAGGCGTTGGGCTGGTGTTACTGAGTGTTTTCTGTCCATTGGTTTTATGATCTGTAGATCTAATTACGTTATAGGCAGTGAAAGGGATGGTTGCACTTGGGTTTGGTTAACAAGATGTACTGACGTCAAATATCTATGTCGAAACTTTAAAGTTTGTAATTTTAATCCAATTATGATAATTCACATTAAAAAAAAAATTAAAAACAGCAATCCTCAAATTTTGTGGATTTGTCAAGAAATCAATTTTATTGATACAGTGCTCCATGGATATATTGCCCCCCTTTATAATGTCAGCCCCACTTATTGCCTGAAAATCTTAATAAACACATTTCTCCCTGTGTTAACAACCCTGTTATAATGCCAACCCTTCATGCTATATGCCACAAACAAATGGTCCAATTTTATAGGGTTTACCCTGGATAATGCCAATTACCTAACACTCATCAGCAATCACTCCTGTACTTGGAGAGCAGTGCAGTGAAGTGTGACGTGCTGGAAGGTACTCAAGTAGTCAGGTTAATTACAAATAATTGGTGAAGAAAACTCAGGATTATCTATATGTTTATACAGAATGTTGCTTCAATAGATTACTTATCTAAATTTCTTTTGACTGTTGTCAGTAATGAATTACATATATTGCCACCCCTGCTTTATTGCCCAAATTGGTCTTGAACAAAAGTTGGCAATATATTGAGGGAGCGCTGTATGTAATTTGTGGATTTGTGAAATACAATATCTTTCATACATGATTTTGTGTATTTATTAAGAAATACAATTTCATTGATATATAATTTCATGGACTTGTGGAGAAATACAAATTTATGGGTATGTACCTTGTGGATTTGTTAAGAAATACATTTTTGTTGATATATAATTTCATGGACTTTTCAAGAAATTCAGTTTTATGGGTTCCTTGTTCATTTTGTAATTTTGTGGAAAGCTACAAACACCCTATGCTCTTCTTTATGAGGGGAAACTTGCTCTTCATTGAGCACTTGACTTCTTGGCCTGACATAAAAATAAAAATTGTTATTCAAAGAAAAATCATAAAACCAGTTATGTTTTATCATAGCATTAACCTCCATTTGCTGTATACATTTGTATCATGCTCTGCTAACTCAAAGCTATGCTTTTCAAAGTGCATATATCATTTCATTTATTGGGTATTAACAACACATCTACATATTACTGCTATTTATATACTAACATGTATTTTCAGAATTGAAAGAAGTGCGGAAAATTTTGCCAGGAAATCAATCAATTGTCAATTTTACCGGTATTTCTTTCCCCACTCGCCCACCTGGAAATCAAGCACCCAGTATGGAAGGTGATTGCGCAACAAATATGTATGATGAATGTTTTGATATGTAGCGCTCTTATGTTTGTAGGGTCCCCCTTTCTTTCCATTAACTTTTGTTTTTCAGTTTTGCATGCAGACTCTGCAGATTGCATGTAAACTTTCCTGTTTTTACAGTTTCGTAGAATTTTTAAAATGAGTATCTCAAATTATAGTTTAGGTACTGAGAACTAAATTCCCATGCAATATTTAAAAACAGTAAACATTTCTAAAATCTATTTCTGCAAATATTTTTTTTTTTTGAAGTAAAAAACAAAAATAGTCTTTTGATTTTCATTCAAGCTTCATTTATGTATCAGAGTTTCTGATACATTTACATGAAATTATTGTAGAGCCTATTGACCAAAAGCACCACAAACCACAATGTAATTACAATTAGACACATAAATTTGGCCCCTCTTTCTCAACCTAATTATAAAATCCGACCCTCTGTATGAAAGGTATCCCTGAAGATCTGAATTTAAATCATATTTTATATCGCTCTTGTCATACCAGCACATTAAAACGAGGTTATCTTGATTATAACAAAAGCACCAGGAATGTCGTTTTTTTATTTTTTTTATTTTTTTTTCGTAATAGTGTAATTTGTTTTATCCTGTGGGATATTTCATATCAGATGTTATCACTTCATTATAAACAGTAATCTACTATAAGCATCTTCATTATAGCCTTGTTTTTTCTGTACATGGTGCCTGTCCTTTGGTAACTTGCTTTCACTTTAATGCTAATTATACTACACATGTGACAGCATGCTTTAATCACTCTGTTTCACTGTATGTGCTGTATTTCAGTAGCATTCCATATTTTCATTTTTTCAGTTTCTATCATTAAATTCAGCATGAAACATTGTATCATCATAATTATAAAATGGCTATTTTTTCAGGAAACTCTACTAGGAGTCCATCATTAATTTTATTTTGAAAGTTATGAGTCTTCCTGGGTTTTTTTTAAAACATATATATCTACAAGCTGTGTTTTAAAGAACATGTGAATGATTGATCCAAGTATTTGCATGCATATTTTTGAAAATAAACAAGAAGAAAGTTTTATAAAGTGTTTTAGTTGATTTGATAGAACAATGATTGCCTTTCAGATCCTACTGCAGTAGGTCAAGCTGATTCTCAAGTGGTGAATGCTGGGATAGTGGCTGGTGTCGTCTGTACCATCATATTTATACTCCTGGCAGTCCTTGGATTTATTGGATGCAGGTGAAATAAAACTTGAATGATTTTACTGTTGGTTAATAGAGTGAAGAGGAAATTCTATGTTTAAATTATCAATTTTTTTGAATGGTATGATATTGTGTGTACTGTATAATGGGTATTTTCTGCAGTTTTCCATTTTTTGTGGATAAGAAATATCTGCAACAAGTACTATTGCAAAACAATTATGGATACATATAAGGATAGATAGGTATAGTGCAACTGCAGACATTGGAAACACAGAATATAATTTGCTACCTTTTAGGGATCGGATCGCAAAAATTTCCAGAAAATACCTGTTAATGTACATTGAATTTCTCGGGTTTGTATAGTCAAGTGTTGATGACGTTGTTGTTAGGTCTATGACATGCAGGAAGTATTACCAGGCAGCGTACAACTATCTGGCTGTTCCAACAAACAACAACTCTCCCCCGTCTACAGTTATTGTAGTGGCTGATCCAGCAGGTAAACAAACGGGTATTTTTATATTCAATGAATAAATTGTACATTTGCATAATGCAAAGAGTTCAAAATTTGAAGGAAGACATGCATATTTTTTATAGCTCTCAAGGTTTGCACAGATTAAATAAATACATTCAAGGGTCAGTGTAAATGGAACATTTTGTAGAAATTACTCCTTAGTTATAACAGCCAGATTTAGATAAAAAGAAATGAAATTTAGAATTTTCATAATTTATGGATACTGAACTTTTCCTTATGTGTTTTTATTATTTTTATGATAGATGAACACTCTTACATTGCTGTGAAGGAAGACATAGAAAAGAAATTTGCATCTGTGAGGAAAGAGGATTTCCTGCAACACGTCCAGTCACTGCATGCGGACTCGGATGTGGGGTTTTCACACGAGTTTGATGTTAGTCATTTAGAGTTATCTCCCTTCTCAGAGCAACTTTATTAATAGTAATTTTAAAATGTTGGAAATTTAGTGAAGATTAAAAGAATGAAATGACAGTTTTCAATCAAACCAATATATTACCTGTTAAAGTGAGGTATTTACAATTAGTGAATTTATCAGTTATTGAAAATAAGAAGTAGAGAAAAAAACAAGACAGTTAAACAATTTCAAATTGAATTATTGGGATTTATGTCTGAAGATACATCATAGATCTATGCAGTTTTGCATTTTGTTTTCAGGAGATCAATAAGCTGACATCTGTGACCCCCAAGGCAGAAGTTGGAATGTACCCAGAAAACAAACAGAAAAACAGATATGTCAACATTCAAGCATGTGAGTCATTAAACCTCTGCATACCGTGTAGGAACATAAACCGGATTTCAACAAGGAAATTAGTCCGCTGTTTCATTTTATATTCAAGGTATCTATTTTTTTTTCAATTCTTATTTTCAGTTGACCATTCTCGAGTGGTACTTCAGAGACCCATGCAAGTTCGACAGAGGCAGTCAGATTACATCAACGCAAACTACATAGATGTAAGATTCATCTGTTAAAAATAAAATATACACTGTATTTACAAATATATAGTAGCACACAATGTTTTCTAACAGAGTTCAGTAGTGGTCATTTCTGTAACATACAATGTTTTTTAAGAGAGGGGCTAAACAACACTAGTCCAGTAGAATGTGGCTGAAAATCTGTCATCAGGATAGTGAGTGTATTAACTTTTTAACACTGTCGCCTACAGTACCGAAAAAAGTAGTGCTTAACTTCAGGTGTGGATTACTGTGTCTTTGGCGTATATTATAAATCCAGCTGTTGCATAGGGATATTCAATTACATCATAAATACATGTGTGGCCCCAGTGACCCTGGAGGTGTAGCAGACAAATTAATATCAGCATTACAATTACATCATAAATACATGTGTGGCCCCAGTGATCCTGGAGGTGTAGCAGACAAATTAATATCAGCATTACAATTACATCATAAATACATGTGTGGCCCCAGTGACCCTGGAGGTGTAGCAGACAAATTAATATCAGCATTACAATTACATCATAAATACATGTGTGGCCCCAGTGATCCTGGAGGTGTAGCAGACAAATTAATATCAGCATTACAATTACATCATAAATACATGTGTGGCCCCAGTGACCCTGGAGGTGTAGCAGACAAATTAATATCAGCATTACAATTACATCATAAATACATGTGTGGCCCCAGTGACCCTGGAGGTGTAGCAGACAAATTAATATCGGCATTACATTTCTGAGGTTGTCATAGTTCAGACTGATGTGTATAATTATTTAGAAGAAGATGCCACCTTTAAGAAGTGTTTCATTACCAGAATTAATTAAAACATATATATGATTTTACACTATTGTAGCAATCTGTGATAGTTCATTTAAATTTTCTGTATACTTTGTTACTGCATTAGAAATACAACCCATTTCAGTGGTTTATTATTTTTTTTTCTTAGGGATACAAAAAATCCAAGGCCTACATTGCCACTCAGGGGCCGATGCCGAATACCTTCGCAGACTTCTGGAGAATGGTGTGGGAACAGAACTCGGTTGTCATAGTGATGATCACCAAACTAGTGGAAAGAACTAGGGTAAGATTTAAAAAAGCTCCTATTCAAAAACCTCAGTGGGCTTAAATATTTACCTTTTTGCACGGAAATCTGTTGCCTGCTATGGTAGGAAAGTACAGTTCACTCATTTTGGAGAAAAAAACTTATTTGTTTGAAAGTGATACATTTATGCAGGTGATGCTGTTACATAAATGTTATTACTATTTTTGAAGTTTTTGCAGAAATGTTTAATTGATGATCGGGATTTATGCATTAAAATCCTTGGGAACATGCGATCTTAATGAATGTCAGAATGGATAGTTTGTTAGTAGTATTGCTGTTTTTTCTTGCAGAGGAAATGTGACCAGTACTGGCCAGAGGATGGAATAGAAACATATGGCCACATACAAGTCAAACATGTTAATACATTCTCAAGAGCTCATTACACCGTTAGGATATTCTCACTGAAAAATGTCAAGCTTAAAAAGGTGAGCTAAATTTATACACTGTATATTATATTGCAAGTGTGCACAATGTTCATCTGTGAAATGAGAACTGTTTATATTAGCATTAATGTAAATTTGTTAATTTTTGATAACCTACATGTAATTCAACAGTGGGGTTTTTTTTCCTACCATATGGGAATGGTACCAATAGCCATTCTATTTGGAAAAATAGATTCAAAATTATTAAATAAAAAAAATCTTGGAATTTTCTTTCATGTCATCAAGTGGCATTAAAATTCATACTGAATAAGCGAAATTTTCACGAGTTAACAAGTTAACACCATTTTATTGACCTTTACTTTCTATGCAAGAGAAATTGAAAAAATTAGTTAATGTGTACAACATTTCATATGGAGCAAATTATGAGCCTCAATTTCTTATGTCATAACAGTTTCTTGCTTGGCATCTTTTAGCCACAGAATTGAGAAAATTAACAGTACCTGGCTTTGGGAATAGTACGATTTATCAGTACCAGTTATATAAGGGGAAAAAATCCCACTGATCATACAATTAAACAGTGTACTGACTTTGAAAACATTCCATTATACTTTCTGAAATGTTGGTAACACTATGAAATTCTTCTTAATATTATTTTTTAAAAATAATTTTCTATAAAAAAAACCATGACATTTTATTGATTTTGAAATTATTACATATTATTAATATGTATAACTAATGTCATACTGTATCTTTGCAGCAATTTTCAGAAAGAATAGTTCATCAGTTCCACTACACAGAATGGCCAGATCATGGGGTGCCAGATTTTACACTTCCTGTTTTAAAATTTGTTCAGAAGTCTGCAGCCCTGAACCCCATAAAGGCAGGTCCTATTGTGGTCCACTGCAGGTAGGGCTGTCCAGATCTGATTCATTTGTACCTCAGTGTATAATACTCACTTTTATGTCCTGTAGGCAATTTGTGTATTACAATTTTAAATGCTATAGATTGGACTGATTTGATAGAGAACTACAACAAAGTAGCAAATGCTCTTAAATTTTGTTGAACTGATTGTATTTCATTTCTATCAGACTGTAACTTGTACACTTAACTTAAGGCAGATTTGTAGATCATTTACAACACTATTTACTCTTTGGGGATATTTTCTAAAGTCTAATTCATATAAGTAGTGGCAGCAAATAATGATTGAAGTACGGAATATCAAAAAATAAAATATGTAACTGTCTTGAAGACTGCATTAATTTACTCTAGACAATTGGTCTTAAAATATTACTGTGAATATGACAAATTTTCTATAGATTTTGTCTGTCAGTCTACAGTAAATTTCGCAGCGGACTGTAGGTGCGTTAAAATACATATACAAATGTATATTCAAACTGTAATTGCTATGTAGTAAGTACAGATACATTTTACAACAAAGATGACATTGACATTATCTTAAAAAATTTTACTTCTTTTTTGCATAGTGCTGGTGTTGGAAGAACGGGAACCTATATTTTGATTGACAGCATGATAGAGCAAATCAAAGAGCAGGGTACAATTGCTATACCCTCCTTTTTACTTAAAATCCGCCAGCAGAGGAATTTCCTCGTACAAACGGAGGTAAATGGACTGTGTCATGGAAGATTGTATATTTTTCAACCTTAAGTCATTTAACATTGCATTATGATTAGAGTTTGAAAGTCAATATATAGAATATATGTAAAACTCTCAAAATGTGAGTTGGAATATCTAAATTGCTAGTTAAAATTCGGGAATTCACAAAACCTTGCTAGTTGATTTTTTTCCCCATCATCTAAATCAGAAAAAAATCATCTCAGATTTTAGTTTCTAGCTTCATTACATATAGTTACTGATAGTTCCGGTCACTAATTTTAAGTCAGTGTTGGTGTGACAGATGTCAAAATTATGAAGTTTTTAAATCACCAAAGATGATGGAAAATTAGACAGTGGCAACTATAACGAAAATATTCCTTCTAAGAAATTCAAATTTCATTATTGTCCTTGATAAAAGTGACTAAATAGGAGGAGTTTAATCATGTACAATGAACACTGGATTTGATTTAAATATTTTCATAAACATTGAGTTTATGGAAGTTATACATTGTGAATCAGCTGTAGCACAATAGCATGCATATTTAGCTGAAAATGTCTTTAATTTTAGAAATTGCATAAAATCTTGGGAAATTACAAGTCAATTTTTTTGATACTAGCAATCAATTGGAAGTTGTCAAATTAAGGAGTTTCTAACCCTAACAGTGATATAATTTACTTTATGCAGAAATAATTCTGACCTTTTTTGATTGGCTTACGTCCAGCAAACTCAAAGAATAGAATGTTGTGTTCACCATCATATGCTTTCAATCAAGCTGAATAGAACATTTGATTTTTCCAGCATTGGACTAAATGTAGATTAGAAATTTTTAAATATATATGGTTTGTTATTTCTTGAGCATCCAATAAAAACTTTAATCACTTTTGAGTAGGTCTTGCACAATAGATGTAAACAAAGATGACTGATGAGATATTATTTGATATGAAATAGGAGCTGATTTCAGTGTTTAAAATTATTCAGTCATGTGGTAAACCAGTTATTGACATTTTCAGTCAATACAAATGCTTTAGCTAGCTTCAAAATACAGTATTTACTTTGCACTCTGGGCTTGATAAATATTATACCTTTTGGCTAGCTAAAGCCCATATGGTATTGAACTCAAAAAATGTCAATAACAGTGTAAGTTAGAGGTGATATGCAAATATTCGACTGAATATTTTTTTTCATAAAAAAGAATTGCCATTTACTTTATACGTTAGACTGAGGATTTTAAACTGAAATGTATTGACAGATTTTTAATAGCTATTTTATAGTACATGCAATGCTTATGTTTTTTGTTGACAGGACCAATACATGTTGGTTCATGATGCCCTAGTAGAGTATCTCCTCTGTCCCACCACGGAAATCAAACAACCTGATGTGAAAGCCTACACCGAGAAGCTGGCAGAAACTCCACTGGATATCATGCCCTCTCTTCTACAAAATATATTCCTTGTGAGTAGAACAGAAGTGTGTGCCAATTGTGTGTATTCCTAAAGCCATGCCAGTGGTCTGATGGTTACATACTCTTACATCATTATAAGCATCATAATGATATTGTTTTGTTTGTTGGTGGATAACAGATTCCGAATTTTATGATATCATTTTGTTTTTGTAAAATTTGATTTGCTGTGATGGTGCCAGTTTAGAGATTAACCTCCTGAAAATAGTCATTGATAAAGACTGATCGATGTTGGACTTTGTGGTTTTTAGCAAATAAATTTGAATGAATTTTCACAGATTGTCACAGCCTACAAACCCAAAGATTCAGACAAGTCTCTTGCCCTGGCGCCACTGGCCCTGAAGAAAAACAGAAATACCGACTTCATTCCGTTGTACCCTAAACGGGTCAAGTTACCCTTCCTGCCCGGTGTCGAGGGATCTGATTACATAAATGCCACATACTTACAAGTAAGTCAGGGACCCAAGGACATAAAGGAAACGTGGGAAAATATAGTACTATCAATGCAGAATAGAATTATCTTTATTTTCAAATCAAATATTGTCTTTTGAGGTTTGTTTGCCAGCTAATGAAATTCATTTGGGTTTTTTTATTTGGTAAATGTTTACCTGAATTAATTGGGTAAATGTTAATGTTACATTTGAATGCTATCTATGTACATGCATTTTGTTGAGAAATTTAATGGTGTGCAGATACTTGGAAGAAGTGTGTAACTAATGTGTATTACCATGTATTGAGTATTATATATAGTAATCCTATCAAGGGTACATCACTCTGTGGTTCTAGAGCAATTGGAAAATGCCCCAGTAAAGATTCAAAATGCTGTAATGTGCATTCTATAGAAAGGAGAATGCGCATAATGATGAATAAATGTAGTCACAGTGTATCAACATCTGTCAGCCACTGCTGTTGTAGAGATGAATTATGTTGTGTCTGAATTGTGCAGCTTGGGATGAAACCTGGACAAAATCACTTAGAATGTCTTCCTCTCCACAGGGTTACAACAATACAGATGAATTCATTTTGACCCAGCATCCTTTGGAAAAAACAGTTGGGGACTTCTGGAGGATGGTGTGGGACAACAATAGCTCTGTCGTAGTCCTTCTCTCCAGGGTGGATGATGAGGTAAGGGTGGAAAATGTGGCAAGTGTGGAAGATGTGGTAAGGGTGGATGATGAGGTAAAGGTGGAAGATGTGAAGCTAGGAGGTAGGGTGGTCATTTAATTTGTAAAGCAAAGAAAAAAAGTGAATATAATGGTGAAGGAGATAAGGTGCTTCATCTTCTGGAAGATGAAGATTCAATTTGGCTGTGAAAAGTATATGTCTGATGGGATTCAGGAACTTCATTCTGATAGTATTTTCTAAAGATAAATGGGCAGAATTTTAATGCATGTAATGTGAACTGCAATTTCAAGACCAGATCTAAACTTTGGAAAGCAGAAATATTTAGATTATATATAGTATTAGACATCTTGTAAAATTATGAATAAAAAAAAAAGAAAATTCATAAAAGAAATTCACAAAGCCGAATTTCACTCCATGGGTTTTATTCATTGAATCTTACATGTACATTATGACTGTTCGCGTATAGCAATTTTTGCTCTTATTTTTTGCAGGAGTTCATGAAGTTTTGGCCGGACGAGACCGACTCAGTAGGGATGGACACTGCTAATTTCAAACTGGTCTTTCAGGAATCAGAGGAAGGCAACAGTTACACAATTCACACCTTCCTACTGGAATCTACGCAGGTAGGTCAAGGTTGATGAAGTCATAAAGGATCTATTTATAGATGCAATTTTACAATAAAAATGGTCATGTAGGAAATTTTTCATCTCCTTTCTGGTGCTTAACCTGTATGAAAATTTCAAGATATTTACTCTCTCAATTAGAGCTTTACGTTTGTCCGTCATTTTTCTGTTAATTTAAATCCTTTTCTGGTTTAATGTTAGTAAATACTATTCTATTAATATTTATAACTGTGTGTACATTTTTTAGTTTCAAATATCGTATAGCAGGTATTTTTAGCGGGATGCTAATTTTGGCTTATTTTAGAGGTTTGATAGTAGTCCGCTAAAATTTTAATCACAAAATTTGTACCCTGAAGTATAGTACTGAATGCAAGAAAGATAACTGTGCTCATTTGCAGTGGCTTTAGTGAGGCAGGGATTACAAATGTACTGAAAACTCATCTTGAAGATGAACTTCCCCTGACTACACTTTCGAAAAATTGATGCCACATTAAAACTCTTCTGATGACATCAGATTACTCCAGATCTGAACTTTTTACATTAAAAATTCCTTATAATTTCTCGTATTGTGTTTACATATCTAAGGTGCATGGAACATGCTCCTATTAAAGAGGTAAAAAATAAGATGCTGTATGAAATGTTTTGAAAATCTGTGTCCACCAAAAAAAAAATTCGGTCAGAATTATTGGTATACCTGTGACCAGACAAAACGCCAAATTTTACACCCTCTAAAAAATCCTGCTGTACAGTAAATAGACCTCTATAAAATATTGATAGTTGTACTTTTTGTTTGATTTTTGACAGAATTCTAGTTGGGTATGACTTCAGTTTTCAACTAAGCTGAAAGCTCAGTTCACAATTTTGTTTGACTTGGTAGACAGCTATGTTATACAATGTGCAGTGGTAGCAAATTATGGTGGCTGGTGTGAATAGATCTTTGACACTGTTCTTAATCCTGAATATAATATACCAAAACCAGAAAGTCAGCATAGTACAAGTATATACTATAAAAGTCTTCTTCAATATTTTGTGTCTTGGAGGTATTAATACCTTGTGTGTTCCTGACCATGGAGCAAGTTTATAAGAATTAGAATACTGCTTACAGACACAGTACATGTAGCAAGACAGTTATCATGGAATTTAGTCAAGGTTAAGGACATTGATTGTCTTGGCCCAAGCTTATACAGAATTCCAGTTACGGCTTTATCTTCTTATTTTTCAATGAGTAAAGTTTAATATCACTTTAACTTAGATTACTAAAGTATTACTAATTCATTTTTTTCTTTTAGTCTATTTCAAGGGATTTACATATTTTTTGGATACTTTATATAATTCAGCATAGAAATAAAACAAGTTTTTTTTTGATCTCTTGATGTGATCTTTCTGTGGCGTTATTCTCATACCTTGCTTGTTTTATGATAACATTTGATAACAGGACCTCTTTTAACATTTGATGGGAGAAAGGCTTTGGATTGTTTTATATCCAATTCAAGCTGAAGTAACTCTGCTTTCAACAATTTTGACTTGCAGATATTTGTTAAGTGGGTCTTTATGGTGGAAAAAAAACCAAACAAACAAACAAAAAAACACAAAAACTGGTTCATTGTAAATATTGTACAAAACATAAATGGTTTACAATTTTATATTTGATATTCCTTTCAATTTTGAACCAATGATGAAGACCAATTTAAATGTATATCAACATTCTTTATGAGAAGGGTTGAATTTAACGATTTCACTTTATTTCAGGATGACTACGTACTGATGACACAGATCATCTCCTGTCCAGATTGGCCCCCACCAGACCTCCCCCATTATAAAGCATTTGACCTTGTGGAAAGGGTCAAGGAACTCCAGGCCCAGAAAGATGGAGGACCCATTGTTGTGGTGGACAGGTATGGAGTTCTGTCTACAGATACATTTCATAAATTTTGCCATTTTTATACCATACCAACAGATTTTGTGTTGAAAGATATTTGTTTTACAGAAGATTATTGATATTGATTTTCAAGGTCATGGGTCAGGGTCATTGACACAGCATTTGAATAATATTTTCATATATGTAAAATTATGTTGTGTACATCCTAGAGTAAATTCAAGGATATCCGTCCTTGTGTACAGCAGATTGAAATTTGAATTTAGACGTCGGAGTGAATCACTTCAGACTGATCTGTGTAATCTCCAGAATTCACAATCATGTAAAATTATTATACTCTATGTAGACAGTATGTATTGCATAGGAATTGCTTAAAATTTAACTGAAAACAATTCTTCCTTGATTTAGCATGAATTTTATTTAGAGCTTTATCACATGTAGCAGGAACTCAA
Source organism: Ostrea denselamellosa (assembly GCA_024699665.1). Classification (NCBI taxonomy): domain Eukaryota; kingdom Metazoa; phylum Mollusca; class Bivalvia; order Ostreida; family Ostreidae; genus Ostrea; species Ostrea denselamellosa. Next base: position 11,554,151 of record JAMZEH010000017.1, on the reverse strand, counting down.
GTGCAAGGAAGGGTGTAGTACTTTAATGGGGCGGTCCTTTGGATGAGACCGCAATAACCGAGGGACGGTGTCACAGCAGATGTGGCACGTTAAAGATCCCTCCCAGTTCAAAAGCCATAAGCGCCGAGCATAGGCCAAACTTTTTCAGCCCTTCACCAGCAATGGTGATGTCTCCATGAGTGAAAGATTCTCGAGCAGGACGTTAAATATATAATCAATCAATCAGTCTTTACTGGATTCAGCTGAAGTTTCCTTCTGCCTAAAGCACTAACAATGAATTCACAGCCAGCTATAATTCTAAACTGTCTCTGGTGTATCATTAATTGCATAGCTCTCATCTGTAATCAGCGTCTTGTCTTGGATCTCGTTTATTTTAGATACAAATAGTAAGAATTTCATTTGTATGGTATTCTGTAATGCCCAGTTATCTATGACTCTATTTCTGTGAGAAAGTTATCACACCTTGGGATGGTGATGGGGTTGTATCTATCTGTTGATATCTGAATTCTTCATACTCACCGCCCTGGATTTCAAGACAGCTGAATTTCTACTTGAAATTCTATTGAATATAGTCATGAAAGTGTACAGCAATTTCAAGAAGTTCTGTATGGCAATAAGTGTATGTGCTGGGGAATAGCATGTATGTTAACTCTGTGCTGGAAATGACATGTAAACTCTGTGCTGGAAATGACATGTTAACTCTGTGCTGGAAATGACATGTTAACTCTGTGCTGGGGGTGACATGTTAACTCTGTGCTGGGGATGACATGTTAACTCTGTGTTGGGAATGACATGTTAACTCTGTGCTGGGAATGACATGTTAACTCTGTGCTAAGAAATGACGTGTTAACTGTGCTGGGAATAACGTGTTAACTCTGTGCTGGGAAATGTCGTGTTAACTCTGTGCTGGGAATGACATGTTAACTCTGTGCTGGAAATGACGTGTTAACTCTGTGCTGGGAAATGTCGTGTTAACTCTGTGCTGGGAATGACATGTTAACTCTGTGCTGGAAATGAAATGTTAACTCTGTGCTGGAAATGACATGTTAACTCTGTGCTGGGAAATGTCGTGTTAACTCTGTGCTGGGAATGACGTGTTAACTGTGCTGGGAATGACTTGTTAACTCTGTGCTGGGGATGACATGTTAACTCTGTGCTGGGAATGACATGTTAACTCTGTGCTGGATTGTTTGTTTGTTTTACATCCCGTCGAGAATTTTTCACTCATATTAAGACGTCACCAGCTGTAGGTGAAGTTCCACAAATTTAGACCTATGTTTAGCGCTCAGTGCTGTAGCAGTGAGGGTTCTTTAACGTGCCAATGCCTACTGTGACACGGGACCTCCGTTTTTAAGGTCATATCCGAAAGACTCGTGATTCTCACTTCTAAATGCCGAGCGTTTGGCGAAGGAGCAATCACTACCTATTTTTCGTCTTAGGTTTGACGCGGCCATGGCACGAGCGGGGCTCAAACTCACGACCTCCCGGTTACGAAGCGAACGCTCTAACCACTGAGCTACCGCGACCGGTTGGAAATGACATGTTATCTCTGTGCTGTGGATGACATGTTAACTCTGTGCTGGGAATCACATGTTAACTCTGTGTTGGGAATGACATGTTAACTCTGTGCTGGAAATGACATGTATGTTAAATCTGTGCTGGGAATGACATGTTAACTCTGTGCTGGGAATGACATGTACTGTACATTCATATATGTATGTTCGTATGTTGTTCTCTCTAGTTTTATAGTTTCCTTATTTATCCTTTGCCCATCCTGTTGTATCATGTGCAGAATATGTAATCACAATGCCATGTTGTTGATAAATCTTTTGCACTGTAATTTATGAATTACAGTGGAATATTTTACATATGTGTTTCGTACTCAGTGCTCCTATTAAATTTGTTGTCCTTTGATTCCCAGATTTGGAGGAGTGGAGGGCGCTCGCTTCTGTATTCTTTCCTCCTTGCTGGACCAGTTGAACCATGATAAGACAATCGATGTGTATCACCTGTGTAAGCTCTACCACAAGAAACGGCCCGGCATTGTTGGCAGTCAAGAGGATTACCTCTTCATCTTCCTTGCCATGAACAGCTACATCCAAGAACAGTATGAAAAAGAGGCTGCCTCTCTTTCACATCATCTACATTTACGATCTTCCTCTGCCAAGAGAAATGGCACCCTGTCACGTAGTCCTACACTTCAGGCCAAGGTGGAAACTACGATCTGAGAAGTGGACGGTTTTCACCCTTTTGTGTAGGAGTGAAAGACAACTATAGCCATGTTATATTGAGAGCATGGAAATATTACTCCCTGGAAATGTCGTAAATTTTGTTTCCTAACTTAGTCAAATATGAGAGAGACAATTCATAAAAATCTCTATGGATGCTTTAAATTTATTGAAAATACCGTTCATGGATGTCTCTGAAGATCCAAGATAGAAAAACCATGTCTTCGTCTGTGTTTATGTTTAATATGTACAACTTGTGCCAATATCATCGTCAGATTGCGAGTTTCCACTGTGTGAATAATAAGACTAAAGACACAGTAACCATAGGAAATCTCCAATATTTTATGTAATCCAAGGTTTACACCTTTGAGTATTGATATTCATCATGAATATTTTGAAATTTACTGTGTGATAAGTGGTGGGGAGAATCCAAATTTCTCCCATTGACACCAAATCACCACTTGTCCAGGTGACGGGAGTGGTTGAGTGCTGAACCGCCACTTGTCCAGGTGAGGGAAATGGTCAAGTGCTGTGATTGTTTCGAGTATTTTAACATGAAAGGTTGTGTGAATTTAGGGATTTTTCAGAATACTTTTTAATTATTATGAAATGTTGTAACTAAGGCCATGCCATTGCTGTACTGTTGTGTTGTTTATTAATGTCTCCTGTTCATTTGTCAGTGTATGCTTGTTGATATTACTGCCACTACAGTGAGAGAGTGAGGACTGTCATTTTAAATCCTGAGAGGAAATATATTTTTTTTTCTCGTAGACAAAATTAAATTGGATTGACATCTGTTAAATCCGTCACAATGTGTGTATAATTGACAAGCCCATGTTAACTTCGGATTTTCCATTAATCTGAAGCCCTTTACTTAGATGATGTTTTACACTCATGGTGTCTCAGGTATTCTTCAGCAGTGGAATATCTTATATCCAGAATTTTTGGATAGTAATCTTTAAAGAGCGGAAGGGGGCTGAAAGTAAATGCAACAGATTTGATATACTGTATACAGGAAAATATTTGCTCCCATTTTTTTTTTTAACCCCCATTGTCATTGGGTGAATTAAAGACTGGGCAAAACTGTCTACTCTCTTTTAGTACGACTGTGTCTAAGCAAGTTAAAAACAAGGTGAAACCATCTGCAAGTGTAGAAAGGTGAAAATAACATGGGTTGAAAATAACATGGGGTGAAAATAACACAAGGGAAAATAACACGGGGTGAAAATAATTCTATATACAGTGAATGAAGGATTTATTGATGTCTTTTGTATCAATCATTTATGTTATAATCAACTGACACCGTGTACATCAGAGCTTGCATGTAATGCCTGTATTATCCCGTGCTCTGCCGTTTGCATTGTTTTGATGTCATTTTGGACCTTTGTGCCGCCATTGTGTTCCAAAGCATACATAGTTTATGAACTGCATTTAATGTTAAGCTTCATCTTCTAGTCTGTGTATTCATCAAACAAGTCCAACCTGTTCAAAATTTAGAATATTAAACCAAATATTATATTCTCCTTCGTAGTTCGAAAACCCATTAATAATAATCATACAAGATCTTTTCACTCACATACAACATCTGAAGTTGTTGGAATGGGGGGGGGGGGGGGGGGGGAGGGAGGGTTCTACATACAGATTTTGGAGCACTTGCATTTTCGATACTTTTGAAATAAAATTTTGAATTGAGCATAGTAGGAAATATGCAATCTAAATCTCCATTAGAATTAAGCTGTTTGATTAATCTTCAGATTTGAAAAAGGTTGTGGCGTGCCAAAAACTGTAGATCTCGTAGTGATGGTTTTTAGCTATTGTTTAAATTGTTTTGTTACTTGATATGTTTTGACAATGTATAAACTTTAATACACACCCCCATTTTAATAAACATGCATTAAGGAGTTAAATGCATTAGATAATGCCTACAGTTTTAAACTTTTCACAGAGTTTCAGTAGAGTGTTTTAACTAAGTACTTTAAGTACCTTTATTTGTACATACACTGAAGTTTTGCAACAGGTTGTAAAAATTGTACAGCTTACATGTGTAGGAATTTGATATAGAATGGAACAAAAGAGGTTATCTTTCTGAAAGTGTCAAGTTCTTTTTCTTTTTTCTTTCAATGTCTACATTCATATGATAAGTATTTAAATTGTGTCATTCTGCATGTTCAAGACCAACTTTCACAAAATTTCACAGAAATATTGATGAAGTGACCTACACTCGATGAAGTTGTAGATTGCGTATGGGGTCAAGGTCATGTCAGGTGACATAACATCCTTGAACACTGACGTGATAACATTTATTTATTTTTAGATCAATGATAACAGCATTAGATCTACACACACACACACACACACATACACACTTATATCAGTTTATATACATACATGTATATTAGTTGATACACATACATGCATGTATATCAGTTTCATATGTAAGTGAATGAGGTGATGGCTGTAGAAATTGAGAAACAAAAATAAGTCTAGGTTTTTGATAATCGATGAAATTTACGTTCCAAAACTTTATTGTTGATTATTTAGGACATTTTTAGTGAAACCATTAAACAGTAAGAAACGATGTACTGTGTAAAACATTTTTGTGTCAATCCAAAGGTACATGCATATTCTGTAGATCAGTGTATGAATACAAAGAAAGAAAATAGTTCCAAACAGACCATGTAGATAAAATGTATCCAAAATTTAATATATCTCCGAAGACCTAGTTATAACTACATGTAAAAATATTAAATAAGGGACAGGGACACAGAAATGAAAGGAGACTAGTCATTGTTCATGTAGGTTTGTATTTTATCATGGCACAAATGATTCAGTGATGTAAAGTATTGTAATATACATATAGAATCTAGATATTTGTACAGCTTGCTTTTTATTTACCCGTATAGTTGATTGGATGCGTAGTCAATTTCATGTAGTGTAAATCCTGTCCTGCAAATATATTGTGTAAATATTAAAATTTAGTTAAATACTGAAGTGTGATTAAAAGCAGACAAAATTAGAACCTTATCAACCCTTTGTGTAGTGTAGGGGGTGGGGGAATTTAGCAAACGTAGTTAATATAGGGTTCAAATCGTGTGTTTTATTGAATGGTGAGGCTATCACATGAGATCATGTTGTTATTAAAACACTTTGGTATAAAAAATTATTATCAAAGAGCTGGTTACAGTAGCATGAAATTGACATACCACATTCTAAATGAAATCGTACATGTGTCATTATGTATATATATTATGAATGTTGTCTTTATTCTTTGATGTATGTTCTTTTTAAATTATTATTTATGTAGGTAATATAGGTCTATACACAGCAGCCGCATTAATGGTCATATATAGAACTGGTTGGTTATTATCCAGATTTGATATGCATCTCATTTTATCAAGTTATCAAGAAAATTCAATATCGTTTAATTTTTTTTTTTTTTTTTAATTGTATATCTCATTATCCCTTGAATTTATTGAAGAGTGATACCAGTCATATTTATATTGGACCTGACTCCAGTATGGACTCATTTTTATCAGGTTGGAATCATTCAAGTTTATATTTACCACTGTAAATCAAAAATTTTTATGAACATTTTGTTACACAAGATTTGCATACAGATTTCTTTCCCACTAAATCCATTTTATTGACACATTCTTCAACAACAAGTTGGTGTATTATATTGTTTAGTTACGTCATTCAATTGGTTTTTTTTTTTTAATGTAGAACGATATCTCCATCATTCGTTTCCCAGTACACGAAATTGCTTCTCCGAGTTTTAAGTGAGTACTTTTACAATATGTTAATGAGAACATGCTGGTATTTTTACAGATGACTTCCCCAGACTTTCAGCAATTTTTACTCGTCCAGGTTGTCAGAGAATGTAGGTTGTATTACAAAATCATCACTGTTGGCAGTTTTTGCTGCACTGCGTTGTGTCTGTTTTTTGCCACCGTTGATAGTATTTGACAACTTATCTTTATGCGCAAGTTTTACTCATTTTTGGGGGGTATCTGTGTTTTTTTTGTTTTGTTTTTTTTATTAAAGCAAAAAGCATTGTATGATTTTCTATTTGTAATGTATAACCTTTTTATAATAATTATTAAAAGAACCATTATACTATTGACAGATGTAGTTTGTTTTTTGTCAGAAAAATTGAGAAAAAAAATCAGAGTTGTCATTTAATGACAGATTGAACACAGAACACAACTTCAAGCATACTTGGAGCAAGACAATGGGCTGTTGCCTAATCAAACACACAAATACCTGATATATGTATCTGTTTATTTACGATGAGAAAACCATATCCTTGAGTGTGATGGGACTTGAGCAGTGGCCATTTTGAAGTTATGTAAGTCAGATTGAGATTGTTAGTAATAAGGGTAAGAGAGGGGATTAAGAAAGAAACCTAAGAAATGGATGAGCAGAATGAAGTGAGGATTAAGAACCGAGTCAACGATCCCCCCATTTTTTTTTTGTCCCCTACTGGCTTTGTATAAGGGGACAATTAGTTTACCATCGGTCTGTCTCCGTCCTTTTGTCATTCCGCTTAGGTTTTCCGGACTTTTCTCCGCATCGGATGAAGATTTTCATATAAAAGGATGTGTTCGGAATATGAAAAGAATTCGCGATTCGCCAGTTTTCCCGGGTCTTATGCCCTGACCAGTCAAAGGATATGTATGACGTAGAATAGAGCGCAATCAAAAGTTGCGAGGAGGAAGATTCGGTGAACATTAGTAAACATTTAGATAAATGTCGAAGGTGGATTAAGGCGCGTAATCGGCCCCACAAACAACTTGACATCGACAGGATAACGAAAAACACTTATGTCTGCTCAAAGGTAAATTGTTATAGAACGTCCATTAATGTACGTCATGTTGCAATGGCTTTGTATGTTATTTACAGAAGTAACAAAGTATTGAAGAGATTATTTAGAATTTCCTTTGACATTTTTAAACATCGTCTCCAACGTCAACGACATCGTACATGCCTGGCGGACTTTGAAATATACGGGGGAAAGGGGGGGGGGGGGGTACCAATGTGTGATGGAGTGAAATTTTACATGTTTTAAATATTTCATTTTTTTAACTTTCATTCTTTTGAATAAATTTTCATTTCAATTTAATTGCAGAATCTGAAACATGAGAATTAAATTTTATTCACAATTACTTGCTACTTGTTTGTCTTGTTACTTCATAACCTATTGAATTTTATTGCTGACCATGCAAGACAGGTTTTTCTTGTTTAAAGTAATTATGTTACTATTTATAGATTGGTCACTCTAGTTTAGTCACATGATATTTTTTTTTTTGGAGGGAAATTTTCCATTGAGGACTAGTTTTCTGTTTCATACCGAAGCGGTGTAAATTCCTTGTGCATATTTTTTCTTCAAATGATTGGATTTTTTTTAAATGATTTTATTTACTCAGCAGGTTAGTGTTATACTGATTATGCACTATTTAATTAAGTTTTGAGTGATTGCATGAATGATAGATTATGTATGAGCTAGGGAGTGGCTGATCTTTGTAAATTAGTATGAATGCTATGATATTAATTAGATTCAAATTAATTGTTTTACTTTTAGAGGAGAAATTAAATACATTACTGTTTAAAGTATTTAATTAGAGGATATATTCATTAACACAGTAGGGGCCTCCGTGGCCGAGTGGTTAGAGCATCGGGCTCAAAATCACAAAGCCTCTCACCTCTGTCGGCGCGTGTTCTAATCTCGGCCGCGGCGTTATGTGAGCAAGTTTGCCAGTTTACTTGCGGAAGGTCGGTGGTCTCTTCCCAGGTACATTGTATCTGGGTTCTCTCCTCCACCAACAAAAACTGGACGCCACCAGGCTCAAAATCACAAAGCCTCTCACCTCTGTCGGCGCGTGTTCTAATCTCGGCCGCGGCGTTATGTGAGCAAGTTTGCCAGTTTACTTGCGGAAGGTCGGTGGTCTCTTCCCAGGTACATTGTATCTGGGTTCTCTCCTCCACCAACAAAAACTGGACGCCACCAGATAACTGAAAAATTGTTGAGTGTGGCTGAAAACAATAAATAATCATTAACACAGTAAACTATGCATGTACATATTAGATATATATTATTTTAATTACATTTAGAACATAGAGTAGGAGCACTGATAGGACCTTTGCACCTCATGGGAGGTATGATTAATTGTAGAAGGGTTAATTTTTATTATAAATGAAGTGTTTATCGCAATTCACCTGTGAATTCGAACGCTTCGTCCGATACAGTATTGCGTCAAGTGACACAATTGAATGACGCAATTAAACAATTTGAATGAAGAGTTTTCATTGGCCGGTTCCAACCCGCCCACTTTCTCGCTTCTCACTTTTGGGACAGATATACAATTAGAAACATCGGAATATTAGGAAGAGTTTGCAAATTTTAACCGTCATGAATAACACTACGTTGAAATATTTACCACAATTCTTCCTTGAATTAGAACGCTTTGGCCGATACAGTAATGTCGTCAGTAATGTCCTCACGCAGCTACCAACAGTATACGACAATAAATATTTCAACATGGCGTTATTCCTGACGACTAAAATTTGCAAATCCGATGTTTCTAATTATCTATCAGTCTCAAAAGTGAGAAGTTAAGAAATGTGGGCTGCAACTAAACATTCCACCCTTTACAACCATAGGAAAACAAATGACCAAGAGTGATGCTTTACTTACCAAAAAAATTGCTAAACATAGAGTTCATGTTGATAGAGCAATCGAGTGAATTAAATGATGGAAATTGTATCTGGGAAATTTAAACTCTCTTTATTCACCTTGATCAACCAAATATGGTTTGTTTGTACTTTGCTTTCAATTTTTTTTCTAACCTGAGTCAATATTATTTAAACTTAAATAATTGAATCTACATTTCATTCTATTACAGAGCAGTTTCTTATCAGTTAACAATGGGAAGTACACGTGTACCTGTATTTTGAAGTAAAACCAACAATTTATATATACATGTATTACCCTTGGTATATTCATATGTATGCACCATTATGTGCCTCATGTAATAAAGTATGATAAATCTGAATGCCATTTTAAGAGACCGAATTAATGAAATGAATTTATTTTATCTCTCTTTCTCTCTGTGTGTGTGTGTGTGAGAGAGAGAGATTGAGAGAGAGAGAGAGTAAAGAAATATATCACAATGCTTACACGCGTGCTAAAACCACTTCCTACTCCAACTTCGCTCAAATGTGTCACCTTTTTCTTCTTGGGATTAGACACCAAGTAGCGTATTGGCAATCCTTTTTAGGCCTTTAGATGGTTAAAATCTTCCTCATTTACATTAAACTTCCTAGAAAATACACATTAAATAGATTTATATGTTGACTAGGGATTCATTACGTTACAAGATTTTTAATTACCTGCATTCTGTCAAAACATTTTCTGCAAGTTTTTGTCCCTGTCTGGATGGGGTTTAGTAATGCAAATTTGGGGGGGGGGGGCTGCATTTTCAACCTTGCTTGCTCTTGGTACAGATCATCACTGGGGCGAACTAGCACATGTTAAGCTTTAAAGCCCATCACAATCCCATGCTGAAGAGCCATCATCAAGCCACTACTCTGGGAACACGATCCACTGGCTCTGAAGAAAACGAATAATTGCCGGGTAGACCTTGAGGTCTAATATGACATCTCTTCATAGCAAAAATATTCGATTAATTTAAAATTCATATGCATCAAATTTGCTTAACATACCCAGCAGTGCACGAAAAATGCGCAGAATCCAGGGAACATGGCAGTATGTCTACATTTATGGAATGTGGAGTCATTTTTACGTTGAGAACGATGACATTTTGCCGAAATACGAACTTCATTCTTCTTGTCGCTTTTGTACATTTTCACTCTTTGAAAATAGTTCTCGCTGTAATATTTAAAACCTTGTTGTTTCGCTTCAAAGAGACTTCTTCCACAATATATTTTTCAGATACATCCGCAGGTAAATCTGATAAAACTGCCAACACTTGCTCTCTACATTTTGTCGCCATGTTGATACAGCGATGTTTGTCTAACCTCAGCATTTGTGACGCAGATTATAAAAAGGAGCGGAGCATAAAGAAAGTGCGGCGATTCGCGAATTGACCTATAGGTGAAAACGATTTCCCGTAAAAATTCACCTTTGAAAATCAATGTTTATTTGTTATTTTTTACCGTATATATTTCTAAACTTTAAAAAATTTGCATTTTGAACCTAAAATTTTCCATTAGCAATTTTTGAATTAAACCTTCAAAGTTGGTCAAAACAGCATTTTCTCAGTAAAAACGCCTATTTTTGCAGGGCAGGCCTGCCTCTAATAAAAACTATGGTATTTTGATAGGTTTTAATCTAAGGAATAATTTAAGATAGGATTTTTTTAGGGGCACCCTTGTTCTGGGGTCGAAATTCACAAAAAACCTACAAAAAATGCGAAAACCTATTCCTATCATCGTGGTTCATATTTATCATGCTAATATTCATAGTTAGTATATCTCAGATGGTAAGACCACAGGCACTCACAATCAACATTTTAGTATCCTGGTTCGAATGCACGTGTTGGCACACTTTTTACTGTTTTAAAAATTTCTCCTGTATAAACACCATTTTTGTATACAGGCTTGTGTGTTTTATTTCAATTTTCTTCCTTATATACATGTTTGCTCTTGATTTTTTTTTCTTGCATTCTCATAAATGTCAAAAAAGAGCAAATATGCATTTAAGAAAGAAATGAGAATATAGATAAATTCTCTGTAACTAAAAGCAATCAACCGGAACTATACCTCAGTGTAAGCACACTTTGTTCGAGGAATAATCACTCACTCTGTGTTACTCGATACAAGTGTCATAAAAAAAATCATGCCAAGCAAAATTGCTGTGTTTGTCTTTCAAGAATATCACTAGAATTGAAGTCGCCCGCGTGGCGCAGTGGTCGGGCTCAAAGATCTGATGATCCTTGAGTCGGGGGTTCGAATCCCACTGTGGGACGTGGGTGCCGGTCTTTCGGATGAGACCGTATAAACCGAGGTCCCGTGTCGCAGTAGGTGTGGCACGATAAAGATCCCTCCCTGCTCAAAGGCCCTGAGTGCCGAGCATAGGCCTAAATTTGCAGCCCTGTCACCGGTAATGGTGACAGCCGCCGGATAGCTGAAAAATTGCTCAGGCGGCTATAAACAAACAAACAAACAAACAAACACTAGAATTGTTGGGGTGTTATGCCCACGTTGCTTCTGTTTTACGGTATTTAGGCTATCCTCGTAATCAGCCTCATACACTAGTTCCTTCCAAACATCCAGACATCCAAGATGCCGCAAATACACTTGAATGAATCTTGTCGAACATAGTATTGTATTCATTCAATTACGGCAAGACCCCAAACTTTTTAAGCGTCCGTCTACACGAAATCCCTTCATACTCAAAACATTAAACGGAACACGGCCCTCGCAAGGTTACGACAAGGGGGGTGCCAGATATATTAAAATTACATTTCAAAATTGTATACCTTGAAGACAATATTCTATACATGATCAAGCTTTTAAGCTGTAGGGCTACATTTCAGTAATGACAGTTAATTTCTTGAATTCCATTTTCTTAATTTGTATTTCTTACACCAATGACCTTTTTAAATATCATTTCCAAAGAAATGAGTTGCAGGCTCGGATCCGGCTATTTTATCATGGGAGAGGGGTCCAAAAGGCCTGGGATCTGGGACCTGGTTATAGAGCGAAGCCTCCGGAATTTCTACGTTTTTACAGATAGTAGACTATGCGAAATCTGCACCCAAAATTGATGTAAAAAGTCGATCGAGAGAATTAATGAAGCAATATTAAACGTGATGCTAGGGTGAAAGATGACTATATTTTCTTTCAGTTAGAAATTCCATTTCCAATTCTAGATCCGCGTTTGTCCTGGAGGGTGTGGTTTCTGTTCTCATAGGGAAACAATGTTTTTCCAAATGTTTCTAGACCAATCAGATTCAAATATCTTGCATGCATTTATAATAATAAATATGTAATGAGGAATGTCAGCTAAATATTCACTTGTGACAGGAAGTCGACATTTTGAGTCATCTGGCCTCTTCCCTTGCCAGCCTGACCCTGTACACTTCCAAGTCATGCTACCGATCCTCGGGGGAAGACAGTCCATAACTGCCACACCCCCTACCCTGGTGTACGGCCAAGTCCTTCCCTCATTATGTATAGCATCACAGACCTGTCGCGGTGGAGCTGCGATAGTGGTGGCCATAGTGGTGTTGGTTGTGGTAACAGTGGTAGGTGTGGTGGGCTTTGGAGTGGTGGGTGAGGGTGATGGTATTTGTTCTAAAACATAAAATTAATATTCATCAACAATTATTCATAACAGGCTCCTAGTTTGCAAAATTGAGATGAGCTTAATTGTGAACTTGGTCTCACTTAAAGTGAAACTCTATGAGACTATATTTTTTTGTATTTATATTTTTATGACACAAAGTGAGAATGGATAATCTGAAATTCATTTTTCATACTCAAAACCATAAAACTTGTTTCAAGATGATACCTTAGTAAAAATATAAAACATGTGTGTGTCTAACGTCATAAGATATTGTCACAGACTTGAACAAATTTAAGGTTTCAGAAGAAAATGACATTTCTTTTTATATTACATGCAATTTGATTTAGAAAACATAGAGCGCATTTGCCTATGCACCATTTTTATACTGGAGTTGCAGCTGATAGATGTGTACAAAGTATGCAAGTTTGATTTAAAAAAAAGCAACTGTGTGCTCTATATTTTCTGAAACAATTTATGTTTCAAATTTGCAAATTTATGGCCAGATATGAGATAATTTGCATTAACTTTCTTATATTCTTGTGAACTTGAAATATGCCCTATATTAGAACTAATACTTATTTTGAATGACATAGATTATCAAATAATGATCTACATATTTGTTCATGACGATTTCTCATAAAGGATAAAATATATGGCCCTTATCCTACCTTAACCTTTTTGTCAATGAAATTTCAAATTATTTACAATCCTAATAAAAAAATTGTTATTCAATATTTTTTTAAATTATTCTTTAAAGTAATGGTGACTAAAACAAACATCACTCAATGTATAAGGGAACCTTTGATTTTAAATAGTTCACATTTTCTTCAGAAAATGAAAACGATTGATGACACTTGAGCTGCTGTCGCCTTACCTGTGGGTTCACAAATGTAGTACACGGTTAGGTATTTAGAGGTACCACGACAAGGATCCCCAAACACCTCACTGGAAGCGGTGACTGTACATTTTGTCCTACCATCACATCTAAAATGCCAAACGGAAGACTCTGTTATTATCATCACTAAGAGTTTACGACAATCTCATCAAGCCAGACCCCTGTAGCTACTGCATGCCTCTATGTCAGACCCCCTGTAGCTACTGCATGCCTCTATGTCAGACCCCCTGTAGCTATTGCATGCCTCTATGTCAGACCCCCTGTAGCTATTGCATGCCTCTATGTCAGACCCCCTGTAGCTACTGCATGCCTCTATGTCAGACCCCCTGTAGCTACTGCATGCCACTATGTCAGACCCCCTGTAGCTACTGCATGCCTGTATGTCAGACCCCCTGTAGCTACTGCATGCCTCTATGTCAGACCCCCTGTAGCTACTGCATGCCTGTATGTCAGACCCCCTGTAGCTACTGCATGCCTCTATGTCAGACCCCCTGTAGCTACTGCATGCCTCTATGTCAGACACCCTGTAGCTACTGCATGCCTCTATGTCAGACTCCCTGTAGCTACTGCATGGCTTTATGTCAGACCCCCTATAGCTATTGAATACCTCTATGTCAGAGTCCCTGTAGCTATTGCATGCCTCTATGTAAGACCCCTGTAGTTATTACATGTCACAATGTCAGACCCCTATAGCTATTGAATACCTCTATGTCAGACACCCTGTTAGCTATTGAACACCTCTATGTCAGACTCCCTGTTAGCTATTGCATGCCTTTATGTCAGACCCCCTGTTACTTATTGCATGCCTTTATGTCAGACCCCCTGTAGCTACTGCATGCCTCTATGTCAGACCCCCTGTAGCAATTGCATGCGTCTATGTCACACCCCCTGTAGATACTGCATGCCTCTATGTCAACTCCCCTGTAGCTACTGCATGCCTGTATGTCAAACCCCCTGTAGTTATTACATGCCACAATGTCAGAACCCTATAGCTATTGAATACCTCTATGTCAGACTCCCTGTTAGCTATTGAACACCTCTCTGTCAGACTCCCTGTTAGTTATTGCATGCCTTTATGTCAGACCCCCTGTAGCTACTGCATGCCTCTATGTCAGACCCCCTGTAGCTACTGCATGCCTCTATTCAGACCCCCTGTAGCTACTGCATGCCTCTATGTCAACCCCCTGTAGCTACTGCATGCCTGTATGTCAAACCCCCTGTAGTTATTACATGTCACAATGTAAGACCCCTATAGCTATTGAATACCTCTATGTCAGACTCCCTGTTAGCTATTGAATACCTCTATGTCAGACCCCCTGTTAGCTACTGCATGCCTCTATGTCAAACCCACTGTAGCTATTGCATGCCTCTGTGTCAACCCCCCTGTAGCTACTACATGCCTCTATATCAGACTCCCTGTAGCTACTGCATGCCTCTGTGTCAACCCCCCTGTAGCTACTGCATGCCTCTATGTCAGACTCCCTGTAGCTACTGCATGCCTCTATGTCAGACCCCATGTAGCTATTGCATGCCTCTGTGTCAGACCCCTGTAGCTACTGCATGCGTCTATGTCAGACCCCCTGTAGCTACTGCATGCCTCTATGTTAGACCCCCTGTAGCTACTGCATGCCTCTATGTCAGACCCCCTGTAGCTACTGCATGCCTCTGTGTCAACCCCCCTGTAGCTACTGCATGCGTCTATGTCAGACCCCCTGTAGCTACTGGATGCCTCTATGTCAACCCCCCTGTAGCTACTGCATGCCTCTATGTAAGACCCCCTGTAGCTACTGCATGCCTCTATGTAAGACCCCTGTAGCTACCGCATGCCTCTATGTAAGACCCCCTGTTAGCTATTGCATGCCTCTGTGTCAACCCCCTGTAGCTACTGCATGCCTCTATATCAGACTCTCTGTAGCTACTGCATGCCTCTATGTCAGACCCCCTGTAGCTATTGCATGCCTCTGTGTCAACCCCCTTGTAGCTACTGCATGCCTCTATGTCAGAACCCCTGTAGCTACTGCATGCCTCTATGTCAGACCCCCTGTAGCTACTGCATGCCTCTGTGTCAACCCCCCTGTAGCTACCTCATGCCTCTATGTCAGACCCCCTGTAGCTACTGCATGCCTCTATGTCAGACCCCTGTAGCTACTGCATGCCTCTATGTCAGACTCTCTTTAGCTACTGCATGCCTCTATGTCAGACTCACTGTAGCTACTGCATGCCTCTATGTCAGACCCCCTGTAGCTACTGCATGCGTCTATGTCAGACCCCCTGTAGCTACTGCATGCCTCTATTCAGACCCCCTGTAGCTACCGCATGCGTTTAGGGATAATATGATGTCAGTTAGAGGTCTGGATTTAGTCAGATTATGAGAATCTTATTAGCGTTACATGGAATAATTTTATTTATATACAGCTTATAACAAACCTTTCTGCCACGATCCTCTTGGATTCCTGATGAATGCATTTCACATTCCATTCCAAGGATGCACCATGATCATTACAATATCCAAGGCTAAATCTTCCGTAGTTTGCACGTGAGATGCGAATGATTCCATTTTTCGTTTCACAGTTCAGTTGCAGGATATTATTTTCACACACTAATGCCATACTTTCTTGTATGAATGTTCTAGGGATGTTCTCGGAGGAACCTATTCAAATAACATCAGAATGACACATTGCTTGGGAACCTAATTCATTTTCTGTAACAGGAAGAAAATACAATGGAACAGAAAATGTAACAGAACACAGTTGATTCAAACCCAGCCAGGACCCCTGAATCTCCAGTCATGTACTCACATTTACCAACTGAAATATCTGGTTACTAGTCATCTAAATGGTCTGCATTCTCCCTTAAATTCAATAAACAGTCAGTTTCTTTCCTAGTATGTATTTCTCTCATCAGTTCCAGAGACAAGACAAGTCAATAAATGTAACGAGAAGGGAGAAAATGCAACAGAACAGATTAGGATTAAAATGTGGGAGTTTTCTTGTCAGATGCTCCGCCATTTCCACTTTCTTGAATCAGTGATCATCAAATGTCTATACTTATTATCTGCCTGACCCCGTGGGGGTCTGGGTTGTTAGAATAGATCCTCAGTACCTCTTGGTTGTCGTAAGAGGCGATCAAATGGGGGCAGTCCTTTGAATGAGACCGCAAAAACCGAGGCCCCGTGTCACAGCAGGTGTGGCACGTTAAAGATCCCTCTCTGCTCAAAGG
>JAMZEH010000017.1:11487500-11532500 GCA_024699665.1 Ostrea denselamellosa | reverse complement strand
ATATATCACATAAAAAGGCTACAATTAATTTTTTCTAAGATCACGTAAAGAAGGTACAATATTACAATACAATATTTTTACTGAACAATTGCAATGTATTTAATAAATGTTGGAATTTTTTTTTATCTTTAACAATAGTTTTCTCTAGGATTGACAGGTTTACCATATCTACCTGTTTCAAGATCGAGTTAATATGATTTATTGATTGATTATTTATTGCTTTCCGCCACACAGAACAATTTTTCAGTTATCTGGTGGCGTCCAGTGTTTGTTGGTGGAGGAGAGAACCCAGATACAATGTACCTGGGAAGAGACCACCGACCTTCCGCAAGTAAACTGGCAAACTTGCTCACATAACGCCGCGGCCGAGATTTGAACACGCGCCGGCAGAGGTGAGAGGCTTTGTGATTTTGAGCCCGATGCTCTAACCACTCGGCCACGGAGGCCCCTTCGAGTTAATATGCACTTGGTATCTATTTTCCTTACTTTAATAAGATAAAAACATATTAAATATGGTTGGATTTCAAGTTTTTTGACATCATAGTTGAATAATGTACTAAAAAGAGCTTACCACGCTGAGTGGCATCAATATGTTATATAGGTCTTGTTCTGTATTTGATATTTGGACCATACAGTTTGCTTGTATCTCAATCAATAATTAACATTTTCTGAACTGATTCTGTACAATTTTGCCTACATTTTATTATTATTATTATACTATTAAAAAAGTAGAAGACATTAGATTTACAAGGACAATGAAATACAGATCATGAGATCAGGAAGTAAAAAAATGACAGAAAAACATTAAGGAAAAATTTGTCAATCTATTCGAAACCCTGTGTACAGTCAGAAAAGGACAGATTCTCCAGAATAAGAGTCGACACCAACACAGGGTCACACAGCAAATGTACCACCATTGTGAAACAGAGTTAGTAGCGGGTAAAGCCCCGGTTGGCCAGACAAACACGGATTCGGCGTGGTATACTCCTAACGAGACGTCCCAGGTCATTTTGGGGAAGGTTATTCTATTTCTGTTGCAATGCTGCAGCAAGTTCTTGGACATTGGCAGGAGGTTGTTGACGTTGGCGTAGCCGCTGTCCAAGCATGTCCCAGACATGCTCGATGGGGGAAAGGTCCGGACTGAGTGCGGGCCACGGTAATGTGGTGATATTATGCTGTTGGAAATTATCTGTAACGATCCTGGTCCTATGGCATCTGGCATTGTCATATTAAAAAATGAAACGGCGGCCATAACAACGTGCAAACAGCACAACATGGGGGTGCCAAGTTGTTTTTCCGGTAGTACTGCCATGTGATACGTCCAGAAACAACATGCATATCTGTTCTGCCAGCAACAGTGATGCCCCCTCACACCATTACAGATCCACCCCCATACCGATCATGTCTAATGACGTTAAGGTCATGGAAACGTTCATTACGTCGGCGCCAAACCCTCCTGTGTCTATCCAGGAAGTCCACAGTGAACCTCGATTCATCTGAGAACATTACGTGGTTCCATCGGCGATTATCCCAGCGTTGATGGTGACGACACCATTGGAGTCGGGCCCTAATGTGACGATCCTTTAAACAGGGAATGGCACGAGGACGTCGGGTGTGTAAGTGAAATATGTGCAATCGATTTCTGATGGTCTGGCTACTCACAACCAAGCCTGTATCCCTTTGAAGTTGAGACCATATCTGATCTGCTGTTACCAGAAGATTTCTCAAGGCAATAGTACGGATGAACCTGTCCTGTGCCTGAGTTGTTGTCCTTATTCGACCGGATCGTGGTCTATCCTGAACAGACCTTGTAGCACAATGTCTGGACCATAAGCTGCTGATATCAGACTGGGAAACATTCATTGTCCTTGACACAGCGACCTGTCTTTTGTCAACCTGTAGCATGCCAAGGGCACATAACCTCTCATCCTGTGTTAGACGGCGCATGGTCTCTGTTTAATTAACGACTTCAACAACTGATAAGTTGATGCTTTCTCTTCAAAATCGTCCATTAGAGTGGCTCTAACCTTCCAATTCAGAGGCATGCAAATTTGTGGCACAACACCCCTGATCATCAGTAGCATCCCATGCAGATCGTGACAGTGTTTAATTGATTTGTTTGGGTGAAGACGTTCTTTAGAAATGCTTCCTCGTTACAACATGGTTTAGTATCCTTTTGTATGTGTGAACATTTTGATCACAAAATACAGTATACCTTACTTTTTTTTTAAAATAGTATATTATTGATCAATGTCGTATCTTCCAAATATTGTAAAAGATCGTGATTTTTATCTGATTTTGGTTGTTTTTTTTTTATTTAATTTAAAATGCTCAAAAGATTTCTACATTGTGACTTATTCTGCATGAAGATTTTGAATTAGGTATAGAGGCCTATTTATTGGGGGTTATAAGTCATGGTTTTCTTATACATAGAATATATCAAAGAGTCTTTTTAAACGATCTACACCATAATGTTACGTAAGCCAATCTCAGAATAATGAATGAAAATTTCCAGTAAACTTGTAACTTCATTTTTTTTTCTTTATTTTTGCTCGTTTTCATTCATTTTTTCCCGTTCTTCATACTTTGTTCTTTTTTATACATATATCAAAACGTAGATTTACGTGAATGAGTATATAACACTAAAATCGCCACGCTTGGTATATAATTACAAGCAACACATACTTTTAACCGGTCGCGGTAGCTCAGTGGTTAGAGCGTTCGTTTCGTAACCAGGAGGTCGTGAGTTTGAGCCTCGCTCGTGTCAAACCTAGGACGAAAAATAGGTAGTGAATGCTCCTTCGCCAAATGCTCGGCATTCAGAAGTGAGATGCACGGGTCTTTCGGATATGACCTTAAAAACGAGGGCACGTTAAAGAACCCTCTCTGCTATGGCCCTGAGCGCTAAGCATAGGTCTAAATTTGTGGTATTTCACCTACAGCTGGTGACGTCTCAGTATGAGTGAAAAATTCTGGACGGGACGTAAAACAAACAAACAATCAAACAATATATCATTAATTAAATCAAATTATTTTATATTATTCTTTTAAAATTAAAAACAGCAAAATTTCAGATTCTTTTCTTGTCTAGTATTTATTAATAAACTATATATATACATATATATATATATATATAGAGAGAGAGAGAGAGAGAGAGAGAGAGAGAGAGAGCTAGGTAAAATTTACCTTAAAGAATCAATAAATATGATTTTGACACAGGTTGTACCCAGAGTTCGCAGGCACTTTAAAACTTAAACATGTGTATGTCGGGTACGGTAGATACAAAAATATGTCGGTTAATAATTCGGAGAAAGAGCAAAGATATATAGTGTTACGTATCGCAGACCGAAATAATGGGGGTGGGGGATAGATACACTATGAAAAATTATATCGGCCGGGATTGCACACAAAACAACGTAATCATTGACTTACACTATCCATTTTTTGTCTCTGCTTCTGGTCCTTGGGATGAGACCGCGAAACCGAGGCCCAGTGTCACAGGAGATGTGGCACGATAAAGATCCCTTCCTGTTCAGCCCTGTTGACGTCTCCAAATTCTCGAGCGGGACGTTAAACAATAAACATCCAACCAATATTCTGCTTGTGCATTACATTTACAACTATTTTAAAGAATTTTAATCTGACGACCCCCCCCCCCCCCCCAAAAAAAATCGGCATAGAGGGTAAATGTTGAGACGATGCGAGATCTTTGGTTCCGTGAGAACACAATCCAGAGCATCGTAAAGATGCACACAAGTAATTGTTCAATTCCTATTATTTTACCAATATTAACTGATATCTGACAGATAGCTTTAGAAAATGTCTTTGAAATTTCAAGGCTTATAAAATTTGCTATAATCCTAAAGATAAATTTCCATTTTGTTAATTCTGAGACTCGACAATACTTACCTTATTTTCTAAATCATGCCATTTCTAAGTACTGCTGGTGTAGCCAACTCCTCTTCTATCTCCCTTTCAATTTTATTAAATTTAGAAACTTGAGTGACCCGTGATCATGTACTACCGAGCATATATCCTCACAACGGGAAGTAGATGCTATCGACTGTTTTTTCTCCTTTGTGAGATCATCATAGAAGTTAAAAATACGGCCTGTTATTCCGCGTTATAAACGAAAATCAGTGTATATGGAACACAAACGTAATAGGATAACATCTTTTAAAAATAAAAATAGTTTTTTGTTGTTTTACTTCCGATCTGAGAATTTTTCACTCTAGTAGAAATGTCAGTTTTAAGTGAAGTGTCACACAAGCGCGGATTTAGAGGAAGGGGAGGGGGGGGGGGGGGGGGTGTCTGGAATTTCCAACTGAAAGAAAATATAGTCATCTTCACCATAGCATCACGTTTAATATTGCTTCATCAACTTTAAATTTCCTCACTGGGGACGATTTCAAAATTCAAGGTTATAATATAATAAGAAAATTACCGTACCGCAATTTTGAGTGCAGATTTCGCATAGTCTACTATCTGTAAAAACGTGGAAATTTCGGAGGCTTTGCCCTGGAACTAGGTCCCAGATCCCCGGCTTTTTGGACCCCCCCCCCAATGAAAAAAGCTGGATCCGCGCCTGTCACAAATTGTTCAAAGCTAAGCTTGAGAAGACAATTCATATCCCAAATCTAAAGTATCTGTTCTGCCAGCAACAGTGATGCCCCCTCACACCATTACAGATCCACCCCCATACCGATTGTAGCGGGTTAGCACTACGTGGCTATATTCCACTTTTATAATTTCCTTGACGCCAGCAGATATCAAATCAAAGTAGAAATAATAATAAAAATAAATTATAAATTGTGGACTCGGCAGATAATACACGAAGATTAAAATAACTTGAGATGATGGTTTATTTAGCGGTAGATATATTATTTACAATAAGAGATAGCTTTCACAACTTTGAAAATTCTATTTCACATCAAATACCAAAATTGTAACAATTATAAAAAAAAAAATGCTGCAGATTTTCTTAGCTAAGATTTGATATAAAAAAATTAATAATATATCTTAGGATAATTGAATAATAAATCAATGAATTCCAATCAATCAAAAATAATTTTATAAGAGCCAAAAGAAACCTACGTCTAATCCAAATTTCGAAAATTGCCAAAGTCCCCGTCAAATGGCGTTGACGAGTTCATATAGTACCGTTACTCAACGGTCCGTTACAATTCAACGGAATCTGTTCTAATTCAACGGATAAACGGACCGTTGAAAACCAACGGAAAATAGTTCCAATAGCTATTTGTAAGTAAACATTGCATAAAATTCATAAAATGTACTAAAATAATGTAAGTTTCATTCATTTGCAACGGTATAATAAATTAATTACCTTAAAACTCATTCTTCTTTCTATCAAAAAAATTGTAAGAATATCTTGGCAGATCAAAGAAGTAAACCGGAAATAACCCATAATGCATTGCGCAATATAGTAAATAAAAATAAAACCGTCTGCAGCTTACAACATGTGTTTACAAGAATCAGGTAAATAACAATAGAAACGTAACGTAGTTAAAACAATGGGAAGACTGTACATATATGACGACATATGTACAAGTATTTCAACAAATGAAAGAGTGAACATTCAAGAAATTTAACATACATCACACGTGTTTGTCTAGTTTCACTTTATCTACGATAGTATCAAAATTAATGAATCTTCAAAATTTAGTATTGTGCGAATAATAACACCCATAATACGATAAAAATACTCAAGATATTGATCGCCATCAAAGATAAAGTAACTTATGAGAGGATGTACTTCTAAATACAGTTCACATTAAAGTGTAACAGCCAAATCTTTACACCGATCATGTCTATAACATGATTTGTATAACCATACAATATATGTACTTTTAACACATTGTTATGTAACGTACTTGATTTTGTTTAATTTGTTTTGAATTTACCGCAATTTAAAATGCTGACCCACCAGTGTGTCTGCTTACACGGCTGGGTTGACGTGTCCTCGTTCTCGTATAAATACCTGAGTTCAGTCCGTGCATTCAGAAAGAATGGACACAGTAGATCGGTGTTACCGAAATTTAGGGCGGGCCGAATTCTTCCCCAGTTCAGGTAGACTAAGACCAATTTCAAGGTATTTATGCTTTTATTTTATGTATTTTGTTTCTTAAATTGTGTTAAATAGGACTTTATAAAACTACGCGGAATTTTCTCTATGTTTAGTAACACGTGTTTGTTAGGTAAACTTGTACTGTTTTGTTGATAAACTTACGCTAAGTTGTAATATGAACTTACGCTATTGTATGTTGCACGTTACATGTACATGTATATGCTTATTATTTTCTCCCTATGTAAATTATCATAGGGGATGAGGGCTTCAGTGTAAACTTTACTAGCTCATGAGGGGGAAACGGAGACTTGGTAGCGTGGCGAAAGTTATGGCGGCCCGTTACAGTAGGGGAACCTCCGGGCAAAGGACAACGACCTGTCTTAACATCAAGACGACAGGTGTAGTTGAGGTCACATCGACAAGAACTCTTTCGTGGCATTTTCGTTCCGACATCATCGTTAGCAGGACCAGAAAATTCCAGAAACGGATGTTTACTTGGAAACCACGGGTTTGGACATTTCAAAATGACTTATCAAATTTACAAATGGTTGAATGTCAGATAGATACATGTAAAATTTAGTTAAAAATTAAGTTTCAGTGTAAGTTTATACCGGGAAATAGTGAAATAATTGAGTCGACTCTAGCTTTAGGTTAAAATTTTCTCTTTATTTTCTTTGTAGATATTTTTTATTATTATTATTATTAAATCTTTTTTTTTGTGTGTGTATTGAAATTGGACTTAGTTGCACAACTAAGTGAGTAAACAGCGATTCCCGAACTCGTCAGGAGGTATTGGTAAGATCAGTACCTTACTTCATGACAGTTATTTGTGTTCCCGGAGGTTGTTTTTGGTGTCCTAGAAATCGAACTATTGGTTTGGGCGTGTCTGTATGTCTCTTGATAACTTAACGATGATATACATCTATACAGGATAGACATCTGCTGAAAAGTTGCCAAAAATGAAAGTCCATTCAACTATCTTTTAGATAATAATTTTAAAAACAGGATCTCGGTATATCTCGCGAAAAGAAGGCAAGTTTATGTACGGAAACGTTTCACGTGTCGTTCAGCGTATTTACATGGATACAATGAGTTTAAAAAGTTGTTTAATTGTTAAAATCAGTGATATATTGACATGTTGATGATTAGTAAACAAGACAAGGCAATAAAGCGTTTCCGTACTTATGGCATTACTACTTGTCCAGATACTACAGATAGTCTTGTTCTGCCAAGTCGACATACTTGTCTGACAAATTGGCACATTTTTCTGACAAGTAGACATAATTATCTGACTATGCCATTATAGGTAGATAAATACTTTCAATATTTACCACTTTGGGGCCTAATATTATATTGGGCATTACATTAAACATACGTGATTATAGAAATACAATGAAGTCAACCCCAGTATACATAATATTGTACATGTAATAACAATACAGCCCCTAGTCAATGAACATGCAGAATAACACGAAGAATCAATTTGTATTTATATTAAATATTAAATATTAATTTATTTATATATTGCTTTATACACCATGTAGTAGAGACATCATCAGCTGCAGATAATGCCCATGTAAGCCGTGGCATTGTTTGTTTGTTTGAGTTTTTTTTGTTTTTGTTTTGTTTTTTTTAAAGCCAACGCCTACCGAAGCATTGGACTTCGCTTTTATATTCAACATCATATATACAAAAGACCTGTGACTTTTATCTCTATTGTCGGACGTTCGGCGAATGAACAGTCACACTGCATTTAGGGCACGGGATCAAAAATCAGACGCAGGTGCTTGTTTCATTGATTTATTAAGTTATAAAGGGTGTTAAGAAAGTTCGTTCCATGATTTACAGCATGCCTAAAATTATTTATAAACAACTCATATACAAGTATAAAAGGCCGGGAATTTGGGACCTGGTTCCAGGGCGAAGCCTCCAGAATTCTCACGTTTTTATAGATAGTAGACTATGGGAAATTTGCACCCAAAATTGATGTATAAAGTCGATCGAGAGAGTTGATAAAGCAATATTAAACGTGATGCTAGGGTGAAAGATGACTATAATTTCTTTCAGTTGGAAGGGGACTCTGTGGCCGAGTGGTTAGAACACTGCGCTCAAAATCACAAGGCCTCTCACCTCTAGTCGGCGCGGGTTCAAGTCTCGCTCGCGCCGATATATGTGAGAAAGTTTACCAGTTTACTTTCGGAAGGTCGGTGGTCTCTTCCCAGGTACATTGTATCTGGGTTCTCTCCTCCACCAATAAATACTGGAAGCCATCAGATAACTGAAAAATTGTTGAGTGTGGCGTAAAACAATAAACAATCAGTCTTTCAGTTGGAAATCCCCCCTCCTCTGGATCCGCGTTTGAGTTGAGTTGAAAGTAAACGCATATGGAGTAATTTGCATTGTTAAAAGTAAACTGAGAAATACGAAATGAAGTTTCATGATAAGGAACTAAAAATGCGTCCACAATTCATGCTGCTCAGTTAACAACCGTGAAATGGTTTCTTCAATCTCCACAAGTTACGTGTATTGACTAGAACTAATGCGATGCATGAGAAACAAATAACTCTACGCATGTAGACTAAAGTCATCGATCGGAACGGAAATCAATAAGCTTTTTATAAAGACTGAAACCAATATCAGCCCTATATGCCAACGATATATTTACATAGAAGTGTTCTTTTTATACATGACTTTGTCTTGGATAGTTACAGATCAAATTTGAGTTTCGTTATGCTTGACCTACTTTTGACTGAAATATCCTACCGGTAGGGGACTTTGTATTGCCTGCAGTAAACGGGGAATACTTTCTTAAGGTCTGTAATTATGAGTTTGCTCTTTTGATTTCCAGATGGTTCAGCATAATGATGTACATCTTGTGTTCTAACCAGATCAGAGAATACAGTCTTTTAATATGTGCAGTGTCGCCAACGCGTAGTCGATCCTGAAATGCAAGCAACACTCGATGTTGAAAAATTGAACATATAATTAACATTTAGTCCACTGTTTATTGTTTGTATTTTGTACATCTGTCTATGAATTTAGATTATACAATGTATGATTCACTTTTACTTGTTTACGACCGTTTGTAAAAAAAAAAAAAAACAAAAACAAAAAAACATCATGCTAATCCCGGTACAAGGACAGAAAAATTTTCCCGCGGAACGGCTGCATGACTTGTCCTAAGACGAGTGCTTTGTAAACACTACTGATCAAGCGCTACCACTTGATTTCAATATCACGTGTTCCACTGTATATCAAAAACAACAATGAGCAGCTGATGAGGAAAATCAAATAAGCCGCTTAAAGAAGAGCTCCCCCTCACCCATTGTCCTTGCGGCTTATATGCAAGTTGAAAATTACAAAGTAGGAGCAAAAATTCTGAGTTCAGAGGGTTTACTTGTGATATTTTTCAAGGATTCCATCCACATATGTGCGCACGAACCGAAGAGCTACAGTCCTACAGCGCGTAGAAAAAGTTGCACGAAGTTTATATACAGTGGTGGGTCTATAGGTCTCTTGTTTATCCAAAGGGTATAGTTCTGCAGCCATGTATACGAATATTCAACAAACGTTTTTCATTAACTAATTATTGAAGTGTAATTAACTTATCGCACGATATTAAAATCTGGAATTTAAGAAAAGAAAGTTAGATTGGGTTAATATCAAAGAGTTTGATGTGTGAGTCCGACAAATCTTGGTACCAAATAACATTATGACTTCAAATATTGCTTTTCAAAAATATATAAATCTGTAAATATGTTAATTAATAAATCCATTCTTCATAAGACAAAATACATTACTATTTTTCTGATTCATATTTGAAACATCTATGTAGGTATACAAGGAATGTATTTTAACAGTCCACA
The DNA here is from genome assembly GCA_024699665.1 of Ostrea denselamellosa. Taxonomy (NCBI): domain Eukaryota; kingdom Metazoa; phylum Mollusca; class Bivalvia; order Ostreida; family Ostreidae; genus Ostrea; species Ostrea denselamellosa. Next base: position 11,522,549 of record JAMZEH010000017.1, on the reverse strand, counting down.
CTCTATAAAGCAATACCGTGCCTTGCTTTGGTGATTTGTGTTCGGTTGTATTTTCCCCGTGTGTTAGTGATATTGAAATTTCATACTAAAAATGAGATGTTATCAGGTTGATATAAAGTTATTCATTATAGTCATGCTGATATCAAAATCTCTGCAATGGCTTCAAAATACACTCAGCGATTTCTAGCGGAATGAGATTAAAAAAAAAACAACAAAAAACAACAATATTTAAAAATTGAAGGAAATTTGTGCGACGTAGTAAAATGGACGTACTGCAAAGAACATATCGGTGGTTGTTAGAATTCGGTCATTGGGCTGTTGTACTTAGTTTTGATGGGAAAATATCTGACGGCTCAGAATTTACGGGAGAAATTGCTTCAATGTTACAAATATTTATAATTCCTTTGCTGCGTTCCTTTGTTAGATGCAGAAGTAAAACTATGGGGGTACTAATAGTGATGATGGGTGACTGTGATTCACAAAAATTTGTTCATGCATGGCGCATGCAAACCGCATTGTTTCATTATGTAACGCACACGCCCGTTCATTCCCAAATGCATCAGCATATATGTGCATGTTTATATCATGTATAAGAGCATGAAATTACGCTACACATGACGGAGTTTGAGAACAATGACTAACAAATCACAACAATAACTAGCCTAATATGAAGATGTGAATTGAAACTGCGGTTTTGGTGTCAATAGACGATTTATAATTGAAATGCTAAAGAATATCCAAAATATGACGAAATTCTCAACAATGACGTAAAAACCCCAAGTCTGCTCACCCTGTTGCATAATTGATGTCGATCTTCATATATATTTTTTACCCACCAAAACCCTCAGAAATTTGCTTGTAAGTACTTAGAGCGCGTGTTTAACGGAAATTTAAATCTGAAGTGGGAGGTCAACATGTATATATCAAGTAGATGCATCCGAATTCCTCACCAGATTTCACAAAGAGCACTCTCAGATACAAGGCAAGTGAAGTTTACTTTTAAATATTGTACCTATATATATATATATATATATATATATATATATATATATATATATGGTTTTCGAACACTCTCGCAGCGTGAAAGTTATCACCTTCTATTTCTCCCAATCGACTTTAAAACTTGAGTTATAATTTTAAGAAAAAGAAAACGCCATTTTTGATGTTTGCACAGGACAAACAAGATGGGACGATTTGACTTTCTGTGTTTGGTGGGCGTGTTTGTGATCTGTGCTAGGTGCTCGCAGGGATGTACATGTGACTTTCCTCATCCACAAAATAAATTTTGTTCTGCCGATTTCGGTAAGTATAATGTAAATTTACAACGGTGATAATATATGATGCATGTAAGAATTCTATGACATCTAAACACGTCTTCCTGATTCCAGCTTAACCCATACGCAAATGATTTCTGATTCTTCTGTTTCTAGTTGTCAAGGCAACGATAGTTGGAGAAGAACTGGAATTTGGCGATGATCTGAACTTTCCATTGACGAAACACTACAAAATCCAGTACAAGCAAAAAGATATTTTCAAGGTACGACCATATATTGGAAGATCGATGAAAAAGAATTACATAATTCACTAAGACGTGTACAGAATTGTTTTACTTTTAATTTAGTCTCACTTTCATTTTATGAAACAAATAATATAAACGCGAGACTAATCAAAAGTGAACTAGCTATGTTTTGCGGCCGTGGAGCTTCTGCTGAACGTCAAAACAAACAACTTTGCGTTAATAATGCTAAGATTTAAAGAGATAGTCAACCCCTTTTCTCACCCTAAATCACTCTATTCTTTTCTAATATATAACAGATTGAATTTATGTCCAGGAAGCAAAAATTCAGGTGACGTAATTTGAAGATTATAATTGTTTTAAACTATAAATATGAAATAAATCCAGATAAATGCATAAAATCATTATTACATGTAAAAACAGAGAGTGATTCGGACTTACTTTAATTCTTAAAGAATTGAATAAAATGACATGTACTATACCTTTAAGGACTGAACCCTAAAACTACCGGAAGCTGCAGAGTTTTAGCTCTCTGGTAAAATATTGGGACAGATCAGGTCTTATGTGATTCAGACACGGATCACCTGGTCTCCCCAAGTCAATGTGATATAGACAAAAGATTTTTATTGTATGTATACAGGGTTATTTTAAACGGAAGTCGTCCGTTATTTTGTACAGGGGGAGCACTTGCTGGGTTCTCAAAACGAGGCCGTGATCAAAACGTCTGGCACACCGTGGAACTGCGGCATTACATTTACTCTGAATACAGAATACCTTATTTCAGGTATAAACAAACAAACAAACACACGAAATTTTATCACGTGATGTTTAATCGATGACAAAAGGGTTAGTTAATCACAAATTAAGAATGACCTTTGACCTGGTTGATGTTTTAGGTCGTGGTCAGGATGGAGAATTATTTACTAACCTTTGTGAATGGAACACAGAATTCAGCAGGCTGAAACGCGAAAATCATCTCCAGAGACGAGGACTTCGACGCATGTATGAAAGAGGCTGTAACTGCACGGTAGGAAGAAAATACAAGCACGTTCAGATGCACGATAGTTAAACCTGTGATAGTTAAGCCTGTGATAGTTAAACCTGTGATAGTTAAACCTGTGATAGTTAAACCTGTGATAGTTAAGCCTTGGCACAACAAAAACAGGTTCTCTATTGCCCGTTTCATTAATTAAGTAAAATAATTCAAACAACATTCACTAATAACATTTTCAATTATTTTTCTTTGTGTTAGGTGTTCCATTGCCGTGGGGACGCATGCTACTACCCGGAAGCTAAAGGCCTGAATCCAGACCACGTGTGCATATGGGAGGGCACATATAATACCAACGATTGTTACGCCAGATTCGGGTTTTGTCTTCCCGACACGTTTGGACTCTGTTACTGGAAAGATAACAGAAAGCTCGCCAGCTGTTTGAATCCAGAACGGGAAAGGCGACGTTAATACCCAATACATTGTTTGTTCTCTTATTTCAACCACATGCAATTATTTCGCTTGGGTTAGAATTGACTTCAACTAAAGAATATTCTTTTTATATTAAATTCGAACGCAAGCGATACAATTGCCCCTGATTACAATTACACAAGTTTGACGATCATGACTGCCATGCACGGACATTACAGAATCAGAGAATGTGTGGTATCTACGTGTATATATTTCAATAACCCGTGTTTATATGACAATGATTATTCATGTAAATATCATTACTTTGTCAATAAAATCATGCTAGTGGTCTACGTATGTGATATTGAATGTCAAAGAAACAATATGCAAGTTCTATATGTTTGTATAAGGAAGGGAAAACGTGCAACGGACCAGATCAGGATTCGAATTTCGTCCTCCCAATGAATCTCTAGTGCTCTACCACACCTGAGCTATCAAGCTACCACGATCGAACCTGCCTTACTCCTCCCTCTTAATAATTTTAAACTTTTAAGACATCAACCCATGATCTTTATCCCCTGGCAGACATTTTCACCTGTCAGTTCCAGGATCCTGGTCATGGCACTAGGATTCGAACCTGTGCTCCCGGAATCTCTAGTGAGAGGGTCTACGAGCTGACTTATCTGGTCTTCGGTTATCAAACCCGTCTGACCGCCACACGTGGGAGGATCCAAGGATTTTCAAAGTAAAGGATTTTCAAAGATCATCTCCGTTCCTGTTAACGGAATTCATGCGTGACCTATTACAGCTATTATCGCACGTTATGCATGACTGGGTTACGAGGGTCGATGGAGAGGGCTCTTACCTTCCTTTGGTTGGGTTTTATTAGGACTTTGCAAGCAGTTAAGCTTAAGAAGGAATGACATCGTTGAAATTCCTTTCTTTTGAAACATGAAAGAAGATATGAATATCAGCGTACGTGTACATCCCTTTAAGAAGGTAATCGACAGCGTCATAATGGCTGACTTCCTTTTCAACCATTAATGAAACTATGAATATAAAAAATATTTGTCTACTCATCTCCAATAGCTGGTGACGTCTCAATATGAGAGAAAGATTCTCGACGGGACGTAAAACAAACAAATAAAAACGTGTATTGGCAAGGTTTAGCCAACAATAATTTTAGTTTAAATTAAGCAATAAACGATTTATATGAAACAAACAACCAAACAAATTCAATATCATTGTCTAGATGAATCACACAGTAAGTTAGCATGTCAACTGCTGAACTATAGATCGCGGGTTCGAGTCCTGCAAGGGTTTAATTTTTTTGTCAAATTGCATTCTACTAAAACTGCATTTTTGACCAATTAAAGTAAATTTTCAATTTCAAAATATTGTTCATATCCTCCAATTTCCACATCAAATTCTTCTGCATGGTGAAGCATCCCACCCTAGATCTAACTGTCTAGCTGGGTAGTTCAGTAAGTTAGCCTGTCTTCTAGATCTACAGCTTGTCGTGACCCTTCTTGACCTCCGTGCCAGTTTAGACACTACTTTTGGATGCTTGTGTTCACTTTAATAAACTGCACTTTTGTACAGTTGTGTAGTGCTTGCATTCTAACAACTGATGCCTTTGTGGAGAGGATTCCACTTATATACAATTACACACACACACACACACACACACACACACACACACACACACACATATATATATATATATATATATATATATATATATATATATATATATATATATATATATATATATATAATTCTAAATCCCCATTTTCTGGCGACAAAATTGTGAAAAGTTCAGGAAATTATTGGCCACTTGCATTCGGTAGTTCAGGTAAGCTGAATCAGCAGGTGACGTGGAAATCCGGTAACCCCGACTTAACCTTGACTTAAGCTGTACTCGGGTGAGAAGTAGTTGGATTGCTAAATTAACATGTGACTCAACTTTCTTTTTTTTTTTCTTTTTTTTTTACCTGAATACAGCTCTAAAGCTTGTCACCAAAATTTTCCGAACTACAAAAAGAAGTTTTACTGGAACATATTGACGCTAGAAAAACCACACATTTGTTGAAACATAAACTCATATAATTACAACTATTGTCAGGACATTAATTGAAAAATAATAATAATAAATCCTTTGCTCCTCTTCCGGAATAGTTCTGCACTGTCATCTCCAGGTGACTGGATTGGGATATGCTTTTGATTTAATCCAGAACCACTGAACTAAGCTATAGAAGGCTACAAGAAGGGGCGGATCCAGGAATTGAAGTCATAATACAGGGGGTCTGGAGCCTCCCTAAGGTCCTTGGTGGGGGCGATGCCCTAAACGATTCCTAGATTTAATAGGTCTTGAAATTTTTCTGTCATTTTCAATGAGGTGAAATTATAAAATGACGATTTTTTTTCTTCTGCAGTTTCAACATGATTACTCCTTTTATCGCAAACTTCTCTTTTATCTAAACTCAAGAGACCACGATTTACCTTAAATTTGAAAATATTTGAAGATAAATTTTCACTCTCTTAAATCCGCCACTGATAAGAAGCCTTCGAACACAACATGCATTTTGATTCATCTTCCGGATATATATCCGATATTGTTTCAAACAGTTATATACAAGCGTCAAATCAACATTGATCAGTAAGCGTCCGGCATGGCGGTGGAAATAGAATCTGCAGAGTAAGTCTTTATGTTGTGAATTATTCCAACGTAATGTCACTTTTGAAAGCTTTGAAGGGGAGTTTCATAATAAATGAATATATCTTTTTCTAAATCGAACCCCTAAATAATTTCAGCTTGCATTTTTCTACGCTTTCTTTTAAATTGTATCTCAGTCATAGGGACTTGAAAAAAAAATTACTATTTACTTGATAAACTACTTATGCTATATTACCAAGGGGCCTTTCCACCCTACTCATTAAGTAAAGGGTTTATCAAGGAAATAGTTATGATTCTGATTTAAGTCCCTATGATCTCAATATAGTAAGTTAGCATGTAAACTGCTGAACTATAGATCGCGGGTTCGAGCCCAGTTTTATATTTTTTTTTTCCAAATTGCATTCTACTAAAACTGCATTTTTGACCAATTAAAGTAAATTTTCAATTTCAAAATATTGTTCATATCCTCCAATTTCCACATCAAATTCTTCTGCATGGTGAAGCATCCCACCCTAGATCTAACTGCCTAGCTGGGTAGTTCAGTAAGTTAGCCTGTCTTCTAGATCTACAGCTTGTCGTGACCCTTCTTGACCTCCGTGCCAGTTTAGACACTACTTTTGGATGCTTGTGTTCACTTTAATAAACTGCACTTTTGTACAGTTGTGTAGTGCTTGCATTCTAACAACTGGTACCTTTGTGGAGAGGATTCCACTTATATACAATTATATATATATATACATACATACATATATATATGTCACAGGATGTTTATTTATTAAATTGTGTATTCATAGTATTGTAGTATATTCACTGCGCATGCGTCATTCATTTCATTCATGGTGTGAGAGTTCATGACCTATTTACGTCATATTGGGCGAGAGCATTTTTAGTATGGGTGTGTTAGACTGGTTTTTCAAGTCTTTGCAATCTATGCGCATGTCTGGCGCTAAATTCTTTTAACTAATTGCATGAGTTTTACTACACAAATCATTCCATGAGAAAGCCTTCAATACAACAGATGATGTCGAGTAAATATCCTCATCTTGCCATTTTCTAATTTATATTAGAGGCATAGTATTCTGTTGACATGGTAAGCTATTTTAAGACTTTAAATATTTTATATTTAACGTAAATTAATTAATACATCAATTAAATAACTGTTTAAAAGTGTGTGTGGATGTACGTAAGTTTTTCATATATATTGTAGGCCATCAGGCTGATCATCATTCATCATCGATATTATACATCATAAATGTGAAATCTTATTGAATACAGAAATATTATCGTTTACAATCGTCTGTGTTTTATTTATACCGGAGTCAATACTGATCCAAGAACTTTCTTACAATAAAAGAAAACCCCTAGACATATATATATATATATATATATATATATATAATTCTAAATCCCCATTTTCTGGCGAGAAAATTGTTTCCAAGCGTAACTGTACCTGAGTAGGGAAGAGAGGAAGCAATATCCACTTCTAAATGAGATACTAGTCCAGCTCTTAGCCTAGCCTATGAGTTATGATAGGGATATAACCGAATGCCTAAAACAGGTTGGGAACACTTTCCCTGTAGTGAGATCTTCTCGCTACAGGACGATTATTCCTCTTTAACAAGAAAATAAACATTACCATAAATGGGTGCTTTGGTGTTCAGATTGAAAATAATGGCAAATTCTGTGCAATGCTGATTAAGTGCGACACACATTCAACATAGCATGATTTTTCTCGATGAAATTGACAACACATTCAAGAATTTTTTTATCAATGTTGCTGCGCTTGAGTGCAGGATGCTGTAATCCAATGCATATCATGAGTGTTTTTGTTTTGATTTATTTATTTGCAGTAGTTTCAGACATTTTAGCATTTTTTTCTTCTTTTCGCATAAAGCATGAGGAGATGTATGCCTCAGGTGTTTTTCTCAGTTGTATGGGATATATGTACTCTTGCTAAAGAGGGATAATCACATTTCAGTGAGAAGATCTCACTATAGGGGAAGTGTTTCCAACCTGTAAAAATAGAGTTGAACTAAAAATGCAAATAGTGATGAGTTTAATATCTTCTAATAGAGATTGAAGCTCGCTTCGCAGAGTTACATGATGAGCCCACTCCAATGATTACACATTTGAATCATGTGATTTGCTCTTCACCTGAAAAATAATGAGTATTACCTTTAATGCTTTTAGAAAATGTCATCGTCACTGTGGTATACTTCATAAACAACCCTGTAGATAAAATAAATCAATAGTTTGGAAAGTACCACACACATATTTAAATTTCAGACAAGCTTTCTTCATTCCTTCATACATTTTGTTGCTGCTGACAATTTGCTTGAAAACCACCACAGCTAGTATGATGTCACAATACATTGTTATATCGACTGTGTTGTCTCAATGAAATTGACAGCACATGTTGTCATCGAGACTGTGTTAAGAAGCTAGTATGACGTCACAATACATCGATTATATTGACTGTGTTATCTTTCCTACATTAAATTAATAGGCAGATCCAATGCCAAATGATATTATGGGTCTCAATGGTCACACTGTAAAACATATTATGTATATATGGTATAACAGTTGGACTGAATGAAGCATGAAATGGTCATTTGTGTGTCTCAAGTGATAATCATGATTTAGTCAAGAAAATGCTTTTCCATTTCATCACTGAACTGAATATTGCTATCAACGTACAATGCATATACATTAAAACGGATTGAAGACCTTGATTTGGCAACAACGTTAAATCATATGAAAACTGATTACTCAGTCGACATAATATTAACAGCTGTACAATGAATAATGTGTTTACGTTTGTTTTATGTTTACTAATGGGTGATTTATTGATGGGCTAACATTCACTGATTTTTGCTTGGCTGACCTCCACGATCAGTAGTCCCAGGCATCAGGCAATGGTAATTGCTCACCCCTGACCTTGGTCTTAGAATTTAAACTATACAAGATAAAGTCTTTAATAGTCTTTATACTTGGAGGAATGAAAAGTCATGGTTGTAGCTATTTGGTTGATAAAGACCAAAGTTGTATCATTTTGGTCACATTGTTGTGTTTCATTCCATGCATCTTTCTCAATATTATATAGATTGAAATTTTATTTCATTTTTATAAATCTTTATTTTCAGTGTAGTTAGGCTGATTGAACAGTATCTCAAGGAGAATAACTTGCTGAGAACTCTGTCGATACTACAGGAAGAGACAGGGATTTCTTTAAACACTGTGGACTCAGTCGATGGCTTCATCAGCGATATTAATAGTGGACACTGGGACACCGTCCTGCAGGCGATACAAACCCTGAAACTCCCAGACAATAAACTTATCGACCTGTATGAACAGGTATAATTTTAGGTTATGTTTGTAAAATTGTTAATTATTCTCATTTACATAGTATACATATTGCTAAAAAAAGATTTAAAAGAAAGAAATCACTCAAGAAAGTCCTTAGCAGTGAATCAAACACTAGCAGTGGAAATATGAGTGTAAAACAGCAGTAATGCTTCATCATCTCAACATGAACATCTCAACATGAACATAATCTCATCATGAACATCTCAACATGGATATCTCAGTATGAACATCTCAACATGAACATCTCAACATGAATATCTCAACATGAACATCTCAGCATGGCTATCTCAGCATGGCTATCTCAGCATGAATATCTCAACATGAACATCTCAACATAAACATCTCAACATGAATATCTCAACATGAATATCTCAATATGAATATCTCAACATGAACATCTCAACATGAATATCTCAATATGAACATCTCAACATGAACATCATCTAGGCATGAACATCATCTCAACATGAACTGAACAGTCAAAAGTAAATTAAGAAATGATACTACAATTGATTTTTAAAACTGCAAGTAATGTATACTTTATTTAAATGAAAAAGTCACAAAAATTATCTAATGGTGTGATATTTGAAATATCAAACTGTTATGGAGATTATCAGGACATACATTTTTCATTTGATGCACATGATACAGATATCAAACACTGAATGACATTCTCATGTATTTAGGAGTACTATGACTTGAAATACAAATAAACTGACCTGGAAATTTATTCTCAATGTGTGTAAAGAAACATGAATTGTAGATTTAACAAAAACGGGCTATTCCAGGCAATCAGAACATTGTTGCTAATCATGTAAATTATTAATTCATTAGTAAATGGTCAACAACACCAGAAATCAGTAGATTTATCCCAGTATTATATTTGGTTGTATACAGTGTGGTTCTGGAAAAATTTGTCCCATCTTCTGGATTTTTGTCATAAGGGCAATCACTCTTATGTAAATAATTATGATGTAATACACAAATGCCAAATTTAAATATGGAGGTATGATATTCATACCCACAGGACACCAGGTCCTTGATTAAAGGAACTTTATTGCATGATGTGATATTGTGAATAAGAAATTTGTCATAGTTTGCTTTGATAATCTTTTGATTTTTAATTTTTGATTGTTTCCATTCTGGAACCTTTTATACTTGTAACACTGTAAATATGAAAGAATGGAATCAATCTGATTTTATTTTAAATTAAGCAACAGGTCTGTACAGATTAACACATTTTTGATATGCACATGCAGTTTCAATCCATGTGTTAATCCTGTGTGTATTTGTATTACAGATAGTGTTGGAGCTGATAGAATTGCGTGAATTAGGAGCTGCCAGATCACTCCTCAGGCAGACTGATCCAATGATTATGTTAAAGCACAACCAAAATGATAGATTCCTTCATTTGGAGAACATGTTGGCAAGGTCCTACTTTGACCCAAGGGAGGTATGTGTGAATCTGTCAATTCATCTTCTATTGTGCATGATAGTCATGTGCAATATTTACATTCACTGAATCTTTTCTCTTATATTTCTTTTGAAATTGACATTGCATTTATCACAGACAGTGAATACATGTTGCATACTAGTGTGATCTGGTTTAGTACCACCTGTCTACCAAATCATTACTAAAATTGGAATATCGTCAAGGTCAAAGGGTGTATTGGCTGTTTCATTTAAAATAATGAGTCAGTGATATAATATTTTGGTATTTAAATTTAGTAAATATTTCATAAGATGCATAAGAATATAAATATAAACAATAAAATGTCCTTTTTTTGTTGTTTTGTTGGATTTGGATTAGGAAAATTTGCATAACATGCTAACAAAGGTTATGAATTGTTATTGCAATGCTTGCTACCTTCATCATCGGACAAAACAACAAAGAAAGAATTTTATTGTTTAAATAAAAGACTACAGTGTCAATCATATGTTGTTAGTAGTACTCTGTCATTTTTTTTTTCACCACTGATTTAAGAATATAATTCAATATTTATACACTTTGTTGTCAACCTACAACATTTATTGAACTGAAATTTTAATATGATAAGATGTTAGTATGAATACTGTTTCACATACTTGGTATATGTAAAAGAATGTAATAACACATTTACAAAATGATATCAAATTTTGTACAGGCATACCCAGAGGGTCAGACAAAGGAGAAGAGGAGAAATGCTATCGCTCAGGCTCTGGCTGGAGAAGTCAATGTTGTCCCACCCTCTCGTCTGCTGGCTCTGCTAGGGCAGTCCCTGAAGTGGCAGCAACACCAAGGACTCTTACCTCCAGGTCAGAGGTCAAATGATATTGTATATTAATGCACAGGTCAAGAAAGTGTATTTAAGTATGGAATGATGCAAAGGAAGGACACATCACAACTCTTTGTGAAAATTTGTCTCCCCCCCCCCCCCCCCCCCCCCCCCCTACACACACACACACAGTACATTCAAATCTTGAAATATAGTTAATCATTCAACATTTACATCTTACATTCTGTTTATATGTGATGTTACATGTCTTTGTAATGTAGAAATTAATCGGAAGTACTGGTACTTGTCATAATCACAAGTCAATATCACTGTAGATTCCTTATTTCACTTCAGTACTTAATATTGTAAAATATCGTAAAATCACTTGTAGACAGAAAATTGCGAGAACATGATTTTATGAGTGGACTGTTGATCAGGAGCTTTTACATGTATTTCAGCCAGAATAAAACTGAGTAAATTTATTTCACAAGCAGCGCTTCTTGATAAATTACACAAAAATAAATTCCTCTTGTATATTTAGGAATCTACAGTATGTAATAGAGAGTTTATTGGAACATGATTAGTTACTTTGTCAATGTAAAGTCATGTGTTTATAGTTGTATTACTGCTTCTAGAATTTTTTTATGGGATGTGAATTTCAAGCACTGGTTGAAATAATTTAATATTGACATAAGAAATGAAATAAATGTTTTACAATAGCAAGAAAAGAATTAGATTTTTTCTCTTTTTTGTTTGTGGGGAGGGTGATTATCAAGTATTGATAAATATCTCATATATACATATATTTCATTATCAAATGAATTATTCATAGTTATTATTTTGTGATTATCTAGTGTCTTCATATACATGCATTTGTAGGTACAACTATTGACGTGTTCAGAGGTAAAGCTGCTGTTAAAGAACAAGAAGAGGAAAAGTATCCTACACAGCTTAGTAAAACTATCAAGGTAGATACACTCACAAAGTGTAAAACTATCAAGGCAGATACACTCACAGTGTAAAACTGTCAAGGCAGATACACTCACATAGTGTAAAACTATCAAGGTAGATACACTCCCACAGCTTAGTAAAACTATCAAGGTAGATACACTCACATAGTGTAAAACTATCAAGGTAGATACACTCACACAGCTTAGTAAAACTATCAAGGTAGATGTGCTCACAAAGCTTAGTGAAACAGTAAAATAGATATACTCACACAGGTTAGTGAAACAGTAAAGTTGATACCCTGACAGTGAATAGATACTTGTTAATTGTAATGTGTAACTGCACTTAATTGATATGTATAAATTGTTGTAATACAGTGATAGTATTTCAGCCATTCATTTTCTTTGATAAAACTTTCAAACCTCCTCACATCCTGCAAATGCACAACAAGTCTGTGAACACATGTATTAAATGCAGATACGTTCACTTGTACATACAATTACAGTGAATTGTACGTGTGACAGAATCTGATATCGATTATTGTGGATTTCAGTTTGGTCAGAAGGCCCACATTGAGTGTGCCCGTTTTTCACCAGATGGTCAGTTTCTGGTCACTGGATCAGTGGATGGATTTGTAGAAGTCTGGAATTTTACCACTGGAAAAATCAGAAAAGATCTGCGATATCAAGCACAGGTAATCTACCTATAAAAATAAATCATCTGAAGTTCATGCATAATAATATCGTCTTATGTATTACATTTGTAAAAGCCTATCCTGCCCCCCCATAAAGTCCATATTGGAAAGCTTTAAAGGAACACCTTTTTTTGTGGTTTTTTTACATATAAAAAATATGTCATGCCTAGTACAGTTTCAGATGATTGATTGATTGATTGGGGTTTTACGCCGTGTTGGCAATATTTCAGCCATGTTACGGCGACAGTTTCAGATGATTTGTCTCTGATATTTATTGTCATTTGGCATACTAGCTGCTCATTTTTGTTTTTTAACATTCTTCTTTCAGAAAGTGGAGCTTTGAGCAAACAAAATATTTTCTGTCATATATATGTACTGGAAATATAAAGCTATGGTGTGAATGTAAAGTTTGTCCAAGCCTGTGCTCAATGATTAAAAAAAAATGCATGAAAAATAGTTATTTTATATCAAAAATTCTGTTTGTGATGTCATAATTCTGGTTGTACATCATATTGATCAGATTAAGAATAACAAACGAGATGTATCGGGATTCTTGCACAAAGTATGGATGTCAGTTTTATTGGGCGCATATAGTCCTTTGTTCCTAGACCATACATATGTAGTTGCATTGTATATATTTTGTACGTGGTAGTTGTTAAATATGTTGTAAAAAGAGTAAAACTACATAAGTTTTAGAACTTGTGTCTCATTCATTTTACACAGCTTGTAGTTTGTCTGTAAAATAATCATGTTCAATCCAACAGCCGTTGTTATCATAACCTTTTTTTTTTCAGGACAACTTTATGATGATGGATGATGCTGTTTTGTGTATGTGCTTCAGCAAAGATTCAGAAATGCTGGCTACAGGAGCACAGGATGGGAAAATCAAAGTAAATACTCACTTCTAGAAATACTCCGATGCTGATTTTTAAATATTAACTCACTGAGTGAGATTTTAAATAAACTACCTGTACCTAACATCTGGTATATTTCAGATCACCTGAAAACAGACTAATTTTTCTCTCTGTAGGTTTGGAAAATTTTAACAGGCCAGTGTTTGAGGAAGTTTGAGAAAGCTCATAACAAAGGCATCACTTGTGTCAACTTCTCCAAAGACAACAGTCAGCTGCTCAGTGCCTCCTTTGACCAAACAATTCGGTATCTGCAACATTTTGTCATACAATTTGGTATCTGCAACATTTTGTCAAACAATTCGGTATCTGCAACATTTTGTCAAACAATTCGGTATCTGCAACATTCTGTCATAACATCTTAATGTATAATTAATATAGTTTTAGTTAATGTGTATTGAGATAGATTGTTCAGATCTTTGAATTTATAACAGAATTCATGGATTGAAATCTGGGAAAACGCTGAAGGAATTTCGAGGCCATACATCCTTTGTTAACGATGCAGTTTTCACACAAGATGGACATCATATTTTAAGGTTTGACATAATTTGATATCTTATTTTCTTTGTTTAGTATTTTCATGTCTTAGCATTTTCCCATTTGATAGACTTTTCTGTATAATTAATGGCAAATACAAAATATTCTGTTGGTTACAGTGCCAGTTCGGATGGAACAGTCAAAGTGTGGAACTTGAAGACGACAGAGTGTCAGAGCACGTTTAAGTCCCTGGGAGGCACGTCCGGAATTGACATCACCGTCCACAGTGTCCATCCCTTGCCCCGGCAGACTGAGCAGTTCATTGTGTGTAACAGGTCCAACACCATTGTCATCATGAACATGCAGGGACAGGTAAGATGTAGGGGGGGGGGGGGGTCTACACCAGAGGTTGAAGATCGGGGGAATATTGTTCAAGCAGAGTATACTGGTAGACTTACATGTACATTTACCTGATTTTTGTAAGCTAACAAAATCCAAAGAACACATATCAATAAAAAATTTATAGTGTTGGTGATAAATACAATGTACATTTAAACAAATCTTTAAGTTTCCACCTAACTACCGAGAACCTTTGTGTAGGGACTCTGTTGTTCTCAATTAGATTTACATTGTACTTCACAATAAGTCATTACATGTATACTGATATTTTAAAATGTAACTTGGATGTTTTAGATTGTGAGGAGTTTCTCCAGTGGTAAGAGAGAGGGCGGAGACTTTGTGTGTGCAGTTCTGTCCCCCCGGGGGGAGTGGATCTACTGCGTGGGAGAGGATCTAGTGTTGTACTGTTTCAGTGTCACCACTGGCAAACTAGAAAGAACACTCACAGTAAGCGCAACTTATTAATTTGATATTTTAATTACTTGATACAGTGAAAATTGCCTAATCTGACCCCTACAAAATCTGTTTCTCTGGGCATTCTTATTTTCACTCTCAATTTCATAGTTTTATTTTTTATACTGTTTATCCCAACACTCTTTGTATTCTTGGGGGAAAAAAATTGGTCTCCCAGTGCATGTTGGATTTCACAGTATGAATTTTATTATTCACTGTGTAACAATATTATGATTAATACAATGCATTTTAGGTTCATGAGAAAGATGTGATAGGAATCACTCATCATCCTCATCAGAACTTGATATCCACCTACTCAGAAGACGGACTGCTTAGGATCTGGAAGCCGTAACAGAACGACACATCTGAATTAATGCTGACTTTATGCCGTTAGTGATTACGTTAAACTCATGCAGTCAATTGCATGCCAATGATGTGGGTGCATTCCATTACCCTATCAGATTTGGACAGCTGGTCGATGAAAATCATGGCATCGGTAGATTTCAATTTGCAATTTTTTTTTTTAAATCATATTGTAAAATCATATTTCATGTTTAATGTACATGTAAATTAAAGTCTTGCCTGTCTGTGTGATGGGAAAACTGAACAATTCTTGAGATAGCTTGCTGCAGTGCAGGGTCCCCCAAATACTCTCAAAGGGGCTTGTCTATCTCAGTAAATCGAGTTTTGAGCTCATATGAGTCGGGGGGGGGGGGGCATTTTTCCATTATATTTTTACTTCATTTCCAAACTCACTACATCATTTTCAATCAAACTAGGCTCATAGAATCCATGGATAAACAAAATTTAAAACTGTCCGATGAACTTCTACCTGTTTTACAATGAATACACAAGGAGGCAACTAGGAAATACGAACAAAGAAAGTAGAGATGGTGTCATTTCCAATTGTATTCTCACCAAACAATGAGGCAGGAATGACAATGTGTACTAGTTTATCAAACCACCCTTATATATTGCCACAGGAGGAGGAGAGTCGTTTGGCCAAGAGAAGCATTTATAGCCACAATGTTGTCAGTATACATGTAGGTTCCCATACAGACAAATTGATTTATTGATATCGACATACAATGTGTCTGCTTTTCTATTATTAGCATATAATGTGATATTTTCCAAAGGGTTGACAGCAACTTCATAATCTCCTGCTGTGTATACAGTGAAACCTGTCTTATTCAAGTGAGAGACACATTACACAGTATTTCAGAGTAAACTTTGTGAAAAACAATGAAATTGAGAATGAAAACAAGGGTTGGAATGTCCAGTGAAACAGATTGCACAGGTGTCGGATTAAATAGTTCTTGCTGTACATGAATGTATATCCTGTTACCGATAGGAATCCAATACTGTGGATTCTATGTGGAGCAGATAGTGTCATTGGTTATGTATGAATTCTCCGTGTGTCTACTGGTCTCCATTATCTACATGTTGTCTGATTCCATGTTGACGTTCACTGTACATATTTCTGGATCAGCGTCCCTACCATGTCGACTTGTCTCGACTCAATCCTACACAAAGCACAGAACATGTACATGAGGAATCAAAATTTGAAAAATGAATGACATTCATGTCGCAAAAAATAGATGGTAAATTCAACAATTTAGAAACAAGAATCTCAATAATAGAAATTAGATGTATCAGTACCACATGGGCAGTCTGGGTTAAAATCAGTGCATCCAATACAAGACATTGCACACGCACAAATAGGTCAAGTAATTTATATCCAACAGTCAACATCAGAGGACAACAGCCATAATTGACATATTGGCACCTCCCCAATTAGATCCCAAAGGCGATGCTGTGTTTAAATCAAAATTTACATTTGAACCATTTAGCCAGTGAGATTCTACAAAGAAAAAATTGCAGAAACAAAATACACAGCAAGATGTTCATCAACAAAATGCACAACCACGTGTGCCACAACAAAATATACAGCCTCAGAGGCAACAACAAAATGCAAATTTAAATGTACAACTACCAGATATAACCACCATCAACAGAACTCCACTACTTACCTCAGCAAGACATGTCAACAACATCCACCTCCACGTTTTTTTTACCGCCCTAACACTCGAGTAGTTTGATGGGGCAAAATGCTCATCTTAAGCAATAGTCTTCTGTCGAGTACAAAGATAACTTATGCTTTTGCCTCGAAGGAAAAGCTAGTGAATATTTGGCTATTGTGTTGCAAATGGAAGCCAAACTAAGACTATGTGAAGCCTTGCGAAGAGGTTTGGGTTTAGCGAGACACCTTAAATTCTGAAGTGAAACTTCAAAGCTTACGACAATTGTCTGACGAAAGCATTGAAGAATGGGCAGATAGAGTGTTATAGGTAGCAACCCGGGCTTTTAAAAATTTGCCTGAGAATTGTATGATTTCTCACGCAATTCACAGAATATGTCATGGCTGTATTAACAGAAATGCTGGTCAATATACAGAATTGTATGATTTCTCGGGCAATTCACAGAATATGTCATGGGTGTATTAACAGAAATGCTGGTCAATATACAGAATTGTATGATTTCTCAGGCAATTCACAGAATATGTCATGGCTGCATTAACAGAAATGCTGGTCAATATACTGTTAATTTACAGTTAAACCAGTGTCGAGGACATCATTGACAAAATCAAATCATACTAATTTCATCATGCAGTCATCTATTCCCCCTGACAAAGGATAGAAAGGAATATAGATCACAAAAGAAAATGAATCGGACCAAGAATCAGAATCCTTTCATATCCGTAGAGCTAGGGATCGAGAAAAACGATATTCCAAGTCTTTTAAGAATTGGAGAGGGTCTCGGGGAGGACAACTAGAATCAATCAGAAGTCTTGACCAACAGTTGTCATCTCTTGAGTCAGGATTGAGATCGCTGCGAAGTGAAATACTTCAGGCTTTCAAGAATTTATAAAGTAAATCAATGACAAAAGTAGAACACCAAACAGTTCTCCATGTCGACCCATATGCTTTGAATGTGGAGGACAAGGACATTTTAAAATAGATTGTCCAAGTAGAAAAACGAATACTCAGTAATAAACCAGCCTGAAAAATTCACTTCGAAGAAAAACCTTTAAACTTGAAGGGATCTAGACCAATGGCCTAATCTCGATCCCAGATGATGTTCAATCAAGTCCTGTGCTTTATAGTACTGACACCGTTTCTCCAGATGCATCTTTAGGGTCGAGTGAATTAATTGTTTGTAGACTGTAGGTTGAAATTTGCGGGAATGTCATATTGGCTGCCGTACATACAGCAGCAGAAGGGACTATACTCTCAGATCAATTATTTGATACTTTCGAAAATAAACCATACTTTTCAAAAAAGAGTAATCATGCATGCTGCTGGCCGTGAAATGCAAATGAATGGTGTTAGGCTTGATCCTCTAGAAAGTGGAGATAAGAATTTAGAAGCAATGTATATCGCTCTGAAAATGAAAAGCTGTCCTTGATGGTAGGAAAAAATAATTCAGTAAGAGTGAAAAGAATTACAGTCAATAAGAAGAAAGTAGTTCCGACTTTTTCTGTTTTGAGAATACCCTGTTATGTGGACAGTATAGAGTCTGATTATTTGGTAGAACCATGTGTAGACAAATTTACTTGCTCCCAAAACTTTACAACAAAGCTTTCTCAAAACCAATTTTGCGGTGACAGAAATATCAAGCTTTCAAAAAACAAAAAACAAAATCAGACTGTAGGTTTTACTTACAAAATAGACGAGGTGGTGCAATCTAACGCAGAAATCAACACCTATCATATAGCCAAGAAAGTGTCAAAAATGAGATGTACAATTGACAAGAAGGTAAGTCACTCCAATGACTTGTGTTCCAGATCGGCAGAGAATTCAAATCCTGATCAAATTCCAGTCATGAGGCAATTGCTTTGCGATTATGCAGATGTGTTTGCTCAAAGCGAGTTTGATTTAGGAAAGTTTTCTGCCATTCAATTGATACTGGAGATGAAAAGCCTACTAAAGAGAGAATAAGGCGAACATCCCAATGTTTTGTTGAGGAGGAAGGAAAACAATGATCTTTACTGGCGACGAGCTTTGCGTTCACTTTGCCATGCCTTGACTGGATGTGAAAATTTCCAGGAACTGGTGCATATGGTAAATTCTCCAGGTGTTATTCCAGAATCCTCCCACAAAGAGGAAATACGCAGTCCTGTATGGCCAACATGAATTTTCCTGATGGGCAGTGTCTGACACGTTTACATACATTACATTCGCCGGCAGTGCTCTTACACTATCGCTGACTATGTAGAGTAACACCCCATCAGCGTGATCAATTCGCATTAACAGGGACAGTACAACCTCAAACTATGAAACAGTGCCAAAATGTTCTATCCATAGTTACCAGGGTTAAGAGTGCAGAAGAAAAGTCACAGCCATTTGGTAAGAAGATACTGAAGTGTGCAAATTCAGGGAAATACATTGCGTTACGTCTGAGAGGAAACTCTTCTGATCGATTCTGTATGGACGTAACTGTCCGGTGCCTTCGCATTTTGGACACTGCAGTGACCATGAGACAGCTGATCCCGGCTAGAATAGATCCTCAATACCCCCTTGTTTGTCGTAAGAGGCGACTAAATAGGGCGGTCCTTCGGATGAGACCGTAAAAAACGAGGTGCCTTGTCAGGGCAGGTGTGGCACGAGAAAGATCCCTCCCTGTTCAAATGCCATAAGCGCCGAACATAAGCTTAAATTTTGCAGCCCTTCACTGGTAATGGTGACATCTCCATATGAGTGAAAGATTCTCGTGCGGGACGTTAAACAATATACAAACAAGCAAACCTGTTGACAATAAACTGGTGATGGAATGGTCAGATACATATCCCATGCTTACTTGGGATTTACTGGACTGGTACGAATCTTCGACCATCAACAAGTGGAAGCTCTCCAATCTATACTCAAGGATCGGTTATTGATAGAAACTGACTCGCCTCATCTTTCAATGAAGTCAACTATTAACACTCCAGCTCACATTGGTGAAGTTGATAGCGTTGTTGTCAATAAGTTAGGTTTAACAGTGAATGAGGTATTCTCGAGATCCTTGGAAAATGGTTTTCGATTGTATCAGTAATTGTTTAAAGTGAGGAGTGAGGCTGTGGATTTCTAATAGTTTTGGCTGGTTTTCTACAGTGATACAATAAATATGGTTGTTAATTTCTTATTTTCTACAATGCTAGGATATTGATGGCCTGACCTGTGACGTAGGAAGGATTCGCGGGAATAACTTTATTCCGAGTCTAACCTCCTACACAGACGCATGTGCTTAGTGTGTTCCTGTTTGTTATTTTTGTGTCCCGGCGTGATTTTCCGTATTTTAGGTAGCTATGCCACTATGTATTGCATTTTTATATATGTACTAATATACATGTACCCTAAACTACAGCTTGACAATTTAAAGCAATATAAGCTGTCAAAATTGTTATTTTGGGGTCCCTAAAATTTAATCGAAATTTTGTAACATCTACCTTCTAATACCTTATTTTATCGATTAAACTTTTGACATGTTGTATTTTTTGCATTAAATGTAAAAATTGTTCGACAGTTGAAATTAAGTCTTCCCGTACCTTAATTTTTCCGACATTATTTCCGCATGCAATGACCTAAAGTTGAACTCATTCGGCAAAATCAAATGCGCAAGCGCAATATTTCCGGTAAGCACGAAAGATGTCTGACACGAAAGGTTCGAAGCGAGGGAGAAACCGACTTTGACTAATTCGGGACGAAAAAGATATAAAAATATACAACATCGTTAACAATGCCAAAATAATGATGGTAACTAGAATTTTATCTCACCTCGCCGTCCATATTTTAATGACCCGGATACAACCCGATCCACCCCGATCCGCATCAGAATCATTCGTGTCAACATCGGTTATCTTCGGGATTGTCGCCGACGATTAATCAGCTGCCATTGTTAGAGTCAAACGGAATGTCGAGGAATATATTTTTCATCACGTAAAGGTGTGTAAACGATGCATAAGAGAGGAAATTCGATGCAGTTCTTTTTTTCAATCATATCAACGTTCATTTAACATCTTTTAATGCCACTATAAAAAATTGCAATTTTGGCAGCTTATATTGCTTTAACACAGAAAAGTTGTGAACAAATGTAACCCATTTCTAACCGGGTGTGCATCTCTTACGAAAGTCGAAGACATTTAAATGTGCATCTGTTATGAAGGTTGCACAAATTTCAAAAGTTCAAATGTTGGCATTTTCCCCATTTTCCCTATAGCAAAGCGTCGTATTTATAAACTTCCGTTCTTTTCAGACCGGTTTGACGAGATGGTCTTCAAAATTGCAGAGATCATGTGTGTTTTCATTCGTTAGAACGTGTGCGACAAGTACATTATCTTATGGGAAAGTCTTCGCTGCAGCGAGTAGTGCACGATGATCCAATAAATTGTTAGTTTATCGTACAGATATGGGTGTTGAACTAATCGGAGGTATTTTTTTCCAAGGTGGAAACTTCGATTTTGTATCTGCAGGGGGTGTTTTGTTTGATTGATTGATGTTTTCCGCCACACTCAACAATTTTTCAGTTATCTGGTGGCGTCCAGTTTTAGTAGGTGGAGGAGAGACCCAGATACAGTGTACCCGGGAAGAGACCAGCGACCTTTCGAAAGTAAATTGGCAAACTTTCTCGCATATATCAACGCGAACGAGAATCGAACCCGCGCCGACTAGAGGTGAGAGGCCTCGTGATATTGAGCGCAATGTTCTAACCACTCTGCCACGGGGTGTTTCGATATGTAAATTATCAAAACGTGTCGACATCATCGTCAGAAGAAATTCAAAGGAAGATTTTTAAGCGATTCATATTTTTATTTATTTATTATTTTATTTTCCACAATCCGGAATACGAGCCCCTGTGGTAATGTTTTAAAAATAGAGCATTCTATGTACTTTCAAAGATGGTTGTATACGGGAAAAGAGTACCAATTCATTTCCCATAAACCTCAATACTAACATTTGGTCCTCTCACTAATTAACGAAATTAATTTTAGATAAATGATCGCCAAGATTTCAAAGTTCATTCCAAGTGCTAATAAAAAACGACAAAAAATATATAGGGTCCCGTTGCTTTTATAGGACATATTTGTACTTTTTTACAGCACATAACAATCTGCAGTAAATTTCACCTTTCATTTCAAACACACCCCTACCAAGGCAATTTCCTCAGTCATTTCTCGATTTTGTCCCATAATTTTTCATCCCGACAATTAATTTAAACTTCTATATTATTTCTCTCAATTTCAAATAATTTCACTCTTGATATTAGCCAATCACACCACACCTAAACATTTATACCTCCGCTCAGTCTTGGGTAAACTGCGTTCGGGTTGCACATCCGGGGGTTTGGTACTCTCATTCCATACCGAGAATTTCTCGACGGCCGAGCGATATTTCGATCGCATTGACCTGCTCATAGATAACCTAACGGTACAGGAAATAGCAGTCGGATACAATGAACGAAGCATTGAACATACGAACGGCTACATCAGATGACTGTGACACTCTGTATGCAATACTCAAGGTACTGTTATCTAATGTTTATCGATAAGAAAATGCACAGTGCTTAGTTCTCGATATATAGATACTTTATCATGTATTTATACGTCAGCATGACTTGATGATAGTAGCCACGTGGTGTTAAATAGTGCTATGAAATTCATACGGGAGATCCGTAGACCTGGATATCGAGTCTAGCAATCAATCAATTCTTTATTCTCATAAATGTACTATTATACATTAAAGAGCAGCTACGACCATGTACACAGCCCACTCTTCACATATGAAAAATATGGGGGTGGATCAAACGATTAACAACACTTCATATAGAGTAACATCCGTAGGGTAATGAGAGCACGAAACCCCAGGACAATTAAACAAGAGGTTGTTTTCCCAACGTATATATATATATGTATATATAATCCAGAAATAAGTATAGAAATCTACACAAGTAGTAGTATGATAAAATATTACAAAGCCGATTAAGTATATACTCGACTAGTTTCTTCAATTCTTCATGAGTATATTTTGTAAAATTGTTAAAGATTGAAAATGAAACCGGTTGAGTTAATTTCGGCATTCTGATCAACTACTTGTGTGGATATTTGCTTATATTTGGATCACACACACACACACACACACACACACACACACATACACACACACACACATACACACACACACACACACACACATACACACACACATACACACACACACACAACATACACACATACACACACACACATATATATATATATATATATATATATATATATATATAAATATATATTATTCAAAAAGGTAGGAGATATTAGATTTACATGGACAATGAATGCAGATCATGAGGTCAGGAAAGAAATAAATGACAAAAACGTTAAGGAAATATTTTTCAATTGAAACTTATGTCAATTCGAAACCCTGTGTACAATCAGACAAGGACAGATTCTCCAGAATAAGGGTCGATACCAACACAGGGTCACACTACAAATTTATCACCATTGTGAAACAGAGTCAGTAGCGGGTAAAATCCCCTCGGTTGGCCAGACAAGCTCGCATTCAGCGTGGCATACTCCTAGCGAGACGTCCCAGGTCAGTTTTCGTCATACACCTGCTGAACAAAAGTTTCTTCTTTTATAGTTATCACACGTGACAGACTCCTGTTAATACTTACAGAACAGGTATCACACGTGACAAACTCCTGTTAATATTTATAGAACAGGTATCACACGTGACAAACTCCTGTCAATACTTACAGAACAGGTATCACACTTGACAAACTCCTGTTAATACTTAGAGAACAGGTATCACACGTGACAAACTCCTGTTAATACTTACAGAACAGGTATCACACGTGACAAACTCCTGTTAATATTTATAGAACAGGTATCACACGTGACAAACTCCTGTTAATACATAGAGAACAGGTATCACACGTGACAAACTCCTGTTAATACTTAGAGAACAGGTATCACACGTGACAAACTCCTGTTAATACTTACAGAACAGGTATCACACGTGACAAACTCCTGTTAATACTTAGAGAACAGGTATCACACGTGACAAACTCCTGTTAATACTTACTGATAGAGTTATTTCAATTAATACACACCTTAATTAACAGTGTTTCTTCTTTAAGAGTTACTACCCTTGACAAACACCCAAAGAGATTATTTGAATGCTAGAAATTCAACATTATTAAATGATTCACTACATGGCTGTCTGTTTATTTCGGAATTGAATGAGAGTTAACATAACCGCAGTTATATAAAAAAAGTCCCCTTGAGATGACTTGCCTAACCAATGGCGTTAACTCTTCTTTCAACAGGAAATGCGAGATGGGGAGAGGTGTCTAGAGGCGTTTGTTATTACTCCTGAGGGTAAAAGCATGAGAAAGAATGATAAATGAAATCGTTTTATTTTTTTAAATGTGAACATCTCTAACTGCCTTTTATTAAATTATTATTATAATTTCAGAATTTAAAAGAGATGGATTTGGAGAGCAGAGATGTTTTGAGGCTTGTGTTGTGGAGCATGGACACAGTTACGTTTACACGGCTTGTTGAGCAGTTCACATTTCACGGAACACCTGTTTCTATCCGATCTGTTAAACTTTTCCTCTCTGCTCTACTCACAGATGATGACACCCGAAAATTACTAATTTTAGTGGGATCTATTTTTGGAGGAATGGGAAGGGGTGTTGTTGTACCCTCAATCAACGCTGTATATATATATATATATATATATATATATATATATAACCCAGAAATATGTCTAAAAAATCTACACAAGTAATAATATAACAAAAATTACCACACAAAGCCGATTGAGTATATACTCGACTAGTTTCTCCAATTCTTCAGGAATATACGCTTGCAGAAAGTGGTCAAGTATACACTCAATCGGCCGTGTTATATATATATTTTCCTTTTTTCCACTAAATATAATACTGCCGTTTTTAATACTAGTTGAATTAAAGGGAAAAAACTAAAAAAAACAAACAAACAAACAAACAAAAAAAAAACCAAAACAAAAAACCAACGTAAAATCATAAAGTGAATTGTTGGTTATAGTTTGACAGATTTCAAAGACTTTCGAAAACTTTTATTTTCAGATAAGGAGGTGATCGGATTTGCTACCTATTTCTTCGGGTACAACGGTCACTGTGGGAAAATTTTATTCCTGGAGGACATTTTCATCAAACCGGCATTTAGATCTAAAGGATACGGGACGGCACTTTTCAAGTATATGGCAAAGGTATAATACCCCCACCCCCTCAAAAAATAGAATAATAATTAGAAGTTTTGGCCTTATTTGTGCAACGGTTTGAGTAGGAACCCCAACCCCCCCCCCCCCCCCCCCCTCCCCCCCAGAAACCTTATAAACCACTTTTCTGCGCTATATTAGTGACGTCACGAAGCACTCTTTTGGATGCACAAATGTCGAGATGATTCAGACTTAGGACCACAGCTTACTGTTTCCCCCCTCTGCCCTCTGATCTGAGGAAAATCATTCGCGGGATCAAATATGTAGCCCCCCCCCCCCCCCCCCCCCCCCTCCATCTTCATGACAACAAATTTTAGTTTTCTTACATCACATTTTCTGCGGAGGTGTAGTTTTCCATAAGTCAAGAGTAAATGTATGAGATTAATCACAGAACGGGAATTATTAAACATACGTTATATTCGTAAATGGTACACAACATTAATAAACTGTTCGTTTATATTCGTAAACCGTATGCTGCTTTCATAAGCTGTAAACTGTATGTTACATTCGAAAACTGTAAATTGTATGTTATATTTGTAAACTGTAATCTGTATGCTACATTCGTAAACTACACGCTGTAAACTGTACGTTATATTCGTATGCTATAAACTGTATGATATATTAAATTGGTAAGCTGTAAATTGTTCGTTATATTTGTAAGCTGTAAACTTTACATTATCTTGGTAAGCTGTAAAATGTACGTTATATTGGTAACTTTACGCTATATTTATAAGCTGTAAATTGTACGTTATATTGGTAAATTGTACGTTATATTGGTAAGCTGTAAATTGTACGTTATATTGGTAAGCTGTAAATTGTACGTTATATTGGTAAGCTGTAAATTGTACGTTATATTGGTAAGCTGTAAACTGTACGTTATATTGGTAAGATGTAAACTGTTCATTAGAACGTTATGTGTGATTGGATTCTGTTGTAGATTACGTTGGCGCGTGGAGCTCTGCGTATGGATTGGTGCGTTAGAAATGACCCCACGTGGAACTCCAAGACGATACAGTTTTACAAAAAATTTAACAGTATCGACCACAACTTAAAACAGCTGCATCTTTATGATGACGTTTTAAAGAAATGTGCAGAGTAAATGTACAGTCACGCACAGCATAATGAATAAATGTTTTTCCACAAACGTATGCGCTTAGTAACACATTCGGTGATAATATATGGAATTGTCAAGGTGGCAAATTCGACCCGGCGATATGTATTTATTTTGAAACATTTACATTTTCAATTCCTTTATGCCTTTAATATCTCTACAAATGGTAACGGTAGATATTCCCGAATGCCGTGCAGTAGTCAACAATGCGCGTATGAATCTTGATAAATATAGCACGTCTATTTCAACGGCTCGGAATTCTGACGGAAATGAACAAGAGTACCACACACAGTACATCAAACTCCCGTTGAACAATGATATTCAATCCGTAAGCACATTATGCACTTGGAATCGACATCGAGCTTATGACAAAATGTCAGTGCAATATCTGTATCCATGATGAGATAAAGTCCGAAAATATTTGACCTACTTTTAGCTGTACAGTAGGTCACGGTGCACTAATTAAGCTGAAATGTGAAGTGATTATGTATTTCTCAGAGAGAGAGAGAGAGAGAGAGAGAGAAAGAGAGAGAGAGGTCTTGTGACCAAATTCAGGGTAATATCTGTATCCATAACAAAAACAAACATCCGGGAAACTCTCTGACCTACTTTTAGCCGTAGACCAAGTCATGGTGCACCTTTCCAGCTAAACACGAAAATTGAACTCGTATTCCTCCGAAAGGAAGCTTGTGACTACATTTCAGAGCAGTATTTCTTTATCATTAACGAAAATTCCTGAAAACTGTTTGACACAATTTTAGCCCAGACGTAGGTCACGGTGCACCAACCCATCAGAAATGCGTACTATTAGGTTTCTTGAGGGAGAAACTGTGTCACATTTCAACGCTGTACATGCATCTGTTACGGAAGAAAGTCCGGAAAGCATGACCTCGGACGAACAGCCGGACGCATGGAGGCAGTGCATGACATAATATGTCCGTCTGATGACGGGCGTATAAAAAAATAAAATAAAATTCCTTTTTAAAATACATAAAGGTATGAACTGCGATGCTTCACGCTTGCATACTTCATGAAGCACTTACGCACTTAATGGCTGTCGGCTGTCATTACAATCTGTAAAAATATCAAAAGAAAAGAGATTGCAAAAAAATATACTGGACAAAAAAAGTTAAGGATCATGATTTCAGAATTATTTTATTCATACCAAAACCAAATAAATTATGTTAAATATATACTTAAAATGTTCAACGACAATCGAACAATACATTTTAAGCCTGTTTTTACAAATTCATCAATACGTTAAGCAGCCAGAGCAACCATTGTCAGGAACCCATCAAAACAGTTTGAAAATCGGTATGAGCAACAATAACAAATTTCATTACAAATGATTGAATCTTTATAAAAGCAATATCAATAGGGTGTATGTCCACCCTGAGCCTGTATAACGGCACGACAACGCCTCTGCATACTTCTGATGAGCCTGCGGAACGCAATTTGTGGCAACCTTGCCCATTCCTGCTGTAAAGCTAACGTAAGCTCCTGACGGTTTGTCGGAAGGACAGGGCGTCTGGAAACAGCTTGCTGCAACATGTCCCAGGCATGTTCTAATGGATTTAAATCCGGAGAACAACTCGGCCAATTCATACGTTCGATTGTCTCTGTAGGAAGGTAGTCTGTCACTATACGTACTCTGTGGGGACGAGCATTATCATCCATTAACACAAAGTCGTTGCCTATAGCTCCCGCATAAGGTCTCACAATTGGATGCAGTATCTCGTCCCTGTAAATTGCACCGGTAAGATTGCCATTAATCACGTGCAAGTCAGTACATCCACCAATACTGATTCCGGCCCAAATCATCACAGAGCCACCTCCAAAACGATCATGCTCTGCTACACAGTAATCAGCGTACCGCTCTCCACGCATGCGTCATACACGCCTACGACCGTCATGAAAGTCCACGCAGAACCGTGACTCGTCTGTGAAAAGATCAGGCGTCCATTGACGCAGTTGCCAGTTTATGTGATTTTGAGCCCAGTTGAGTTGTGCTACACGATGTCTTCTCCTCAAAATGGGACGAACAGCAGGTCGATGAGCCCGAAGGTTAGCAGCATGAAGTCTCTGTCTGAGAGTTTGTGGCGTTATGCGCACTCCACTTGCTGCATGAAAGTCAGTATTGAGTTGGACAGCACTCTGAAACCTGTGTATACGAGCCATAAGTGACATATAGCGATCCTGTCGAGCGGTTGTGGACCTTGGACGACCTGATCTCGGTCTCTCAGAAACATTACCTGTCTGCCTAAAACGATTCCACAACCTTGAAATCACACTTTGGGACACATTAAAATGTCTAGAGACAGTTCTCTGGACTTGGCCAGCTTGAAGCATATCTACTGCCTGACCAGCTTCCAGAGCAGTTAAATGGCGCTTCATGGCTTTTAATGTCAATAATTGTTCACCTGAGAGTCGATTAGAGCAATAAATACCCACAATAAAATGAAAATCACAATTTTTCAATTTCAATATACACGTTGGCACACTTTGATTTTGATCCCTTGCTTGTGTTTGGGCAAAAAAATCGTGCACTTATGACATCAATATGAAACCAGGTAAATCTATTGTGTTAAGAACACATTGGAGAAACTATACATGTTAAAACTTGTCAAAATAATTATTTGGTTAATAAAAATATTTGAGGTCAAAATCATGATCCTTAACTTTTTTTGTCCAGTATATATGATATAATAATATAGATAAAAGCTTAGTAAAACTATCAAGGTAGATACACTCACACAGCTTAGTAAAACTATCAAGGTAGATGCACTCACACAGTTTAGTAAACAATCAAGGTAGATACACTCACACAGCTTAGTAAAACGTTCAAGGTAGATACACCCACATAGTGTAAAACAATCAAGGTAGATACACTCACACAGCTTAGTAAAACTATCAAGGTAGATACACTCGCACAGCTTAGTAAAACTATCAAGGTAGATACACTCACACAGTTTAGTAAACAATCAAGGTTAATACACTCACATAGTGTAAAACTATCAAGGTTAATACACTCACATAGTTTAAAACTATCAAGGTAGATACACTCACATAGCTTAGTAAAACTATCAAGGTAGATACACTCACACAGCTTAGTAAAACTATCAAGGTAGATACACTCACATAGTGTAAAACAATCAAGGTAGATACACTCACACAGCTTAGTAAAACTATCAAGGTAGATACACTCACACAGCTTAGTAAAACTATCAAGGTAGATACACTCACACAGTTTAGTAAACAATCAAGGTTAATACACTCACATAGTGTAAAACTATCAAGGTTAATACACTCACATAGTTTAAAACTATCAAGGTAGATACACTCACACAGCTTAGTAAAACGTTCAAGGTAGATACACCCACATAGTGTAAAACAATCAAGGTAGATACACTCACACAGCTTAGTAAAACTATCAAGGTAGATACACTCACATAGTGTAAAACAAACAAGGTAGATACACTCACACAGCTTAGTAAAACTATCAAGGTAGATACACTCACACAGCTTAGTAAAACTATCAAGGTAGATACACTCACATAGTGTAAAACTATCAAGGTTTATACACTCACATAGTTTAAAACTATCAAGGTAGATACACTCACACAGCTTAGTAAAACTATCAAGGTAGATACACTCACACAGCTTAGTAAAACGTTCAAGGTAGATACACCCACATCGTGTAAAACAATCAAGGTAGATACACTCACACAGCTTAGTAAAACTATCAAGGTAGATACACTCACATAGTGTAAAACAATCAAGGTAGATACACTCACACAGCTTAGTAAAACTATCAAGGTAGATACACTCACACAGCTTAGTAAAACTATCAAGGTAGATACACTCACACAGCTTAGTAAAACTATCAAGGTAGATACACTCACACAACTTAGTAAAACTATCAAGGTAGATACACTCATAGTGTAAAACTATCAAGGTAGATACACTCACACAGTGTAAAACTATCAAGGTAGATACACTCACACAGCTTAGTAAAACTATCAAGGTAGATACACTCACACAGCTTAGTAAATTATCAGGGTAGATACACTCACACAGCTTAGTAAAACTATCAAGGTAGATACACTCACACAGCTTAGTAAAACTATCAAGGTAGATACACTCACATAGTGTAAAACAATCACGGTAGATACCCTCACACAGCTTAGTGAAACAGTAAGATATATATACTCACACAGCTTAGTGAAACAGTAAAGTTGATACCCTGACAGTGAACAGATACTTGTTAACTGTAATGTGTAATTGCACTTAATTGATATGTATAAATTGTTGTAATACAGTGATAGTATTTCAGCCATTCATTTTCTTTGATAAAACTTTCAGATCTTCTCGCATCCTGCAAATGCACAACAAGTCTGTGTACACATGTATGCAGATACGTTCACTTGTACATACAATTACAGTGAATTGTACATGTGACAGAATCTGATATCGATTATTGTGGATTTCAGTTTGGTCAGAAGGCCCACATTCAATGTGCCCGTTTTTCACCAGATGGTCAGTTTCTGGTCACTGGGTCAGTAGACGGATTTGTAGAAATCTAGAATTTTACCACTGGAAAAATCAGAAAAGATCTGCGATATCAAGCACAGGTAAACTACCTTTAAAAATAAATCATCTGAAGTTCATGCATAATAATATCGTCTTATGTATTACATTTGTAAAAGCCTATCCTGCCCCCCCACAAAGTCCATATTGGAAAGCTTTAAAGGAACACCTTTCTTTTTTTTTACATACAAAAAATATGTCATGTCTAGTACAGTTTCAGATGATTTGTCTCTGCTATTTATTGTCATTTGGCATACTAGCTGCTCATTTTTGTTTTTTAACATTCTTCTTTCAGAAAGTGGAGCTTTGAGCAAACAAAATATTTCCTATCATATATATGTACAGGAAAGATAAAGCTATGGTGTGAATGTAAAGTTTGTCCAAGCCTGTGCTCAATGATTAAAAAAAAATGCTTGAAAAATAGTTATTTTGTACCAAAATATCAAACATTCTGTTTGTGATGTCATAATTCTGGTTGTACATCATTTTGATCAGATTAAGAATAACAAATGAGATGTATCGGGATTCTTGCACAATGTATGGATGTCAATTTTAATGGGCAGGTAGAGTTCTTATTGTATATAGTCCTTTGTTCCTAGACCATACATATGTAGTTGCATTGTATATTTTTTGTACGTGGTAGTTGTGAAATATGTTGTAAAAAGAGTAAAACTACATAAGTTTTAGAACTTGTGTCTTATTCATTTTACACAGCTGTAGTTTGTCTGTAAAATAATCGTGTTCAATCCAACAACCGTTGTTATCGTAACCCTTTTTTTGTCAGGACAACTTTATGATGATGGATGATGCTGTTTTGTGTATGTGCTTCAGCAAAGATTCAGAAATGTTGGCTACAGGAGCACAGGATGGGAAAATCAAAGTACATACTCACTTCTAGAAATACTCTGATGCTGATTTTTAAATATTAACTCACTGAGTGACATTTTAAATAAATTACATGTACCTAACATCTGGTATATATCAGATCACCTGAAAACTGACTAATTTTTCTCTCTGTAGGTTTGGAAAATTTTAACAGGCCAGTGTTTGAGGAAGTTTGAGAAAGCTCATAACAAAGGCATCACTTGTGTCAACTTCTTCAAAGACAATAGTCAGCTGCTCAGTGCCTCCTTTGACCAAACAATTCGGTATCCGCAACATTGTGTCATAACATCTTAATGTATAATTAATATAGTCTTAGTTAATGTGTATCGAGATAGATTGTTGAGATCTTTGAATTTATAACAGAATTCATGGATTGAAATCTGGGAAAACACTGAAGGAATTTCGAGGCCATACATGTCAACGATGCAGTTTTCACACAAGATGGACATCATATTTTAAGGTTCGACATAATTTGGTATCTTATTTTCTTTGTTTAATATTTTCATGTCATAGCGTTTTCCCATTTGATAGACTTTTCTGTGTAATTACCGGCAAATACAAAATATTCTGTTGGTTACAGTGCCAGTTCGGACGGAACAGTCAAAGTGTGGAACTTGAAGAGTGTCAGAGCACGTTTAAGTCCCTGGGAGGCACATCCGGGATCGACATCACCGTCCACAGTGTCCATCCTCTGCCCCGGCAGACTGAGCAGTTCATTGTGTGTAACAGGTCCAACACCATTGTCATCATGAACATGCAGGGACAGGTAAGATGTGTGGGTGTCTACACCAGAGGTTGAAGATCGGGGGGAATATTGTTCACGCACAGTATACTGGTAGACTTATATGTACATTTACCTGATTTTTGTAAGCTACCTATATCCAAAGAACACAAAGACACAAATCAATAAAAATTTATAGTGTTGGTGATAAATACAATGTACATTTAAACAAATCTTTAAGTTTCCACCTAACGACCGAGAACCTTTGTGTAGGGACTCTGTTGTTCTCAATTAGATTTACATTGTACTTCACAATAAGTCATTACATGTATACTGATATTTTAAAATGTAACTTGGATGTTTTAGATTGTGAGGAGTTTCTCCAGTGGTAAGAGAGAGGGCGGAGACTTTGTGTGTGCGGTTCTGTCCCCCCGGTGGGAGTGGATCTACTGCGTGGGAGAGGATCTAGTGTTGTACTGTTTCAGTGTCACCACTGGCAAACTAGAAAGAACACTCACAGTAAGCGCAACTTATTACTTTGATATTTTAATTGCTTGATACAGTGAAAATTGCCTAATCTGACACCTACAAAATCCGTTTCTCTGGGCATTCTTATTTTCACTCTCAATTTCATAGTTTTATTTTTTATACTGTTCATAGGGGCCTCCGTGGCCGAGTGGTTAGAGTATAGCGCTCAAACTACAAGGCCTCTCACCTCTAGTCGGCGCGGGTTCGAATCTCGCTCGCGCCAATACATGTGAAAAAGTTTGCCAGTTTACTTTTGGAAGGTCGGTGGTCTCTTTCCGGGTACATTGTATCTGGGTTCTCTCCTCCACCAATAAAAACTGGATGCCACCAGATAACTGAAAAATTGTTGAGTGTGGCGGAAAACAACAATCAATCAATCAATCAATGTAGTGTTTATCCCAACACTCTTTGTATTCTTGGGGACAAAAATTGGTCTCCAAGTGCATTTTGGATTTCACTGTATGAATTTTATTATTCACTGTGTAACAATATTATAATTAATACAATGCATTTTAGGTTCATGAGAAAGATGTGATAGGAATCACTCATCATCCACATCAGAACTTGATATCCACCTACTCAGAAGACGGACTGCTTAGGATCTGGAAGCCGTAACAGAACGACACATCTGAATTAATACTGACTCTATGCCGTTAGTGATTACGTTAAACTCATGCAATCAATTGCATGCCAGTGATGTGGGTGCATTCCATTACCCTATCAGATTTGGACAGCTGGTCGATGAAAATCATGGCATCGGTAGATTTCAATTTGCAATTTGTTTTAAATCATATTGTAAAATCATATTTCATGTTTAATGTACATGTAAATTAAAGTCTTGCCTGTCTGTGTGATGGGAAAACTGAACAATTCTTGAGATAGCTTGCTGCAGTGCAGGGTCCCCCAAATTACTCTCAAAGGGGCTTATCTGTCTCTGTAGTCGAGTTTTAAGCTCATATGAGTCGGGGGGGGGGTCCATTATATTTTTACTTCATTTCCAAACTCACTACATCATTAAGAGAAGCATTTATAGTCACAATGTTGTCAGTATACATGTAGGTTCCCATACAGACAAATTGATTTATTGATATCGACATACAATGTATCTGCTTTTCTATTATTAGCACATAATGTGATATTTTCCAAAGGGTTGACAGCAACTTCATAATTTCCTGCGGTGTATACAGTGAAACCTGTCTTATCCGAGTGAGAGACACATTACATAGTATGTCAGAGTAAACTTTGTGAAAAACAATGAAATTGAGAATGAAAACAAGGGTTGGAATGTCCAGTGAGAGAGATTGCACAGGTGTCGGATTAAATAGTTCTTACTGTACATGAATGTATATCCTGTTACCGATAGGAATCCAATACTGTGGATTCTATGTGGAGCAGATAGTGTCATTGGTTATGTATGAATTCTCCGTGTGTCTACTGGTCTCCATTATCTACATGTCTGATTCCATGTTGACGTTCACTGTACATATTTCTGGATCAGCGTCACTGCCATGTCGACTTGCCTCGACTCAATCCTACGCAAAGCACAGAACATGTACATGAGGAATCAAAATTTGAAAAATGAATGACATTCATGTCGCAAAAAATAGATGGTAAATTCAACAATTTAGAAACAAGAATCTCAATAATAGAAATTAGATGTATCAGTACCACATGGGCAGTCTGGGTTAAAATCAGTGCATCCAATACAAGACATTGCACACGCACAAATAGGTCAAGTAATTTATATCCAACAGTCAACATCAGAGGACAACAGTCATAATTGACATATTGGCACCTCCCCAATTAGATCCCAAAGGC
>JAMZEH010000017.1:11462500-11482500 GCA_024699665.1 Ostrea denselamellosa | reverse complement strand
AGTGCTTAGTTCTCGATATATATACTTTGTCATGTATTTATACGTCAGCATGACTTGATAATAGTAGCCACGTAGTGTTTAATAGTGCTATGAAATTCATACGGGAGATCCGTAGACCTGGATATCGAGTCTAGCAATCAATCAATTCTTTATTCTCATAAATGTACTACTATACATTAAAGAGAGCAGTTACGACCATGTACACAGCCCACTCTTCACATATGAAAAATATGGGGGTGGATCAAACGATTAACAACACTTCATATAGAGTAACATCCGTAGGGTAATGAGAGCACGAAACCCCAGGACAATTAAACAAGAGGTTGTTTTCCTAACGTGTGTGTGTGTGTGTGTGTGTATATATATATATATATATATATATATATATATATATATATATATATATATATAATCCAGAAATAAGTATAGAAAATCTACACAAGTAGTAGTGTAATAAAGATATTACAAAGCCGATTAGTATATACTCGACTAGTTTCTTCAATTCTTCAGGAGTATATTTTTATTGTAAAACTCTTGAAGATTGAAAATGAAACCGGTTGAGTTAATTTCGGCATTCTGATCAACTACTTGTGTGGATATTTGCTTATATTTGGATCACACACACACACACACACAGACACACACATACACACACACACACACACACACACACATATATATATATATATATATATATATATATATATATATTATTCAAAAAGGTAGGAGATATTAGATTTACATGGACAATGAATGCAGATCATGAGGTCAGGAAGGAAACAAATGACAGAAACAAATAAGGAAACATTTTTCAATTGAAACTTATGTCAATTCGAAATCCAGTGTACAACCAGACAAGGACAGATTCTCCAGAATAAGGGTCAACACCAACACAGGGTCACACTACAAGTTTACCACCATTGTGAAACAGAGTCAGTAGCGGGTAAAACCCCCTCGCTTGGCCAGACAAGCTCAAATTCAGCGTGGCATACTCCTAGCGAGACGTCCCAGGTCTCCTGCTGAACAAAAGTTTCTTCTGTTATAGTTATCACACGTGACAAACTCCTGTTAATACTTACTGATAGAGTTATTTCATTTAATACACACCTTAATTAACAGTGTTTCTTCTTTAAGAGTTGCTACCCTTGACAAACACCCAAAGCGATTATTTGAATGCTAGAAATTCTACATTATTAAATGATTCACTACGTGGCTGTCTGTTTATTTCGGAATTGAATGAGAGTTAACATAACCGCCGTTATATAAAAAAAAAGTCCCTTGAGATGACTTGCCTAACCAATGGCGTAAACTGTTCTTTCAACAGGAAATGCGAGATGGGGAGGGGCGTCTAGAGGCGTTTGTTATTACTCCTGAGGGTAAGAGCATTAGAAAGAATGATAAATGAAATGATTTCATTTTTTTAAAATATGAACATCTCTAACTGCCTTTTAATAAATTATTATTGTAATTTCAGAATTTAAAAGAGATGGATTTGGAGAGCAGAGATGTTTTGAGGCTTGTGTAGTGGAGCATGGACACAGTTACGTTTACACGGCTTGTTGAGCAGTTCACATTTCACGGAACACCTGTTCCTATCCGATCTGTTAAACTTTTCCTCTCTGCTCTACTAGCAGATAATGATACCCGACAATTACTAATTTTAGTGGGATCTATTTTTGGAGGGAGGGGAAAGGGTGTTGTATATATATATATATATATATATATATATATATATATATATATCACCCAGAAATATGTATAAATAATGTACACAAGTAATAATATAACAAAAATTACCACACAAAGCCGATTGAGAATATACTCGAGTAGTTTCTCCATTTCTTCAGGAATTTACGCTTGCAGAAACTGGTCGAGTATACACTCAATCGGTTGTGTTATATATATTTTTTCGACTAAATATAAATGATACTGTCGTTTTTAATGCTAGTTGAATTAAAGGGAAAAAAACAACGTAAAATCATAAAGTGAATTGTTGGTTATTAGTTTAACACATTTCAAAGACTTTCGAAAACTTTTATTTGCAGATAAGGAGGTGATCGGATTTGCTACCTATTTCTTCGGGTACAACGGTGACTGTGGGAAAATTTTATACCTGGAAGACATTTTCATCAAACCAGCATTTAGATCTAAAGGATACGGGACGGCAGTTTTCAAGTATATGGCAAAGGTATAATACCCCCTCCCCCCGCAAAAAATAGAATAATAATTAGAAGTTTTGGCCTTATTTGTGCAACGGGTTGAGTAGCGCCCCCCCCCCCCCCCCCGAAACTTTATAAACCACTTTTCTGCGCTATATCCGTAAATTAGATGTATCAAACTATATTATACTTTCTATACTGTTGTATATAGTTGCTCTATACTGTAGTTAACTGTGTTAGTAATCACGATAGTGACATCACGAAGCACTTCTTTGGATGCACAATGTCGAGATGATTCAGACTTAGGACCGCAGCTTACTGTATCCCCCCTCCGCCCTCTGATCTGAGGAAAATCATTCGCGGGATCAAATATGTACCCCCCCCCCCCCCCCCCCCATCTTCATGACAACAAATTTTAGTTTTCTTACGTCACATTTTCTGCGGAGGTGTAGTTTGCCATAAGTCAAGAGTAAATGTATGAGATTAATCACAGAACGGGAATTATTAAACATACGTTATATTCGTAAATGGTACACTACATTAATAAATTGTTCGTTTATATTCGTAAACTGTATGCTGCTTTCATAAGCTGTAAACTGTATGTTACATTCGAAAACTGTAAATTGTATGGTATATTTGTAAACTGTAATCTGTATGCTACATTCGTAAACTGCACGCTGTAAACTGTACGTTATATTCGTATGCTATAAACTGTTCGATATATTAAATTGGTAAGCTGTAAACTGTTCGTTATATTTGTAAGCTGTAAACTTTACATTATATTGGTAAGCTGTAAACTTTACGTTATATTGGTAAACTTTACGTTATATTTGTAAACTTTACGTTATATTGGTAAGCTGTAAACTTTACGTTATATTGGTAAACTTTACGTTATATTGGTAAGCTGTAAATTGTACGTTATATTGGTAAGCTGTAAATTGTACGTTATATTGGTAAGCTGTAAACTTTACGATATATTGGTAAGCTGTAAACTTTACGTTATATTGGTAAGCTGTAAACTTTACGTTATATTGGTAAGCTGTAAATTGTACGTTATATTGGTACGATGTAAATTGTACGTTATATTGGTAAGCTGTAAACTGTTCATTAGAACGTTATGTGTGATTGGATTCTGTTGTAGATTACGTTGGCGCGTGGAGCTCTGCGTATGGAATGGTGCGTTATGAACGACCCCACGTGGAACGCCAAGACGATACAGTTTTACAAAAAATTTAACAGTATCGACCACAACTTAAAACAGCTGCATCTTTATGGTGACGTTTTAAAGAAATGTGCAGAGTAAATGTACAGTCACGCACAGCATAATGAATAAATGTTTTTCCACAAACGCATGCGCTTTGTAACACATTCGGTGATAATATATGGAATTGTCAAGGTGGCAAATTCGACCCGGCGATATGTATTTATTTTGAAACATTTACATTTTCAATTCCTTTATGCCTTTAATATCTCTACAAATGGTAACGGTAGATATTCCCGAATGCCGTGCAGTAGTCAACAATGCGCGTATGAATCTTGATAAATATAGCACGTCTATTTCAACGGCTCGGAATTCTGACGGAAATGAACAAGAGTACCACACACAGTACATCAAACTCCCGTCGAACAAAGGTATTCAACCCGTAAGCACATTATGCACTTGGAATCGACATCGAGCTGACGTGTGAACTGATTATGCATTTCTCTGAGAGGGAAGTTATGACAAAATGTCAGTGCAATATCTGTAGCCATGTATTGCATCCATGATGAGATAAAGTCCGAAAATATTTGACCTACCTTTAGCCATAAAGTAGGTCATGGTGCGCTAATTAATCTTAAGCTGAAATGTGAAGTGATATATTTCTCAGAGAGAGAGAGAGAGAGAGAGAGAGGTGTTACAAAATGTCAGGGTAACATCTGTATCCATAAAAAAAATCTGGGAAACTTTCTGACCTACTTTTTTGCTCTAAAGTCATGGTGCACCTTTCCAGCTAAACACGCAAATTGAACTCGTATTCTTCCGAGAGGATGCTTGTGACTACATTTCAGAGCAATATTTCTTTATCCTGAACGAAAAACTCCGGAAAACTGTTTGACATACTTTTACCCCAGAAGTAGGTCACGGTGCACCAACCCATCAGAAATGCGTACTATTAGGTTTCTTAATCATGCGTTAAAATGTGATCACAGTTTCTCCCTCAAGAAACTTAATAGTATGCATTTCTGCATGTAAAGCGTTAAAATGTGATTGATTGATTGATTGATTGATTGATTGATTGATTGATTATTTATTGCTTTCCGCCACACTCAACAATTAATGCATGTGTCCGGAAAACATGACCTCGGACGGACAGCCGGACGGACAGCCGGACGCATGGAGACAGCGCATGACATAATATGTCCCGTCTGATGACGGGCGTATATAAAAGAAAATAAAATTCCTTTTTAAAATACATAAAGGTATGAACTGCGATGCTTCACGCTTGCATACTTCATGAAGCACTTACGCACTTGATGGCTGTCATTACAATTTGTAAAAATATCAAAAGAAATAAGGTTGAAAAAAAAATATGATATAATAATATAGATAAATACTTCGAGTTGTGTTGATTTATGTTAGTTTCCATAAGATTGATTTTGGTTTCTGTATATAATGAGCATTTCCGAATTATTTCAATAGTAAAATAATTGCTGATTATTCAGTATGCCCCACTGTCAACCAATTCTCGTGGGGATCCGGGTTAAAATAGGTCGTTTGTACCGCCTTACTTGATGACTAAGCGATCTCGCGGAAACCGCAACAACCGAGGACCCATTCACATCAGGTGTGACATGATAAAGATCCCTCCCTGCTCAAAGACCGCATGGGCCGAGATTAGGCTTACATTTTGCATTCCTTCACCAGCAATAGGGTGACGTCTTTGTATGAGTGAAAACTTCTCGAGTGGGACGTTAAACAATATCCAACCAACCAATAAAATAAAAACAAGTAACAAATCTGTATGTGAGCTTATTAACAGGAAAACATTTATTTAATACAAAAAGATCATTGAACAAGTCTAACCAAAGACTACGGAATATGACCAGGGTTTAATTTTTATAAAGCTGTTTGGAAGCTAACCTATTGCCTCCCGTCACAAACCTTGTTATTACCTGAATGTTTTCGATTTTTTTAAAACTTAATTGTCCAGCCTGGGTATATTATCCCAGATTATGTCGACTCGATTTTATTTTATTTTTTGTCGGTCGTCTTTGCTTTATGTTCGTTGTGTACATGTGCGATGTTTTAGTGTAGAAAATATGACATATGAACGTAAATCTATTTCTTGGTGTGATAAGGGCTGTCAAAGTATTGCTAAAAGATAAAGTAAAAGGGAACCAGTTTATATAGACTGTTTCAAACAAGCCCAACGGAAACATTCTGATGACTTGCTAACACCATGTTTTATGCGTGTAAATTACCTACTTATAACGAATATGTTACGGGGAAACTGAAACATACAGCATGGTCTCGCGCGGAAGTGGGAAAATAGATTAAGAGATGTATACGGTAAACAGTAATTTGCCGGAATGACTAGTTCCCAATGAAATCCAAAATATAAACTAAGCGACGGCAGCGAAGAAATATAATTACTGGATATACTGATAATGATATCATGAGATAAAGTTGTATGGTTATCTGTAATGGGACTCAAAGGCACTGTGTTCAGATTTATTGACAGTTATGTGACTAAAAATTAAAACTATACAAATATATTTCATATATGATCTACTGATGATTTATTACATCCCCAGAAATCACAGACCGTGGAGACTCCAATTAGAGCAGGTCCTCAGTACCCCTTGCTTGTCATAAAAGGCGATAAAGTAGAGTGGTCCTTCAGATAGGACCGCAAAAGCATAGGCCCCGTGGCAAAGCAGGTGTGGCACAATAAAGATCTCTTCCTGCTCAAAGGTCGTAAGCGCCGAGATAGGCCTAACTTTGCAGCCCTTCACCAGCAATGATGACATATTAATATGGGTGAATAATTCTCGAGCGGGACGTTAACCAATACACAAACAACCAACTAACCAGAAATTATATGATTATACTGTAACTAATGTTGTTGTTTCAAATTATTAATTATAATGTATCAACTTAAAATGAAGAGAGGAAATCAAACAGAGCGATACGCTGAAAGATACTTTATATTCACCAGTCGAGATTCTGATCGCTTGTAATCAAGCCTGACTGGCCGCCACAGGTCTAAACAGTTACTTAATCAACATTACGCATTAAAAACCACCGGGAAAGTTATTTCACTCAGACTTTATCGTGTTACAGGGAAACTGACTATCAGTTGTTACAGCTATTGTGCAGTTTTAAAAGCGCCTTGGGCAAGGTTCATGGTGCTCTGTATGCAAATTTATAAATGCTACTTAATATATAATATGACATATGAAAAAATAATTGGCGCGACATCATTGTGGGATATTTTTAACTGAGAGCTTACATATGGGCCTACACCACAGTAACATGAAAAAGTGAATGCACTAGTTTCTTCTCATCAATATGCGGAAGATGTTTGAAAAGTTGTTAAGTTTTAGCGGTTTATGTCCCACACCTAAGGTCTAGTGGTATAAGAGTCCTGGAATTTTCAATTTATGTAACCCTTATCCCAAAGATGCTTCATACCGAATTTGAAAAGAATTAGAATGGTAGTTACTAGGAATTCTAAATGTTCAGTTGTTAACGCATAACGGATGGTGCAGGACGATCGACGCAGACCATACACCACGGTGTTCCGTAGTGACTCAGGTGACCTAAAAATGACAAATTGCTAACATTGTCTCATAATTGCAAAGAAGTAGCTTATATTCTAACTTCGACCTCTTCAAAGAGAGTGTTTTATTCATTCAGTCAGTCATGAATTAAAGATGTGATTTATTCAGTAACATACGAAAAAATAATAATAAAGGGGTGGTAAGGAGACTACTTGCCCTATAAAACAAGGACGCATTTGATATTATGCAATCCCCTCTCCTTGTTAGATAATTTAAATATATTTTTAAAAAATGCATGTAATATCTGTTGATACAGTTACCGCCCCTAAAACGATGCAATGCGTCTGTGTATTCTGCGTCGTCTATATAACACGTGATCAGGTTTGTATGCATGCAGATAGGCCTCTTTTTTTTCTAGAAAATCATTTCTTGAAACTTAAAGCACAATTGTAAGAGAGGTGTGAATGAAAATTATGTGAGTTCTGATTTCTTTGTGTAGATGGTGTAATTTTGTTGTAACTGACCTGCCAGATACACATAGAAATGGACGCGATAAACATAAGGAAAGCGAAGATAGATGATTGTGACATAGTCTACGATTTAGTGAAGGTATTGTCATCCTTTGCTTATAACACATACTGTAAATTAATATTGTACAGAGTATAAACATGAAAAGCCACAGGCACCAAATATGGAACGTGTCTCGTATTTATAAGATTAAACATTCATTAAATGAAATTATCGATGTGTAAACTATTGATATTTTACTGTAATTCAAATTCGTTTTAAGAATCACCTGCCTATCGAGAGCTTCTTCATATTTAATGTATTCGATCCACAGGCGCTAGGTTTATAGACTTCGTAAGCTATGCTATTCAATAACACGAGGCTTCTATTGTTATTTCGGGACCAAAAAGTAGGTCACAGCTACAAACTCTCTATGTTTTTGTTTTTTCTCTATTTTAGCGTCTTAAAAAACACATATACAATGTTTACCGGAGAATCCCTTTTTGTAACCCCTACAGTCTCTCTTATCTTAACCCTTCTATAACACTGACCCTTAAATTAAATGCATCATTGCTTATACTCAAAATCCAGGGTTTAAATAACTCAAAACTTCCGCTTTGGTGACCGCGATGTTACACGCACTCTCAATGCCTATTAGTATTCTCGGGAATTTTGGTTTTTGAGAGATTTAAAAAATTTCAACATCTAATACGAAGTATTCCAAACCAAATTAGAGTATTTATGCCATACGAGTGTTTGTTTGTTTTACGCCCCGTCGAGAATATTTCACTCATATTGAGATGTCACCAGCTGTAGGTGAAGTTCCACAAATTTAGACCTTAGCGTTCAGGGCCGTAGCAGTGAAGGTTCTTTAACGTGCCAACGCCTCCGTTTTTAAGGTCATATCTGAAATACCCGTGATTGTCACTTCTAAATGCCGAGCGTTTGGCGATGGAGCAATCACGACCTCCCGGTTACGAAGCGAACGCTCTAACCACTGAGCTACCACGATTTTTCAGTTATCTGGTGGCGTCCAGTTTTGTTGGTGGAGGAGAGAACCCAGATACAATGTACCTGGGAAGAGACCACCGACCTTCCGCAAGTAAACTGGCAAACTTGCTCACATAACGCCGCGGCCGGGATTCGAACACGCGCCGACAGAGGTGAGAGGCTTTGTGATTTTGAGCCCGATGCTCTAACCACTCGGCCACGGAGGCCCCCTCGATTAATATTGTAATATTTGATATAATTTTTAGTTCTTCTATTAAAATTATCAATTTGTTTCATTGTAGTATGAAAAAAGGAATGTTTTACATTGATATAATTACAAACATTACATAGAATCAAATTATATTAAATATGTCACCACCAAAACATGAAAATCAAAGTCATCATTTTTCCTACATGTGGATATACAACAACAACAAAATAGAAGAGACAAACCTCTGTCACTTTCTTTGTTTTTTCCCTAAAATTGTGATGTCAAAATGAAATTGTCATTAAATTGTGAAAACAATAACATGAAAGTTAGTTACAAAATAGAACTAGAAAGTGGTGAAGTTAACAATGTGTTAATCGTAATCATAAATCCCAAAGACATATACAAGTTCGAGTGTAGGGCAACACGGACCTCCGACAAAGCGAAGGTAGACAGCAGTCAGTTTTCCTGATGTTCACAATCACGTGTCAAGGGATTGGTTTACAATGTCTTAAAATAAGCACAGAAATCTCTTTTGGGCAATCATTACCAGCAAAGTGCAATGGCCATTCTGGCATTCTGCAAGTTGTCTTAGATATTGATGCGTGTGTATCAGTAGCAGTACCTAATCAGAAATTTGATTTTGAACAGGATGGTATACCTTATCACATTGACTATACTTGCACATCAATTCATGTCCCATGTCGGTGTTTTCCCGTCATATTGCCCTGTCTAAGATTTCACCATGTAGAAATACGCACATCAATTCATGTCCTATGTCGGTGTTTTCCCGTCATATTGCCCTGTCTAAGATTTCACCATGTAGAAATACGCACATCAATTCATGTCCTATGTCGGTGTTTTTCCGGCATATTACCCTGTCTAAGATTTCACCATGTAGAAATACGCACATCAATTCATGTCCTATGTCGGTGCTTTTCCGGCATATTGCCCTGTCTAAGATTTCACCATGTAGAAATACGCACATCAATTCATGTCCTATGTCGGTGTTTTCCCGTCATATTGCCCTGTCTAAGATTTCACCATGTAGAAATACGCACATCAATTCATGTCCTATGTCGGTGCTTTTCCGGCATATTGCCCTGTCTAAGATTTCACCATGTAGAAATACGCACATCAATTCATGTCCTATGTCGGTGTTTTCCCGTCATATTGCC
Organism: Ostrea denselamellosa; assembly: GCA_024699665.1. NCBI lineage: Eukaryota > Metazoa > Mollusca > Bivalvia > Ostreida > Ostreidae > Ostrea > Ostrea denselamellosa. The sequence goes on along the minus strand of JAMZEH010000017.1, from coordinate 11,472,694 downwards.
CTGTCTAAGATTTCACCATGTAGAAATACGCACATCAATTCATGTCCTATATCGGTGTTTTCCCGTCATATTGCCCTGTCTAAGATTTCACCATGTAGAAATACGCACATCAATTCATGTCCTATGTCGGTGTTTTTCCGGCATATTACCCTGTCTAAGATTTCACCATGTAGAAATACGCACATCAATTCATGTCCTATATCGGTGTTTTCCCGTCATATTGCCCTGTCTAAGATTTCACCATGTAGAAATACGCACATCAATTCATGTCCTATGTCGGTGTTTTTCCGGCATATTACCCTGTCTAAGATTTCACCATGTAGAAATACGCACATCAATTCATGTCCTATATCGGTGTTTTCCCGTCATATTGCCCTGTCTAAGATTTTCACCATGTAGAAATACGCACATCAATTCATGTCCTATGTCGGTGCTTTCCCGTCATATTGCCCTGTCTAAGATTTCACCATGTAGAAATACGCACATCAATTCATGTCCTATGTCGGTGTTTTCCCGTCATATTGCCCTGTCTAAGATTTCACCATATAGAAATACGCACATCAATTCATGTCCTATGTCGGTGTTTTCCCGTCATATTGCCCTGTCTAAGATTTCACCATATAGAAATACGCACATCAATTCATGTCCTATGTCGGTGTTTTCCCGTCATATTACCCTGTCTAAGATTTCACCATGTAGAAATACGCACATCAATTCATGTCCTATGTCGGTGTTTTTCCGTCATATTGCCCTGTCTAAGATTTCACCATGTAGAAATACGCACATCAATTCATGTCCTATGTCGGTGTTTTCCCGTCATATTGCCCTGTCTAAGATTTCACCATGTAGAAATACGCACATCAATTCATGTCTTATGTCGGTGTTTTTCCGTCATATTGCCCTGTCTAAGATTTCACCATGTAGAAATACAATCTAGTCAAATGTCACTGAATTCCAAAACTTCTGCAGAACTACTAACACTTGGAGGAGTGTCTTACTGTCCTTCGTCATTAGAGATGTGAGGTTGTCATCAAGCACTACCTCATGCCGTAAAAAAAGACAACAGGAAAAGAGGGGAACATTGATCACAAGATGAAACGTATTCGAAGTTGACAATATTGGCTCCTAATCTATTCGAAAAACAATTAAAATTCGGTTATCACAAATCAAAGGATCAAACATGAGTAGGAACGGGATGCAATGGGTCAAAGATATCATAAACATGGCAATAAGTATTAATAACAGAAATTCGGGGGTCCGGAAGTGGCTTCAACTTGGTTTGTCTCTGCAAAACCCTGTAAATCAAGGACCTACTTTTACCTGACATGATGACCTGGATTACCTGACAAGATGACCTAGATGAAAAATGAAGGCAAAAATGTACCTTTCTTGTTGAACTTCGAAGTTAGAACAAACGCGTAGGAATACATCATCTGAAACACAAATCCGTATTTGCAGAAGAAGTTGTGAAATTTAATAAGGAAACATTAATTGTAGAAGCTATTGTGAAAAATTTATAAACAAATTCAATTTTAACTATGCGATTTATATGATAAGCAATTGATACACCGAAGTGTGTGTTCTGGACAACAGTAAACACATGGTATGATCTTTACATCATATCTAGTTAAAATGATAGTGAAAACTGAACGACCTCAGAACCCTGTCAAGTCGCTATATTCAGAATTTGGTTGCTAATTGACGATCACAGATTATTTTTTCAGACTATGTATTCCTAGCTACGTGTTTATTCTAACGTTTGAAGTTTAAAAATTATGAGGATCCCGATAGAAAAAAAAAACATCTGTAGAGGAAAAAGTAATTTCAACGAAATGAAATTAAAAGGATTAAAGAATCGTTTTAAAGAATTTACAATAAAATGAAAAAAAAGGGAATTTACATAGCAGTTTTATTGAGTTTATGAGTAAAATGTAAAGCGTTTATACATTTTGAATTCTTCAAAAAAGAATGTTTAATCCTATAGGAGATACGAGAAAAAAAATATGAGATACAAGTACTTCTCACCCAGCCCCTCAACCACACACACATTAAAATTAAAAATTATCTGGATCCCCTCACCCCCTCCTGGATTTATCATTTGTGGTGATTTAGTAAATACTGTGCATTATTTAACGTACTTCGGTCTCATTGTAAATTCCATCTTAGTTGGATTATTTTAACACACATTTTATATTTTCGATTTCACGTTTAGATTTTATCTACCAACAATGATAATTTTCATTCATATGTCGATTCTATATATCCTAGTGAACTTGAAATAAAAGACACCACAGAGTCTTCAACATTGCTTCGTATTTAGATATTTTATAAAAAAAAAATAGATGCAGACGGCACACTAACAACTCAACTTTGTAACAAACGGGATGATTTCAATTTCTCCATCGTTACCTTTCCTTATCTAAGTAGCAATATTCAATCATCACCTGCATATGTTGTATATATCTCCCAACTGATTGGATAGACAAGATCTTGTTCTGCATATCATCATTTTTTAAATAGAGGCAGGCTACTGACAAAGAAGTTGATGGTACAGGGGTTTGTACAATCTCGTCGAAAGTCAGCATTTCGCAAATGTTATGATCGTTATAACGATCTAGTTTGCCGATACAACTTTTCATTAGGTCAAATGTTGTCTGACATGTTTCATACCAGTTGTTAAGTCTTTTTTGGCACACTGATTCTGACTACGGATCACTCCGTTTACATGATAGGGATATAGGGTTGACGGCTGGTGTGACGGATTGACAGGGGATGCTTACTCCTCCAAGACACTTAATCACCTCTGGTATGACTAGGAGTCCTTGTTTGCTCATTTCTCTGGTTTGTATATGCTATATGAATTACGAGATTGAATAGTGTTGGTTATTTTAACATTTACATCTTGTTACTTCGCTAACATATAAAGACGACTCGATGTAGATTGCGCCTTTGGTAGGGCGACGACTGGTCACGCTATCTATCCTATTTCCACCTTATTTATCTGTATATTCTGTGTACTTTAGGATGACAAGATTAATAAGCTAGGCTTATTCTCTAAGTTATTTGGCTCTTGTTTGTTTGTCTGATTGCTCTTGGTTTTGTTTTATTTTCTTTCTTTTTTTTTTTTTTTTTTTTTTAACTTTCATATTAATGAAGTGTTTTCTTGCGAATACACTCGCATAAATATTCATTATTCCAGTAGCATTTCATTGGTCTATAATTAAAATCTATGTTGGACCAATCTGAATTTACATTGTCATTGCATTTGTTTTGGATGTCTTTATTATAATTAAAGACAAAAAAATATTAATAAAAAAATCCCCAGCAAAATGTAAACTAAAACTACACAGGCGAAGTTGGTGATATTGACTGATTGATTCAATAGAAATAATTTTAAAATTTACGGACCTTCTTCATTGATAAAAATGATTAAATTTGTTTGTAATCATTGCTAATTCATATTATCCATAATTCATGATCTGGCTGAACATGTGCTAGCTATTACGAAAGAAACCCCAAGTTTTGATTCTGAATGTAAAATTCTATTTATGGAAGTGACACAACCATTTATTCTTTTACCCTGATGCAAACATTATAGCTATGTCTTATTTAGTAGACAGCTGTCTTGATTGTTTGGTAGATAACAACCCGTCAAACTGATAATATTTTGTTTCGACCAGATCACACGCTTAAATCTTCGGATAAGTAGTTCTTTCTCCATAGAATGCAATGCCATTGAAATAGATTACTTTGGAGTTTTTGTGGATAATACCTTGTCAAGAAAACAGATTACCGATGTGTCTCTTCTGTTTTGGAAAGCACTGTGTATAATGCATAAATTCAGGTTTCTCAAACATGCAGCACCTATCAGTAAGCTTCCCATTACAATGTTTGGTAAACCTGTCTATATCTGAAGAAACCTTCTGAAGAACTGAAAATTGCTAGCGAAATACCTCATTTTGAAAATTGGTGACAAGTGGAATCTGGAAAACTATAAGCCAGATGGTATTTTATGTTGATAGCAATATTTCACATAAATTTCAATCAGGATTTAGAAGTTCTACAGACAGTTACTGATCATATCAAAAACAGTTAAAAATCATTTCACTCAAATTAATTATTCTTGACCTTCAGAAATAGTTTGACAGAATAGATCATGACATACTGTGTGAACAATTTAATGTCATCGGTGTGAAGTGAATTGGCTTAAATCATGTTTATTTGGGAGAAAACAAATTATATTTCAGTATTTGATGTTACATGTGGGGTGCCTCAAGGGAGTTTAATTTTTTGTTATTAGTATATGTGAATTATCTTACTATATTTTATATAAAGTTTGTCTTTTCTGGCCCAGTGGTTCCTGAGAAGGTTTTTAAAAGATGCTACCACATTTTCAACATTTCTTGATTATCTCGTCTTTGAAAATGGTGTACTCCTTCATTGAATAACTTTGAATTCCCTTTATCTAATGGTGCTTTGTAGGAAGTTTGGTTGAAATTGGCCCAGTGGTTCTGGAAAGGACAAAATGTGTAAGGTTTATGGACAGTGGGACGGATGATGGATAACATTTGATCAGAAATGCTCATTTGAATTTATAGCTAACCTCAAACATCAACGCGAAACCACCTTGTAATGCTTTAATGGAGTGCATGCCATAGTATTAGCTATGCATTATATGCATAATGGGATAACGGTTTTACAAAAAAGCTCGAAAACAAACTATAAATGTTACATTATATTAATTTTTTTTAAATTTATCTCCAAGAACTAGTGTCAATGCCAAAGATGTTGAAAGACTGTGGTTTTGAATATTTACAATAGAGTAAAGCAACTTCGACTGAATAATGACTTTGATATTTTTCATGAAAAATGTGCAGTGTGTGAAATATAGTTTTAGGAAAACAAATGTTCAGTCAGATCAATTAGATCAAGTGAGTGTATTTTTTGCACTAAGGATTGAGAGAATATGGAATTGGAAACTTTCTTTGATAATGACATCAACAGCAAGAGAATTAAGTTTATTTATCGATTGTCAACTTTATTTGTTTGATAGTGGTTGTTGAAATGCTTCGTCATGGGTGTGAATCATGGGGTTTTGAAAATTTAAACATCATAGAGAAATTGCATACTTCAGACATCTATGCCGAATAACAGGATTCTTTTTATGGTTAACTTGCTCGTATATTGCGTATAAAAGTCAAAATGAGAATGGCCAAATTCTGAGTAAAATTATTGAATGGTTAAATACACAAAGTTGTCTAGTATTTTGTACACATTTTTACACAGTGATAATGATGATGTTAATTTTAAGAAGATTAAATGTATACGGAAATTTTTACAAAAATGTGTTTTAAACTATATCTGAATATCATAGAGTATAGACAATGATCAATAGTTACACGTAACTAGTATCATAAAACAAACTGAATGATCAATATAAACGTAAATGGATCTCTGGTTATAATGTCTATTTCATAATTTGTTTACAGGCTATTTAGAATCCAATGTACCATGAGATACTTTCTTACATTAGCAAGATTTGGAATAGGTAATAACAGATTACCAATTGAGAAAGATATAATATACCCAGAATCAGAGAATTTCTACTTTATGTAAAAAGGCAAAGGTAACGAATAGTGATCGATCTCATAATTTTTATAACAAATACAAGTTAGAGAGTTGGGCAAACAAGGACCTCTTGATATACCAGAGGTGGGATTGTGTGCATAGGAGGAGTAAGCCTCCCCCGTGGACCGGTCACAACCGCCGTGAGCACTCATGATCAGGTAAACGGAGTAACACGTAGTCAGAATCAGTATGAAACACATCAAACAGCATTTGACCCAATTAAAGCTGTACTGGGAAACTAGATCGTTATAACGACCATCTAATTTGCGAAATGCTGACTTTAACAAGACTGCTGAAACCCCTGTAACAAGTCCAAGTTAAAATACATAAAATAGTTTGAGGTGATAACTTTAGTTTTTCTCCAAGGTTGTGCAATGCCACTCATTATGAAAAATCTCTCTAGCATAAAAAAAAACCTTTAATGATTTTGAGATTTAAAGGTTAAAGATCAAGGTCATAATCATATAAAGTATCAAGTAGTTTTATATTCGAAAAAGAGCAATGTCGGTACATATAGGTTTTGGCATGTTTGATTGACCACAAAAATAAAATTAAACTCACCCGTAACATTGAATGGATGGGTAAGGTTTTCATATTTCACTTGTTTTTTCCTTGTAAAAGTTCTTTCTTTTAGTTTCAGTTTTGGCCTTGTGGCTATGCCTTGGGGTTTTGACCATCTTTTGAAAACATTTAACCTTGACCATAACATTTGAATGGTTGATGATATGGCTTTCATTTTCCACATGTGATATCCCGTGGGGATTCGGGTTAGAATAGATCCTCAGTACCCCTTGCTTGTGGTAATAGGCGACTAAATGGGGCGGTCCGTCGGATGAGACCGCAAAATCCGTGATGCGTTAAAGATTCCTCCCTGCTCAAAGGCCATGAGTGCTGAGCATAGGCCTAAATTTTGCAGCCCTTCACCGACAATGGTGACGTCTCCATATGAGTGAAAGATTCTCGAGTGGGACGTTAAACAGTTAATCAATTAATAATCAATCCGGTGAAAAACGTTTTCTCATTTCAAAACTTTTGACCCCTCGACATTAACCTTGGAGTTTGGCCAAACGAGGTCATTAGTGTTTCACAAACACAATCTTTTTAAAAGGAATAATAATAAAGTTTACACATGAAGTTAAAAATTTTGAGACACCAAGTTACAATATCAAATTGATGAAGTAGTTAATGAAAAGCTACAAACCGGAAATTCTCTATGAAATTCATGAAAGAGTTAACAAAATCTTACAAAATCGGAAATCGCTTTCTTTTTCAATGTGTACATTAAGGACGCTTGTTACATTTTCTTTTCAAACTTGATGAAATCGAAAACTAAATTTATGTTTTTATAAATAAAATGAATTCTGTTTACGTTATGGAATATAATTCATTCACATCATTTCCCAATGAAGCCCAAAAAGAGTGAGGATAATTTATTGAGAGTTACATAGAGATAATATAATTCATCTTTTGAACACCGCTAATGCATTTTTTCACTGTTGATAAAGGATTGCCTATAGGAAATAAGGCCGGGATCGCATTACCATCAGAGGTTTGGATTATTCATCCATGAACTACTGAATTTGAATTTATGTACTTTTATTGCAATGTTTTAATCATTTCAGAGTTTAAACGGGACGGATTTGGAGAGAAGAAGTCTTTTAGGGCCTGTGTGGTGGAGCATACAAGCAGTTAAGTTCATATTGATCATACCACTGTCATGTCTAAAATATTACACATTAAAGAAATAAATGTTTAGTTCATTTTGTATCATGGTGGTATATAATCGGTGAAAATATTAGGATATCAAAATAGAAATGACTCCCCATGCTTTCATGGCTTTTATAGATACATTCCCCATGATACAAAGAAACTTACAATGATATTTTGCAATTTGACGGAATTCTTTGTATTATGTTTACCATAATATGCATATCACAGCTTATATGGATATTTATAAGCAATAACACAGTAAATGTGGCTGACAAAAAACATTGGTAAATATAAATATGTGCCATAATTCTAGATTACTTCGTATACCTGATCAAGGTACAGGTTTCGAGGCGGGTGTGACCGGTCAACCGAGGATGCTTACTCCTCCTAGGCACTTAATACCACCCCTGGTATATCCAGGGGGTCAGCGTTTGCCTAACTATCAATTTCCGTTTCCTTAAAGGAGTTATGAAATTGATTAATATTCATTATCACCACATTTTCATGAATTAATCCGTAAAAATAATTCCTTTTATCCAATTAAAAAAAATTAATTCAAAAAAGCAAGAAAGGAAGCAGAGGCTTTTTGATTTATTTATTGCAGATAGCTGAAATAGAATGTTTGCAACAAATATAGGCGAAACTGGGATAATAAATTCTGAATCATGCACTTTCAGTGATCTCCACCCCGAGTCGTCGCTTTCTCATTTATTCTGAAAATTCGGTGGATGATTGAAAATTTAAATTTATTTGAATTAGGCGGATGTTATGCTTGGAATTCATTATTACTACTTTAGCATTCTGAACTTATTAATATGTCTGATATAGACGATATACACAGGGTTATCCTTCTTTTGAGGGCGATAAATTATTATTCAGAAAACATTCTCTTACGAATTTCATAACAGATGGATTTTCAGTTCACATATTGTCTGTATTTTCCCACTAGCTTTAAGGGAACGCCAGTATATGTATATAAATTATATTTCTATATACAAGACCCCAAATCCCGGCATCAAGCGTAGTCACGTTCACTTTGGCAAATAACTTTTTTTCCAAAAAAAAAAATCCATTAACCCCCTACACCCAAACTTCGAAGAATGACGCTACATGCCTGAGACAATGGCCAAGTAATCATGGCATGTTGCAACTATCATATGTCTCAAAGTTTTTCCGCCCTTTCGTTTTGCATATGAAATCAACTAATCTTCATTATATATCTTGATCGCACAAATGTGAGTTTTTTCAAAACGATTTCTGCTTGTATCAAAAGTCCCTATACTAGGTGATAACGAGTTAACCACTATTTGCAGATAAGGAGATTATTTTAATCACACCAATTTAAGTTTTTCCAAAAGATTTCGCAATCATGATTGCATCAAACGTTTTTATACTAAGTGATGACGAATATACCACTATTTGCATATAAGGAGATTATCGGATTCGCCACATACTTTTTCGGGTATAGCGGAGACTGTGGGAAAGTTCTCTACCTACAAGACATGTATCTTAAAGCAGCCTACAAATCCAAAGGTTATGGAATCACACTGTTTAAATACATAGCTAAGGTAAATACAGCATAACACAGGTACACACAGTATGACTGAATCCCAATTGATCGATGAACATCTTCGTTTTTCATGATTCAGACATCATTTACAAGCAAGTAGCTAAAAGAAGACGCCATGCTACCTCGAGATAAAGAACGTTTTATTCTTATATCGTAATAATGCATTATATATATATATATATATATATATATATATATATATATATATATATATATATATATATATAAGAGCTTTCATTGTTAATAAAAAATCTATTCTGAATGGATCAAAATTACATTATTGTATTCCCGTACAAAAATTGATTAGTGATGTGTTTCATATCAATGCAATGGTTAGACAGATTTTGACTACGAATTACCTGATCAAGATACATGGCTCACGGCGGGTTTGACCGGTCGACAGGGGATGTGTATCCCCCGTTGCATCCCATCTCACCTGGTATATCCAGGGGTTCGTGTTGGCATAACTTGTAATTCCGTTTTCTTTCTAGGAGTTTTGAGATTGACCACTGTTCGTCATCTTCATCTTTTCTATAGAAGACTATTATATTCAATATAATCGAAATTTTAATTTTGATAAAAGCTTAAACATAGTTTTGATTTTATTAATTATCACGGTTAAAGTTACATGGAACACTATTATAATAGAACAGTTTTACAAGAAAATAGAAATTTCAAATTTAGAGTAAAGTAAGATAACGAACAGTACTCAATTTCGTAATTCCTCTAGAAAATACAAATCGGAGAAATGGGCAAACACAGACCCCTGGACATACCGGAGGTGAGATCAGCTGCCTAGGAGTAAACATTCCCTGTCGACCGGTCGCACCAGCCGTTATCTAATATAGCTTTAAGGAACAAACATTTCTGAGTTACGTTGACTCCTTTGCAGATAACGATGGGGAGTGGAGCCCGGCGAATGAAATGGTGTATTGTGAACGACCCATCTTGGAACAATAAAGCGATCGAGTTTTCGAATAAGTTCAACAGTATCGACCACAACTTGAAGCAGCTGTATCTCCAGGGTGATGTTTTAAAAAAAAATGTGCAGAATTTTGATATTTGCTCTATGCATGTACTTGACTGTACAATCAATGAAGAAGTGTATACTCACTCGAAATAATTATTTCTTTTTACGCTACGGTAGTCAATTCAAACATCTCTGATGTCTGATGTCGCTGATTACACACGGAATAATGGAACCCGTAATTTGTCCCTACAATATGACTAACATGCTGTTGCTGTTCTGGAAAAGACCAAGGTCACAAGGTCACAAGGTTATACCG